>CM077033.1:39142127-39742127 GCA_039090855.1 Macrothele yani | reverse complement strand
CTTCAGTGTGTGGAAAAGTTTGCTAACACATTATTTCCACCAACTGAGGGGAGGGGATGGAGTGTGGTGCGTTTTTAATCTATGGATACATATCTGTTTAAATGGAAGGAATCTCAACAAATTATATTTGACCTTCATTACTCTAGTAAATTAGCTAAAGTATAATCTCCTTAAAAGTACACATCAAACAGACGATTAATAATTTAATATGTATATACGAATAGAGGGACTAAAAATGAGTTTAATGTTATATCTAATATAAATTGAAGGAAGCTCTTTAGTGTCTAATATTTGCATTTTTGTTGTATCAGCGTTTATTAAAATTATTGGAATGTCATGAAGAAATAGTTGCGATCTGCAATAATTAACCGCCGACCCGCCGCCATATAATTAGCTACATGAATGTTATTGATAAATCTATATCAACATTTCCCTCCATCCAATTAATTTTCTGTTAAAACACACGAACTTGAATATACTGTCATTGTTTATATTAATTTAAGAAGAGAGTAAAGCAGCAAAAGGGAAAAAAAAGCTACATGTGCGCTAAATTGAAAATCAACCAAAAATTTAATAACGATGGATTTATTTAAAATAAAACCCTGGCATTCGAGTTCATTTGGTGCACCTTAACTCGTCGTATACATGGCTCTCTCCAAAACGTTAGATGGCGCGTTAGAGTGTTTGCCGTATACGTCACACAAATCATTCAACGGATCATATTATAGCGTTGGTTTGATGATTGGAATACGCAAAAGGAATGATTTGAACGATTTTCAAAATGGCATGATGGTTGGCGACAGACGTGGCGTTGCGGGAACCTTAAAAACTATCGCTATACTGAGGTATTCAAGCACAACCGGTGTAAGACTTTACTGTGAAACGGCGCGATAACCATATAGTTACAGATTCTGTTGTAATAATTCGTAAAGCTTAACAGAAAACATCAGAAACGTAAATGTTAAAAGACGGGAACCTCTCCAAATCTATGAAGAAGGGAACAGAGGTATGCTGAGGTTCATTTTCTAAAGCACCACGTTTTGGGTCATGTTGCGAACGGTCTGCAACATCCAACATATGCAGTTATTCTGCGTTCACACCTCAAATACACCAGCAAATTGTGTTCCCAGAATCTCTGATTGCTCGGAATTTTTTGCGCGCCGGATCACCCACGTTCAACCTTAAATCTGTACCGCCAGAAAATCTAAAAGTGTTAGTTGCTGAAAATAGAATAATAACTAAAGCTCCTGATCTTAAGTTTAATACTGCGTAGCCCAGGCTTTTTTTATTAGAGATTTGCTTCGTGATTAAAAAGCAAACATTATAAAAAACAGGAAACAGATAAATAGAAAGACATGCACACTGAATAACTACATCAATCTGTTTGAACTTCTGAATCCCAGGAACCATACTGATTTTAAATTGTAGTTCGTTGTTCATTTTCTCTTTGCTGTGAATCTGTATCAGCGGGGTGTCCAGAGTTGTCATCTTGTTCATAAATTGATAAAATCAATCTCTGACATCCAAAACCATAAAGTCGCTGTATTTCTTCGATTTTCTAAAAACAGTCGTAAATCTAAGATGCTTTTACTGTATTACAATTTCTTTTGAAAAGGATTTTAGAAACAAAATGAGTATAAACCTGTGGCATAACTGTGGCCTCATGTACAAGTGTTCCAGATATATATTTTATCTGTTCAACTTCACTAAACATCGTCCTCATTGTTTCGACTGCAACGGTTTTTGCAAACTCTAAGATGGTGAAAGTTAGAGAGATGCATAAACCGGCACATCTGAATGCACGTTCAAAAGCAGGTTCGAAGGTGCTGGGGTAATTTCTTCGATCCATTCCGAGAACCAATCCAATGCTAAACAAACCTCGACGAAGGGGTTTCCGAATTTACATTGCATTCCGTGACCAGTTACCTTCTTTTATATTCTAGTTCGGGATATAGGCGATAAGGTTATTAGAAATTAATAAACCTTTTTCTCAGTGTATTTTTACAAATACCTGTCATTTTACGAATATGTTCTCTATACAGTGCAAATTTCCATGTTCTCTTCCACATAATCGTATTCATGTATGCATGTGATATGAATAAAAATATGAAAAACAAAATTTTTTCTATAAGTTTAAAAGTCTGCGTTTCGTATAATAGAAAACTGCAGTATTCTGAATTACATAACGCTGCCCAAAATTTTGTTAATGCATTTGAAAGTTATCAACAAGTTACTAACAAAGTAATGCCCCGAATGAAATACGGGATTACACCATGCAATACAAATTTGAAAATGTGAATCCGTTTTATGGTGCAAAAATTACAACGATGGTAAGTCAGAAAATATCCGAAAACTGTATTATTTGTATTATTTGGTGTAATACCGTATTTGGTTCATGATTTATCTGCTCTTCCGGGCAATTACGGGATAGAATTCTTAACCACGAAATTCGATAAACATGTGTGCCGGTTGCTTCCACTAGCGAATCCTATGATAGTTATATGCAAATTAATCGAAAACTTGGAACCTGGTCGTTCTGGATGGAGTAGCGGTTAGAATACTCGGGCGCTGTCCGGGAGACATGGGTACCTTTTCAGCTACAGGACGTCGAAATTTTCAATTTTTCAGATATATTCTGAATTACTATGCTTGTCATATTTGCAATATAAAACGGATTCACATTTTCACATTTGCATTATATGCTGTAATCCTGTATTCCATTCATAATCTGCATGCTCTTCAGGGCAATCACGGGATAAAATTCACGACCTCCAGATTCGCTAAACATGAATTCCGGTTGCAACGACTAACAAATTCTGTAATGGTTATATTCAAATTAATCGGGCCGCCCGGTGGCTCAGTGGTCTAAGCGATGGCCTCTGATCACTCGTCCGAACGGGGTCCGGGTTCGAATTCTGGTGAGGCATGATGTTGTGCTTGTTTTACGGCTCTGACTCTCTCCCTTACCGTGAACCAGTGATCCTAAATTAGGGACGGGCGACTTACTATAGCCAATTGTGTTGCTCAAGGTGGTCGTTAAACCTCCAATAAAAAAAAATAATAATCGGAAACTTTAGACTTGATCGTTCTGAATTGAGTAATGGTTAGCATACTCTGGCGTTATCCGAGAGACGCGGTTTCGTTTTCCGCTCCAGAACGAGGAAAATTTTTAAGTTTTCGGGTATTATCTGACTTACCATCCTTGTCCTATTTACACTATACAACGATTCACTTCTTCAAAAGTAATGCCCTTTTTCATATAATTTAATGCCATCTGCATATAAGTACACAGACGAATAACATAATTGTGACCACCTTCTACTTTTACGTAAACAGCGCGTAGCCAATGAAAGAAGGCAGCAGTCGTAAGCTGACTTCGAGGGTATATAAGGTGTGTAGTAGGCATTCTGAAAATATATCACTTGTTGCTGTCATGGATAAAAGGAACGATTTATCAGATTTGCAATCAGGGATGATTATCGGCTTTCGGGAAAAGGGTGGCAGTATTTCTGAAACAGCAAACTTTGTGAACTGTTTGCGGTCTGCTGGGGTAAAGTGTATCGTGATTGGAGGAATGGCACTATTGTGACTAAGCGACGTAGAAACTGCTGACCATCACATGCCATTGATGCGATACCAGGAATATCGGGTTCTAAGGTGCGTGAAGGCAGATTGATCCGCTACAGTTGAGCAAATTGCTTGCCAAGTGAACTAGGTGGCTCAAGAAAATATGCCTAAAACGACAGTTCAGCAAACCCGGCTGCTTATGGGTCTCCGATGCAGACGGATGGTCACTTCACCTATGCTAACGAAGGTGCATTGGCCTATATCGCTTACATTTACACGGCAGTATCGGAATTGGACCTCTGCTGATTGGCAAAGGATTGCCTTCTCCGATGAGTAACGTTTTCTGCTTCATCGAACGGAAGTACTTTGGCATATAAGGCGAGTATCATCGGAGAATAAACAATCTTCAACCATTTCTGGAAGAACACAAGCTAGTGGGGGCAGTGTTATGGTCTGGGGAATAATTTCGTGGCATTCTCTGTTTTTTTTTTTTTTTTTTTTTTTTTTGATTGGAGGTTTAACGACCACCGTGAGCAACTCAATGGGCTATAAGCAGTCGCCCGTCCCTAATTTAGGGTCACTGGCTCCAGGGAAGGGAGAGAGCCAGTGCCGTAAGACAAACACAACATCCATGCCTCACGGGATTCGAACCCGGACCCCTTTCGGACGAATGATCAGAAGCCATCGCTTAGACCACTGCGCCACCGGGGCGGCGGCATTCTCTGTGTCCACTCATATCTGTGGAAGGCACTATGGACAGAATTCCTCATTCTTGCAGACCAGCTGCACTCATACATGCTGACTGCCTTACCTGGGATGGATGGGATCTTCCAACACGACAATGCGACGTGTCACACAACAAGAAATGTCCGAGAGTCGTTGGAAGAACACGATGAAGACTTCAAAGTACTTCTATGGCCCCCTATTTTCCCAAACGTAAACCCAATTGAACATCTGTGGGACCACCTTCACCATGCTGTCCGCTCTATGGAACCTCCAACACGAAACCTCCAGCAGCTGTCAGATTCATTGCAGTCAGCATGGTTCCACACACCTGTGAACACCTATCTGCACCTCATTGAGTCATTCCCAGCTCGTCTAGCTGCTGTCTGTGCTGTACACTTCGGTTTCTCTGAATACAAGCTTGTAGTCACAATACCGTCACTCAGTTGTGTATATAAGCATTTTTGTTATTCAAAAGAGCGTGCTTTTTTTTTGTAAGACCAAAAAAAGTCATTTAGTTGCTATGTACAATCTTGAACGTATTCAAGAGTAATATGTAAATTCATCTACATCATGTAAATATTTGAATGCAGCAGGTACTGTTTGTTGAATACATTTTTTTCCTAATTTATTGTTCGCTTCTTCATTTTTGGTGCATAAATGCTTCCGTATTTTGGAAGAATATTTAATGTATGAATATTCGGACTTTAGTCGCTTTAGAAAAGCTAGAAAATCGTTCTTTATCTTTTAACAGAAATTTATTATTGCTATTTTCGAGCTAGTTCTACACTAAATACGGATAACTAATTTTAAACAAAACGCTCTGCGAACAGACGGTTCTAAATTTTGTTTCATTAAATACACTGCCGAAAAGTGAAAAAAGAACACCAAGAAGGAATTGGCGGACGATCATGAAATTTACATATGTTAATGGGGTCGAGTTTACGTATGTGTGATGTTAATTTCGGGATCAACCGGTGAGCGCTTACGCCACAGCACGGCATAATATGCAAATTGTCGTCGGTGGTATTAAAGGAGTACGGCGAAGTGAATGTAATCAGTCTTCGGCGTACGGACACGTGCGAAGACCCTGAAGAACCTGCAATACCTGAACATGGAAGACCTATAGGATTTCAGCAGTTATCGGAATTTGAGGAAGGTCGTCTAGTCAGATTCCGCAAGGCCGGGTGGTCGTATCGTCGTATTGCGGACCGATCGACGCATAAGAAGAGCGGCGATGTCAAGCAGAACATCTACTGCAACGATCATCTGAACTACCGTTGCACTTGAGCTGACTGTGCGAACAATCCGCAACCGTCTACTGGATGCAGGACTACGTGCACGTGTGCCTCTGGCATGTGTACCAGTGACCCTAGCCCGCCGTCAGGAACGGCTGCAGTGGTGTCGCCAACGTCTGCATTGGAGAACGCAATGGCGATCTGTCGTGTTCAGCGATTAAAGCAGATTCTGCTTCGGAGGCTCCAATGGCCGTATGCGTATTCGCAGACGCACAGGGGAGCGTCTCCACCCTTCTTGCATCCCCCAGCGACACACAGGGCCTACACCTGGTCTGCTGGTGTGGAGAGCGATCAGCTATCACTCCCGTACACATCTAGTGTTTGTACTGGGTACGTTAAACAGAACCTTCTACATTAACAACATCATTCAGCCCGTTGTTGTGCCATTTGTAAGGTCGCTCCATCGTGGTGCTTTCCAGCAAGATATCGCATGCCCACACACGGCACGTGCAACGCAACATGCACTTCGGTTTGTGAGACAACTCCCATGGCCTGCACGTTCACCGGATTTGTCCCCCATTGAGCACGCGTGGGATTTTTTGGCACAACGACTTATCCAGTCTCCACGGCCAGCCACGACCATCCCCTTGTTACGCGTCCAGGTTGAGGATGCTTGGAACTCAATACCCCAAACTTACATCCAACATCTGTACGACAGACTCCATGACAGAATTGCACAGTGTGACGCAGTTCATGGCGGTTCAACCTCGTACTAACCATGTTACATGGAAATGCTATTTTTCTGTTTACTAGCAAATACAGCTGTATTTTGCCATAATGTTTTGATCACGTTATCCTCTGTATTCCGTTATTATGCTGTATAAATTTCGTTGGTATCAGACGTCTCCTTCTTGGTGTTCTTTTTTCACTTTCCAGCCACGACCATCCCCGATTTACGCGTCCAGGTTGAGGATGCTTGAAACTCAATACCCCAAACTTACATCCAACATCTGTACGACAGACTCCATTCCAGAATTGTTCAGTGTGACGTAGTTCATGGCGGTTCAACCTCGTACTAACCATGTTACATGGAAATGTTATTTTTCAGTTTACCAGCAAATACAGCTGTATTTTGCCATAATGTTTTGAACACGTTATCCTCTATATTCCGTTATTATGCTGTATAAATTTCGTTGGTATCAGACGTTTCCTTCTTGGTGTTCTTTTTCAAATTCCGTCGGTGTAATTCTGATTTTAAGTCACGCATAACTATCAACAGTAAAATGTTTGGAGCAAATGTTTGCATTTTTAAATTTAAAATTATCTTTTCGTTTACATTTGAGTATCTCAGAGTTTTTCCAAATCAAAATTTGCAGGAAAAGAATGATAACTAATAGCCGAACCTTGAGCCTTCCTACTGTACGATAAACATCCTTCTACTGCACATCCAGACATATTGTGCTACACTGATATAAGACAATAATATGTACAACTGATGTTGTGAACTAGCTAGTTATGAAGTATATTTACGAATTACACTGCTGGCCATCAAAAATGCAACGCCAAGAAGAACACGAGATAGCAAAGCCATATTTCCTGGACATATTACAACAGATACAAAGATGAAACGATTGAGCTTACAGGCCAGTGCGACTTGTGGAACACGCAGACATCAATAGTTCGTGTGGCCTCCATGGTTAGCAATAAAGGCCGCTACACGACGCTGCATCAAGCGAAAGAGATTTTGAATGTGTTCTTGGGGTATGTCGGTCTAGGCTGCTTCCACACGTTGCCACAGTTCATCAGGCGTAGCCGCGGGTGGTGCTTGCCGTGCCACTCGGTTGCCGATCAGCGACCAGACTTGTTCGATGGGCGACTTATCGGGAGAACAGGCGGGCCACGGCAGCAGTGACCCCTACTGTACCACGAAAAATTGTGGCACGATGCGTGCCACGTTCGGGGTTGCATTGTCCAGTTGAAATGTTACCGCTGGCAGGTCCTACAGGTAAGGGAGGACTACAGGTTGTAAAGCGTCGGAGATGTAGCGGTGGCTGTTGAGTGTACCGGTGGTACGTACCAGAGGGGTGCGGGTGCCATATCCAATTGCACCCCAAACCATAACGCCAGGCGGAGGACCGGTATGGCGATGCATAAAGCAGACGTCATACAGTCTCTCATCGGGGTGCCGCCACACGCGGATCTGGCCATCGTGGTGTTGCTGGCAAAAGCGGGATCCGTTGGAGAAGACAATGTTGCGACATTCCGTTCTTCAGGTGCGGCGTTTAACGGCCCACTGCCGCCGCACTCGCCGGTGGTGTAACGTCAATGGTAATCGGAACAATGGGCGCCGTGCGACGAATCCCTGCTCCTGCAGACGACGTTGAAGGTACGTGATGACAAATGTTGTTGCCCAACACACCCCAATTCCTGCGATATCGTTCGTGATGTGGCGATGCGTGTCGACAATACCCGCGGCACAACATGCCGGTCCTCTCATTTAGTTTTGTGCCGCGGCTGCGCAATCGCTCACGTTGGTCCGTCCGTTACTCATGCACCCACCCAATCCATACTCGCCTGACTGTTACTGGATGTCGTCACACACGGGTACCAATGTCTCAGTACGATAAATCGCTGTCGCGATAAACCATTATATTTCCTCTGTCGAACTCCGAAACGAGCTGGAATGACTGCCGTATTCTTCGACTAGGCATGAGAATGCTTCCCACTCACAATACACACTTCCACTACATACACCACGTCTTCTGTGCACCCTTCTTATTGTGTTTCTTTGTGGCGTGCCGGGCGCACATGATTTCATTATGCCCTGCATTGCTAATCGTTTGCATGTCCTCTTACGGGAGATCCATACGGCGAATTTCGGGCCAATCGGATGCTTCCTGTTTGGTGTTGCATTTTGGGTGGCCAGCAGTGTATGACGAAAAGTTCTGAATTGTAAAATATAAAGAAGCCTACTCTCCGAAGCGAAATGCTTTTCCACGCATGTGAACGAGTTTAAACCCGCCAAGTTTACTAATTAATTATAAAATATATTTACAAATTATGAAGACACAGCAATTCCAAAACATCCACACAGGTCTATTTACCAAAATGAAATGTTTTTTCATTTAATAACCTTGGCTTTTTCTAAGAACGTGAACTAATTTGAGTTTGCACTCCCAAGCCAAAGATTCTGTGAGGCGGCGTTTGTTCCCAGTGTAACGTCATGCGCAAATCCAAGAAAACGGAGACTGCTACTGAACATTGAAATTGCGCCCGATTGTGATAAGTACCGCAAAAAGACATAGGAGAGAATAGCCTGTGCTGTAAATTATTCTCCAGAGACAAGCGGAATGTAATCGAGTTCCTAAAGAGTATTAAACATGGATTTAATCTCAGTCGCTATTAGTTCATTGCTGCAGTACACCTCCGATATGAAGATTATCTTTCGGAAACGTAAAGCAACTGCTTCAAGTTCAGTGAAACAGCAAGATAAATTGTAACACCCACAGACGTTGTAGAACTACCTCCTTCAAAAGACCTGTATGGCATATGGGAACAAATTCACGTTTTGGAGATTTAGTCGGGCAATTATGCACAACAATGAAAATATATGGAACAGAACAAGCAAATAGTTGTTTAAAAAGATACAATACCAGTAGAAATGTTAGGATAGAAATGATAGAAGACGTTTTTGGACTGTACAGGGCAAGAGTGATGGAAGTTAAATGAAATAATTTGAGGGAAGATTAAAGATTTTTAGTAAGGAATTTTAGTACAAGGTTCGATGAGCTAATGTGTTTCTTGCAGATTATTAATGAAAATGCATCAAAATCTTCTTCCCAGATTCATAATTTCCGATATCATTTGAACCATTGCATAAAATAGTTTAGGAATTAATTTAATTCACATTTCTCACACCCTCCGTATGTTCCATTAGTCGAATTACCAAGAGTACAACATGAGATGAGGATGGTGCTATGTCAGGAAGACAATCTATACTAATTTCAAGAGTAACATTTGTTACTCCTTAGTCACTGAGTACATGGCAGCATCTACAGATTGGATTAACAACATAGGGAAGTATGTCTTTTTGAAAAGGATATTTGAGCTGGATATGAAACTGTGAACGTCATTGCATTTCACAACAAATATGCAAGAATATCTGCTGCCCAGTGTGAATACATAGGCGGCGAACACACTCACTCCCCTTCCTCAAATTAAAGTAAAATGGAGTAAAAGTAATAAATAATTGGAACGCTGTGTCACCTACAGGAGGAAGATAGATTCTTCTGAAGGAATGATGAAACCTATTCTGATGTAGCAATCCAAGAACTTTGTCTCATTTTGATCGGCTGACTAAAGTGGCATATCTGATTGTTATGTTTCGTCAACATATAAACTGTGCATCCTGCTACAAGGAATTGATGGACACTAAAGAATACACTGTACAGGAAAACGTTTGTGTAAAAATTCAGAAAATGCCAGTGGTCAGAATGACCAAATAATGGACACTTTCAAATATAGTCACGATTAAAAGTCTTCTTTGAACCTACCGAGAACTTCTTCAGTTGAGAAGGAGTATTAGACTTCTTAGGAAATTTAACATTATGGTTTTGCATTCTATAGGTATATATATATATATTGATTAGATTGATATGTGATTAATCACTGAAATGCACATTTAACGCCGTTATTTAGCGCTCACTGACGGAAATTTTTCTTCTTGGATAAGTGATTTACATCACTTTTTCTTTAAAAGATTGTGATTCACGAAGTAGTGAAAAGAATCAATTTAATTATCTATATATATATAATTTTTTTTTTTTAGGAATTTACTGCTAACGCATTTTAAAAAAAACATGTTTCAGTGTTTTAAACAAATTTCCATTTTAAAGAGATCAAAATTACACCAATGCAGATTAAACACACATTTATTTAGTTTAAACATAAGTGTGTAGTATTTTGATACTTTTTTTAATTTGAGTATGTTGTCACGTTTAGCAGAATGCTGCAAGATCTGTCTTCAACTCCAGAAAATGTTAAATGCCAATGATGACATGCATTAGGAACTAAGAAACGTAACAAATATTGAGTATGTGGGGCATGTTAACTTACACTCATAACTTTCTATTTCAGTCGATAGTTATAAAACACTTCTCAACATCATCGTTTAATATATAGCAGGAGACACAATGGCCTAGAAGAACGCTGTAAAATCAGAATACTACTGAATGTATCTGCAAAATATTTGGTGGCCAAAGAAAGCCTGACATGCTTGAAGCTGGTGTCAACATTTTGCGCGAAAACGCGAGGCCGCATATTGGCTGAGACATTGTGGAAGAGAATCGATGGGAATTGCTTTTCGTCGCCCCACGCACTCATGACATGCGCCCAACCGATTATGACTTGTTCCCAAACCTGAAGAAGTCACTCATTGGAAATAATTCAGAGCGATGCAGGATGGTTCTAATCAGATGACCCAAGTAATCCGACGCTTCATCAAATGAAGTGTCCTGACTGGAATACAAGACTTGCCTGAACGTTGGACCGCTGTCATACAGAAACATGGAGATTACTTTGATGACCTATAAAGGTATGTTGTTAAATATATTCCTTTTTTAAGAGATAACCCACAGTGTGCAAAACCTTCGAAATGACCCTCTTGTAACAAACTTCTTTTCATGAAATGTGTTTTTTTTTTTTTTTTGTAATATGCTATATTTGTCTCGTTAAATTGTTTTTGTTACTGTCCTAATATAAGAAAGAAAATATATTTGCAGCTTTTATTTTAAAAATAAGCGTATAAGCATGCTGTCTTGTGAACAGAAAGATAATTACGTTAACCTTCGATAGTTGAAACATCCGTCACACTGATCCGTGAGTGACAAGTATTCGGAAGTTTGTTGTACTGATGTTTTGATGGCGATCAAAATTACGAGGCCTGGCTCAGGTTCTATTGATTCCCCTACTGAACTTCAGTGTGTGGAAAAATTTGCTAACACATTATTTCCACCAACTGCGGGGAGGATGGAGTGTGGTGGGTTTTTAATCTATGGATACATATCTGTTTAAATGGAAGGAATCTCAACAAATTATATTTGAGCTTCATTACTCTAGTAAATTAGCTAAAGTATAATCTCCTTAAAAGTACACATCAAACAGACGATTAATAATTTAATATGTATATACAAATAGAGGGACTAAAGATGAGTTTAATGTTATATCTAACATAAATTGAAGGAAGCTCTTTTGTCGCTAATATTTACATTTTTGTTGTATCAGCGTTTATTCAAATTATTGGAATGTCATGAAGAATTAGTGGCGATCTGCAGTAATTAACCGCCGATACCCCACCATATAATTAGCTACTTAAATGTTATTGATAAATCTAGATCAACATTTCCCTCAATCCAATTTTCCGTTAAAGTACACGAGCTTGAATATACTGTCATTGAGTATGTTAATTTAAGAAAAGAGTAAAGCAGAAAAAAAGAATAAGCTACATCTGCGCTAAATTGAAAATCAACCAAAAGTTTAATATCGATAGATTTATTGGAAATAAACCCTGGCATGGGAGTTAATTTGGTGCACCTTGACTCGTCGTATATATGGCTCTCTCCAACACCTTAGATGGTGCGTTAGAGTGTTTTGCCGTATACGTCACACAAATCATTCAACGGAGCATATTATTGCGTTGGTTTGATGATTGGAATACGCAAAAGGAATGATCTGAACGATTTTCAAAATGGCATGATGTTTGGCGACAGACGTGGCGTTGCGGGAACCTTCCAAACTATCGCTATACTGAGGTATTCAAGCACAACCGGTGTAAGACTTTACTGTGAAACGGCGCGATAACCATATAGTTACAGATTCTGTTGTAATAATTCGTAAAGCTTAACAGAAAACATCAGAAACGTGAATGTTAAAAGACGGGAACCTCTCCAAATCTATGAAGAATGGAACAGAGGTATGCTGAGGTTCATTTTCTAAAGCACCACGTTTTGGGTCATGTTGCGAACGGTCTGCAACATCCAACATATGCAGTCATTCTGCGTTCACTCCTCAAATACGCCAGCAAATTGTGTCCCCAGAATTTCTGATTTCTCGGAATTTTTTGCGCGTCGGAACACCCACGTTCAACCTTAAATCTGTTCTGCCAGAAAATCTAAAAGTGTTAGTTGCTGAAAATAGAATAATAACTAAAGCTCCTGATCTTAAGTTTAATACTGCGTAGCTCAGTCTTTTTTATGACAGATTCGCTTCGTGATTAAAAAGCAAACATTAAAAAAACAGGAAGCAAGTAAATAGAAGGACATGCACACTGAATACCTACATCAATCTGTTTGAACTTCTGAATCCCAGCAACCATACTGATTTTAAATTGTACTTCGTTGTTCATTTTCTCTTTGCTGTTAATCTGTATCAGCGGGGGGTCCAGAGTTGTCATCTTGTTCATAAATTGATAAAATCAATCTCTGACATCCAAAACCATAAAGTCGCTGTATTTCTTTGATTTTCTAAAAACAGTCTTAAATCTAAGATGTTTTTACTGTATTATACTTTCTTTGTAAAAGGATTTTAGAAACAAAATGAGTATAAACATGTGGCATAACTGTGGCCTCATGTACAAGTGTTCCAGATATATATTTCCTCTGTTCAACTTCACGTAAACATCGTCCTCATTGTTTCGACTGCAACGGTTTTCCGCAAACTCCAAGATGGAAAAAGTTAGAGAGATGCGTAAACCGGCACATCTGAATGCACGTTCGAAAGCACGTTCGAAGGTGCTGAGGTAATTTCTTCGGTACATTCTGAGAATCAATCCAATGCTAAACGAACCTCGACGAAGGGGTTTCCTGATTTACATTGCATTCCGTGATCAGTTTTCTTCTTTCATATTCTAGTTAGGCATTTAGGCGATGAGTTTAGGAGAAATTAATAAACCTTTTTCTCAGTGCATTTTTACAAATAGCTGTCATTTTACGAATGTGTTCTCTATACAGTGCAAATTTCCATGTTCTCTTCCACATAATCATATTCATGTATACATGTGATATAAATAAAAATATGAAAAACAAAAATTTTTCTATAAGTTTAAAAGTCTGCGTTTCATATAACAGAAAACTGCAGTATTCTGAATTACATAACGCTGCCCAAAATTTTGTTAATGCATTTGAAAGTTATCAACAAGTTACTAACAAAGTAATGCCCCGAATGAAATACGGGATTACACCATGCAATACAAATTTGAAAATGTGAATCCGTTTTATGGTGCAAAAATTACAACGATGGTAAGTCAGAAAATATCCGAAAACTGTATTATTTGTATTATTTGGTGTAATACCGTATTTGGTTCATGATTTATCTGCTCTAACCGGGCAATTACGGGATAGAATTCTTAACCACCAGATTCGATAAACATGTATGCCGGTTGCTTCCACTAGCGAATCCTATGATAGTTATATGCAAATTAATCGGAAACTTGGGACCTGGTCGTTCTGGATGGTGTAGCGGTTAGAGTACTCGGGCGCTGTCAGGGTGACATGGGTACCTTTTCCGCTACAGGACGTCGAAATTTTCAATTTTTCAGATATTATCTGAATTACCATGCTTGTCATATTTGCACCATAAAACGGATTCACATTTTCAAATTTGCATTATATGCTGTAATCCTGTATTCCATTCATAATCTGCATGCTCTTCAGGGCAATCACGGGATAAAATTCACAACCTCCAGATTCGCTAAACATGAATTCCGGTTGCAACGACTAACAACTTCTGTGATGGTTATATTCAAATTAATCGGGTCGCCCTGGTGGCTTAGTAGTCTAAGCGATGGCCTCTGATCACTCGTCCGAACGGGGTCCGGGTTCGAATCCTGGTGAGGCATGATGTTGTGCTTTGTTTTACGGCACTGGCTCTCTCCCTTACCTGGAACCAGTGACCCTAAATTAGGGACGGGCGACTTCTTATAGCCCATTGAGTTGCTCACGGTGGTCGTTAAACCTCCAATCAAAAAAAATAATAATCGGAAACTTGAGACTTGATCGTTCTGAATGGAGTAATGGTTAGCACACTCTGGCGTTATCCGAGAGACGTGGTTTCGTTTTCCGCTCCAGAACGAGGAAATTTTTAAGTTTTCGGGTATTATCTGACTTACAATCCTTGTCCTATTTACACTATAAAACGATTCATTTCTACAAAAATAATGCCCTTTTTCATATTATTTATTGCCATTCTGCATATAAGTACACAGACGAATAACATAATTGTGACCACCTTCTACTTCTAACGTAAACAGCGCGTAGCCAATGAAAGAATGGAACAGTCGTAAGCTGACTTCGAGGGTATATAAGGTGTTGTAACTACCAGGAGATGTGACGTACCTGCCAGAAGGACGCACACGACATAAAGGCAGATAATAATCAGAATAAAACGTCCGCGTAGCTCAATTGGTAGAGTGACTTATTCCGGAATAAGGGGATCCGGGTTCGAATCCCGGCGTAGATCAAAAATGACGGAGAAATTTACTTCGCTATAGTGTGTAGTAGGCAATCAGAAAATATATCACTTGTTGCTGTCATGTATAAAAGGAACGATCTATCAGATTTGCAATCAGGGATGATTATCGGCTTTCGGGCCAAGGGTGGCAGTATTTCTGAAACAGCGCACTTTGTGAACTGTTTGCGGTCTGCCGGGGTTAAAGTTTATCGTGATTGGAGGAATGGCACCATTGTGACTAAGCGACGTAGAAACTGCGGACCATCACATGCCATTGAGGTGAGACCGGGGATATCGGGTTCTAAGGTGCGTGAGGGCAGATTGATCCGCTACAGTTGAGCAAATTGCTTGCCAAGTGAACTAGGTGGCTACAGAAAATATGCCTAAAACGACAGTTCAGCAAACCCGGCTGCTTATGGGTCTCCGATGCTGACGGATGGTCACTTCACCTATGCTAACGAAGGTACATCGGCCTAAATGGCTTACATTTGCATGGAAGTATCGGAATTGGACCTCTGCTGATTGGCAAAGGATTGCCTTCTCCGATGAGTAACGTTTTCTGCTTCATCGAACGGAAGTACTTTGGCATATAAGGCGAGTATCATCGGAGAATAAACAATCTTCAACCATTTCTGGAAGAACACAAGCTAGTGGGGGCAGTGTTATGGTCTGGGGAATAATTTCTGTGGTATTCTCTGTGTCCACTCATACCTGTGGAAGGCACTATGGAGAGAATTCGTCATTCTTGCAGACCAGCTGCACTCATACATGCTGACTGCCTTCCCTGGGATGGATGGGATCTTCCAACACGACAATGCGACGTGTCACACAACAAGAAATATCCGAGAGTCGTTGGAAGAGCACGATGAAGACTTCAAAGCACTTCTATGGCCCCCTATTTTCCCAAACGTAAACCCTATTGAGCATCTGTGAGACCACCTTCACCTTGCTGTCCGTTCTATGGAACCTCCAACACGAACCCTCCAGCAGCTGTCAGATTCATTGCAGTCAGCATGGCTTCATATTCATGTGAACACCTATCTGCACCTCATTGAGTCATTCCCAGCTCGTCTAGCTGCTGTCTGTGCTATACACTTCGGTTTCTCTGAATATAAGCTTGTAGTCACAATACTGTCACTCAGTCGTGTATATAAGCATTTTTGTTATTCAAAAGAGCGTGCTTTTTCTTTGAAAGACCAAAAAAAGTCATTTAGTTCCTATGTACAATCTTGAACGTATTCAAGAGCAATATGTAAATTCATCTACATCATGTAAATATTTGAATACAGCAAGTACTGTTTGTAAAATACATTTTTTTCCTAATTTATTGTTTGCTTCTTGATTTTTGGTGCATAAATGCTTCCGTATTTTGGAAGAATATTTAATGTATGAATATTCGGACTTCAGTCGCTTTAGAAAAGCTAGAAAAACGTTCTTTATTTTTTAACAGAAATTTATTATTGTTATTTTCGAGCTAGTTCCACACTAAATACGGAAAACTAATTTTAAACAAAACGCTCTGCGAATAGACGGTTTTAAATTTCGTTTTATTAAATACACTGCCGAAAAGTGAAAAAAAAAACAATAAGAAGGAATTGTCGGACGATCATGAAATTTACATATGTTAATGGGGTCGAGATTACGTAGGTGTGATGTTAATTTCGGGATCAACCAGTAAGCGCTTACGCCACAGCATGCCATAATATGCAAATTATCGTCGATGGTATTAAAGGAGAACGGCGAAGTGAATATAATCAGTCGTCGGCGTACGGACAGGTGCGAAGACCCTGAAGAACCTGCAATGCCTGGACATGGAAGACCTATAGGATTTCAGCAGTTATCGGAATTTGAGGAAGGTCGTCTAGTCAGACTCCGCGAGGCCGGTTGGTCGTATCGTCGTATTGCGGAGCGAATTGGAAGGGAAGTATCGGTGGTGGTACAATGGTGGTGTAGATGGTCCGAGGAATATTCCCACACGAGAAGACGTGGAACCGGGAGTCACAGACGGACTGATGAGCGGACCGATCGACGCATAAGAAGAGCGGCGTTGTCAAGCAGAACGTCCACTGCGACGATCATCCGAGCTGCCGTTGCACCTGACGTGACTGTGCGAACAATCGGCAACCATCTACTGGATGCAGGACTACGTGCACGTGTGCCTCTGGCATGTGTACCTGTGACTCCAGCCCACCGTCAGGAACGGCTGCAGTGCTGTCGCCAACGTCTGCACTGGAAAACGCAAGGTCGATCTGTCGTGTTCAGCGATGAACGCAGATTCTGTTGGGAGGCTCCGATGGCCGTATGCGTGTTCGCAGACGCACAGGGGAGCTTATCCACCCTTCTTTCATCCGCCAGCGACACACAGGGCCTACACCTGGTCTCCTGGTGTGAGGAACGATCAGCTGTCACTCCTGTACACAACTAGTGTTTGTACTGGGTACGTTAAACAGAACCTTCTACATCAACAGCATCATTCAGCCCGTTGTTTTGCCATTTGTAAGGTCGCTCCATCGTGGTGTTTTCCAGCAAGGTAACGCATGCCCACACACGGCTCCTGCAACGCAACATGCACTTCAGTTTGTGAGACAACTTCCATGGCCTGCACGTTCACCGGATTTGTCCCCCATTGAGCACGTGTGGGATTTTATGGGACAACGACTTATCCGGTCTCCACGACCAGCCACGACCATCCCCTTGTTACGCGTCCAGGTTGAGGATGCTTGGAACTCAATACCCCAAACTTACATCCAACATCTGTACGACAGACTCCATGACAGAATTGCACAGTGTGACGCAGTTCATGGCGGTTCAACCTCGTACTAACCATGTTACATGGAAATGCTATTTTTCTGTTTACTAGCAAATACAGCTGTATTTTGCCATAATGTTTTGATCACGTTATCCTCTGTATTCCGTTATTATGCTGTATAAATTTCGTTGGTATCAGACGTCTCCTTCTTGGTGTTCTTTTTTCACTTTCCAGCCACGACCATCCCCGATTTACGCGTCCAGGTTGAGGATGCTTGAAACTCAATACCCCAAACTTACATCCAACATCTATACGACAGACTCCATTCCAGAATTGTTCAGTGTGACGCAGTTCATGGCGGTTCAACCTCGTACTAACCATGTTACATGGAAATGTTATTTTTCAGTTTACCAGCAAATACAGCTGTATTTTGCCATAATGTTTTGAAGACGTTTTCCTCTGTATTCCGTTATTATGCCGTATAAATTTCGTTGGTATCAGACGTCTCCTTCTTGGTGCTCTTTTTTCATTTTCCGCCGGTGTAATTCGGATTTTAAGTCACGGACATAACTGTCAACAGTAAAATGTTTCGAGCAAATGTTTGCATTTTTAAATTTAAAATTATCTTTTCGTTTACATTTGAGTATCTCACAGTTTTTCCAAATCAAAATTTGCAGGAAAATAATGATAACTAATATCCGAACCTTGAGCCTTCCTACTATACGATAAACATCCTTCTATTGCACATCCAGACATATTGTGCTACACTGATATAAACAATAATATGTACAACTGATGTTGTGAACTAGCTAGTTATGAAGTTTATTTACCAATTACACTGCTGGCCATCAAAAATGCAACACCAAGAAGAACACGAGATAGCAAAACCATATTTCCTGGACATATTACAACAGATACAAAGATGAAACGATTGAGCTTACAGGCCAGTGCGAATTGTGGAACACGCAGACATCAATAGTTCGTGTGGCCTCCATGGTTAGCAATAATGGCTGCTTCACGACGCTGCATCGAGCGAAAGAGGCTTTGAATGTGGGCTTGGGGTATGTCGGTCCAGGCTGCTTCTACACGTTGCCACAGTTCATCAGGCGTAGCCGAGGGTGGTGCTTGCCGGGCCACTCGGTTGCCGATCAGCGACCAGACTTGTTCGATGGGCGACTTATCGCAAGAACAGGCGGGCCACGGCAGCAGTGACACCTGCTGGACCACGAAAAATTGTGGCACGATGCGTGCCACGTTCGGTCGTGCATTGTCCAGTTGAAATGTTACCGCTGACAGGCCTTGCAGGTAAGGGAGGACTACAGGCTCCAAAGCGTCGGAGATGTAGCGGTGGCTGTTGAGTGTACCGGCGATACGTACCAGAGGGGTAATGGTGCCATATCCAATTGCACCCCAAACCATAACGCCAGGCGGCGGACCGGTATGGCGATGCATAAAGCAGACGTCATACCGTCTCTCATCGGGGTGCCGCCACACGCGAATCCGGCCATCGTGTTGTTGCAGGCATAAGCGGGATTCGTCGGAGAAGACAATGTTTTTGCCATTCCGTTGTACAGGTGCGGCGTTTAACGGCCCACTGCCGCCGCACTCGTCGGTGGTATAACGTCAATGGTAATCGGAACAATGGGCGTCGTGCGACGAATCCCCGCTCCTGGAGACGACGTTGAAGGTACGTGATGACAAATGTTGTTGCCCAACACACCCCAATTCCTGCGCTATCGTTCGTGATGTGGCGATGCGTGTCGACAATGCCCGCGACACAATATGCCGGTCCTCTCATTTAGTTTTGTGCCGCGGCTGCGGCAATCGATCACGTTGGTCCCTCCGTTACTCCTGCACCCACCCAATCCATACTCGCCTGACTGTTACTGGATGTCGTCACACACGGGTACCAATGTCTCAGTACGATAAACCGTTGTCGCGATAAGCCACTATATTTCTTCTGTCGAACTCCGAAACGTGCTGGAATAACTGCCGTATTCTTCGACGAGGCATGAGAATGCTTCCTACTCACAATACACACTTCCACAACATACACCTCGTCTTCTGTGCACCCTTCTTATTGTGTTTCTTTGTGGCGTGCCGGGCGCACATGATTTGCATATGCCCTGCATTGCTAATCGTTTGCATGTTCTCTTGTGGGAGATCCATACGGCGAATTTCGGGCCAATCGGATGCTTCCTGTTTAGCGTTGCATTTTGGGTGGCCAGCAGTGTATGACGAAAAGTTCTGAATTGTAAAATATAAACAGACCTACTCTCCGAAGCGAAATACTTTTCCACGCATGTGAACGAGTTTAAACCCGCCAAGTTTACTAATTAATTATAAAATATATTTACAAATTATGAAGACACAGCAATTCCAAAACATTCACACAGGTCTATTTAGCAAAATGAAATGTTTTTTCATTTAATAACCTTGGCTTTTTCTAAGAACGTGAACTAATTTGAGTTTGCACTCCCAAGCCAAAGATTCTGTGAGGCGGCGTTTGTTCCCAGTGTAACGTCATGCGCAAATCCAAGAAAACGGAGACTGCTACTGAACATTGAAATTGCGCCCGATGGTGATAAGTACCGCAAAAAGACATAGGAGAGAATAGCCTGTGCTGTAAATTATTCTCCAGAGACGAGCGGAATGTAATCGAGTTCCTAAAGAGTATTAAACATGGATTTAATCTCAGTCGCTATTAGTTCATTGCTGCAGTACACCTCCGATATGAAGATTATCTTTCGGAAAGTAAAGCAACTGCTTCAAGTTCAGTGAAACAGCAAGATAAATTGTAACACCCACAGACGTTGTAGAACTACCTCCTTCAAAAGTACTGTATGGCATATGGGAACAAATTCACGTTTTGGAGATTTAGTCGGGCAATTATGCACAACAATTAAAATATATGGAACAGAATAAGCAAATAGTTGTTTAAAAAGATACAATACCAGTAGAAATGTTAGGAAAGAAATGATAGAAGACGTTTTTGGACTGTACAGGGCAAGAGTGATGGAAGTTAAATGAAATAATTTGAGGGAAGATTAAAGATTTTTAGTAAGGAATTTTAGTACAAGGTTCGATGAGCTAATGTGTTTCTTGCAGATTATTAATGAAAAGGCATCAAAATCTTTTCCCAGATTCATAATTCCCGATATCATTTGAACCATTGCATAAAATAGTTTAAGAAATAATTTAATTCACATTTCTCACACCCTCCGTATGTTCCATTAATCGAATTACCAAGAGTACAACATGAGATGAGGATGGTGCTATGTCAGGAAGACAATCTATACTAATTTCAAGAGTAACATTTGTTACTCCTTAGTCACTGAGTACATGGCAGCATCTACAGATTGGATTAACAACATAGGGAAGTATGTCTTTTTGAAAAGGATATTTGAGCTGGATATGAAACTGTGAACGTCATTGCATTTCACAACAAATATGCAAGAATATCTGCTGCCCAGTGTGAATACATAGGCGGCGAACACACTCACTCCCCTTCCTCAAATTAAAGTAAAAATGGAGTAAAAGTAATAAATAATTGGAACGCTGTGTCACCTACAGGAGGAAGATAGATTCTTCTGAAGGAATGATGAAACCTATTCTGATGTAGCAATCCAAGAACTTTGTCTCATTTTGATCGGCTGACTAAAGTGGCATATCTGATTGTTATGTTTCGTCAACATATAAACTGTGCATCCTGCTACAAGGAATTGATGGACACTAAAGAATACACTGTACAGGAAAACGTTTGTGTAAAAATTCAGAAAATGCCAGTGGTCAGAATGACCAAATAATGGACACTTTCAAATATAGTCACGATTAAAAGTCTTCTTTGAACCTACCGAGAACTTCTTCAGTTGAGAAGGAGTATTAGACTTCTTAGGAAATTTAACATTATGGTTTTGCATTCTATAGGTATATATATATATATATATATTGATTAGATTGATATGTGATTAATCACTGAAATGCACATTTAACGCCGTTATTTAGCGCTCACTGATGGAAATTTTTCTTCTTGGATAAGTGATTTACATCACTTTTTCTTTAAAAGATTGTGATTCACGAAGTAGTGAAAAGAATCAATTTAATTATCTATATATATATAATTTTTTTTTTTAGGAATTTACTGCTAACGCATTTTAAAAAAAAACATGTTTCAGTGTTTTAAACTACCTTCTGTTTTAAACAAATTTCCATTTTAAAGAGATCAAAATTACACCAATGCAGATTAAACACATATTTATTTAGTTTAAACATAAGTGTGTAGTATTTTGATACTTTTTTTAATTTGAGTATGTTGTCACGTTTAGCAGAATGCTGCAAGATCTGTCTTCAACTCCAGAAAATGTTAAATGCCAATGATGACATGCATTAGGAACTAAGAAACGTAACAAATATTGAGTATGTGGGGCATGTTAACTTACACTCATAACTTTCTATTTCAGTCGATAGTTATAAAACACTTCTCAACATCATCGTTTAATATATAGCAGGAGACACAATGGCCTAGAAGAACGCTGTAAAATCAGAATACTACTGAATGTATCTGCAAAATATTTGGTGGCCAAAGAAAGCCTGACATGCTTGAAGCTGGTGTCAACATTTTGCGCGAAAACGCGAGGCCGCATATTGGCTGAGACATTGTGGAAGAGAATCGATGGGAATTGCTTTTCGTCGCCCCACGCACTCATGACATGCGCCCAACCGATTATGACTTGTTCCCAAACCTGAAGAAGTCACTCATTGGAAATAATTCAGAGCGATGCAGGATGGTTCTAATCAGATGACCCAAGTAATCCGACGCTTCATCAAATGAAGTGTCCTGACTGGAATACAAGACTTGCCTGAACGTTGGACCGCTGTCATACAGAAACATGGAGATTACTTTGATGACCTATAAAGGTATGTTGTTAAATATATTCCTTTTTTAAGAGATAACCCACAGTGTGCAAAACCTTCGAAATGACCCTCTTGTAACAAACTTCTTTTCATGAAATGTGTGTTGTTGTTTTTTTTTGTAATATGCTATATTTGTCTCGTTAAATTGTTTTTGTTACTGTCCTAATATAAGAAAGAAAATATATTTGCAGCTTTTATTTTAAAAATAAGCGTATAAGCATGCTGTCTTGTGAACAGAAAGATAATTACGTTAACCTTTCGATAGTTGAAACATCCGTCACACTGATCCGTGAGTGACAAGTATTCGGAAGTTTGTTGTACTGATGTTTTGATGGCGATCAAAATTACGAGGCCTGGCTCAGGTTCTATTGATTCCCCTACTGAACTTCAGTGTGTGGAAAAATTTGCTAACACATTATTTCCACCAACTGCGGGGAGGGGATGGAGTGTGGTGGGTTTTTAATCTATGGATACATATCTGTTTAAATGGAAGGAATCTCAACAAATTATATTTGAGCTTCATTACTCTAGTAAATTAGCTAAAGTATAATCTCCTTAAAAGTACACATCAAACAGACGATTAATAATTTATTATATGTATATACAAATAGAGGGACTAAAGATGAGTTTAATGTTATATCTAACATAAATTGAAGGAAGCTCTTTTGTCGCTAATATTTACATTTTTGTTGTATCAGCGTTTATTCAAATTATTGGAATGTCATGAAGAATTAGTGGCGATCTGCAGTAATTAACCGCCGATACCCCACCATATAATTAGCTACTTAAATGTTATTGATAAATCTAGATCAACTATTTCCCTCAATCCAATTTTCCGTTAAAGTACACGAGCTTGAATATACTGTCATTGAGTATGTTAATTTAAGAAAAGAGTAAAGCAGAAAAAAAAGAATAAGCTACATCTGCGCTAAATTGAAAATCAACCAAAAGTTTAATATCGATAGATTTATTGGAAATAAACCCTGGCATGGGAGTTAATTTGGTGCACCTTGACTCGTCGTATATATGGCTCTCTCCAACACCTTAGATGGTGCGTTAGAGTGTTTTGCCGTATACGTCACACAAATCATTCAACGGAGCATATTATTGCGTTGGTTTGATGATTGGAATACGCAAAAGGAATGATCTGAACGATTTTCAAAATGGCATGATGTTTGGCGACAGACGTGGCGTTGCGGGAACCTTCCAAACTATCGCTATACTGAGGTATTCAAGCACAACCGGTGTAAGACTTTACTGTGAAACGGCGCGATAACCATATAGTTACAGATTCTGTTGTAATAATTCGTAAATCTTAACAGAAAACATCAGAAACGTGAATGTTAAAAGACGGGAACCTCTCCAAATCTATGAAGAATGGAACAGAGGTATGCTGAGGTTCATTTTCTAAAGCACCACGTTTTGGGTCATGTTGCGAACGGTCTGCAACATCCAACATATGCAGTCATTCTGCGTTCACTCCTCAAATACGCCAGCAAATTGTGTCCCCAGAATTTCTGATTTCTCGGAATTTTTTGCGCGTCGGAACACCCACGTTCAACCTTAAATCTGTTCTGCCAGAAAATCTAAAAGTGTTAGTTGCTGAAAATAGAATAATAACTAAAGCTCCTGATCTTAAGTTTAATACTGCGTAGCTCAGTCTTTTTTATGACAGATTCGCTTCGTGATTAAAAAGCAAACATTAAAAAAAACAGGAAGCAAGTAAATAGAAGGACATGCACACTGAATACCTACATCAATCTGTTTGAACTTCTGAATCCCAGCAACCATACTGATTTTAAATTGTACTTCGTTGTTCATTTTCTCTTTGCTGTTAATCTGTATCAGCGGGGGGTCCAGAGTTGTCATCTTGTTCATAAATTGATAAAATCAATCTCTGACATCCAAAACCATAAAGTCGCTGTATTTCTTTGATTTTCTAAAAACAGTCTTAAATCTAAGATGTTTTTACTGTATTATACTTTCTTTGTAAAAGGATTTTAGAAACAAAATGAGTATAAACATGTGGCATAACTGTGGCCTCATGTACAAGTGTTCCAGATATATATTTCCTCTGTTCAACTTCACGTAAACATCGTCCTCATTGTTTCGACTGCAACGGTTTTCCGCAAACTCCAAGATGGAAAAAGTTAGAGAGATGCGTAAACCGGCACATCTGAATGCACGTTCGAAAGCACGTTCGAAGGTGCTGAGGTAATTTCTTCGGTACATTCTGAGAATCAATCCAATGCTAAACGAACCTCGACGAAGGGGTTTCCTGATTTACATTGCATTCCGTGATCAGTTTTCTTCTTTCATATTCTAGTTAGGCATTTAGGCGATGAGTTTAGGAGAAATTAATAAACCTTTTTCTCAGTGCATTTTTACAAATAGCTGTCATTTTAACGAATGTGTTCTCTATACAGTGCAAATTTCCATGTTCTCTTCCACATAATCATATTCATGTATACATGTGATATAAATAAAAATATGAAAAACCAAAATTTTTCTATAAGTTTAAAAGTCTGCGTTTCATATAACAGAAAACTGCAGTATTCTGAATTACATAACGCTGCCCAAAATTTTGTTAATGCATTTGAAAGTTATCAACAAGTTACTAACAAAGTAATGCCCTGAATGAAATACGGGATTACACCATGCAATACAAATTTGAAAATGTGAATCCGTTTTATGGTGCAAAAATTACAACGATGGTAAGTCAGAAAATATCCGAAAACTGTATTATTTGTATTATTTGGTGTAATACCGTATTTGGTTCATGATTTATCTGCTCTTCCGGGCAATTACGGGATAGAATTCTTAACCACCAGATTCGATAAACATGTATGCCGGTTGCTTCCACTAGCGAATCCTATGATAGTTATATGCAAATTAATCGGAAACTTGGGACCTGGTCGTTCTGGATGGTGTAGCGGTTAGAGTACTCGGGCGCTTCAGGGTGACATGGGTACCTTTTCCGCTACAGGACGTCGAAATTTTCAATTTTTCAGATATTATCTGAATTACCATGCTTGTCATATTTGCACCATAAAACGGATTCACATTTTCAAATTTGCATTATATGCTGTAATCCTGTATTCCATTCATAATCTGCATGCTCTTCAGGGCAATCACGGGATAAAATTCACAACCTCCAGATTCGCTAAACATGAATTCCGGTTGCAACGACTAACAACTTCTGTGATGGTTATATTCAAATTAATCGGGTCGCCCTGGTGGCTTAGTAGTCTAAGCGATGGCCTCTGATCACTCGTCCGAACGGGGTCCGGGTTCGAATCCTGGTGAGGCATGGATGTGTTTGTCTTACGGCACTGGCTCTCTCCCTTACCTGGAACCAGTGACCCTAAATTAGGGACGGGCGACTTCTTATAGCCCATTGAGTTGCTCACGGTGGTCGTTAAACCTCCAATCAAAAAAAAAATATTCGGAAACTTGAGACTTGATCGTTCTGAATGGAGTAATGGTTAGCACACTCTGGCGTTATCCGAGAGACGTGGTTTCGTTTTCCGCTCCAGAACGAGGAAATTTTTAAGTTTTCGGGTATTATCTGACTTACAATCCTTGACCTATTTACACTATAAAACGATTCATTTCTACAAAAATAATGCCCTTTTTCATATTATTTATTGCCATTCTGCATATAAGTACACAGACGAATAACATAATTGTGACCACCTTCTACTTCTAACGTAAACAGCGCGTAGCCAATGAAAGAATGGAACAGTCGTAAGCTGACTTCGAGGGTATATAAGGTGTTGTAACTACCAGGAGATGTGACGTACCTGCCAGAAGGACGCACACGACATAAAGGCAGATAATAATCAGAATAAAACGTCCGCGTAGCTCAATTGGTAGAGTGACTTATTCCGGAATAAGGGGATCCGGGTTCGAATCCCGGCGTAGATCAAAAATGACGGAGAAATTTACTTCGCTATAGTGTGTAGTAGGCAATCAGAAAATATATCACTTGTTGCTGTCATGTATAAAAGGAACGATCTATCAGATTTGCAATCAGGGATGATTATCGGCTTTCGGGCCAAGGGTGGCAGTATTTCTGAAACAGCGCACTTTGTGAACTGTTTGCGGTCTGCCGGGGTTAAAGTTTATCGTGATTGGAGGAATGGCACCATTGTGACTAAGCGACGTAGAAACTGCGGACCATCACATGCCATTGAGGTGAGACCGGGGATATCGGGTTCTAAGGTGCGTGAGGGCAGATTGATCCGCTACAGTTGAGCAAATTGCTTGCCAAGTGAACTAGGTGGCTACAGAAAATATGCCTAAAACGACAGTTCAGCAAACCCGGCTGCTTATGGGTCTCCGATGCTGACGGATGGTCACTTCACCTATGCTAACGAAGGTACATCGGCCTAAATGGCTTACATTTGCATGGAAGTATCGGAATTGGACCTCTGCTGATTGGCAAAGGATTGCCTTCTCCGATGAGTAACGTTTTCTGCTTCATCGAACGGAAGTACTTTGGCATATAAGGCGAGTATCATCGGAGAATAAACAATCTTCAACCATTTCTGGAAGAACACAAGCTAGTGGGGGCAATGTTATGGTCTGGGGAATATTTCTGTGGTATTCTCTGTGTCCACTCATACCTGTGGAAGGCACTATGGAGAGAATTCGTCATTCTTGCAGACCAGCTGCACTCATACATGCTGACTGCCTTCCCTGGGATGGATGGGATCTTCCAACACGACAATGCGACGTGTCACACAACAAGAAATATCCGAGAGTCGTTGGAAGAGCACGATGAAGACTTCAAAGCACTTCTTGGCCCCCTATTTTCCCAAACGTAAACCCTATTGAGCATCTGTGAGACCACCTTCACCTTGCTGTCCGTTCTATGGAACCTCCAACACGAACCCTCCAGCAGCTGTCAGATTCATTGCAGTCAGCATGGCTTCATATTCATGTGAACACCTATCTGCACCTCATTGAGTCATTCCCAGCTCGTCTAGCTGCTGTCTGTGCTATACACTTCGGTTTCTCTGAATATAAGCTTGTAGTCACAATACTGTCACTCAGTCGTGTATATAAGCATTTTTGTTATTCAAAAGAGCGTGCTTTTTCTTTGAAAGACCAAAAAAAAAAAGTCATTTAGTTCCTATGTACAATCTTGAACGTATTCAAGAGCAATATGTAAATTCATCTACATCATGTAAATATTTGAATACAGCAAGTACTGTTTGTAAAATACATTTTTTTCCTAATTTATTGTTTGCTTCTTGATTTTTGGTGCATAAATGCTTCCGTATTTTGGAAGAATATTTAATGTATGAATATTCCGACTTCAGTCGCTTTAGAAAAAGCTAGAAAAACGTTATTTATTTTTTAACAGAAATTTATTATTGTTATTTTCGAGCTAGTTCCACACTAAATACGGAAAACTAATTTTAAACAAAACGCTCTGCGAATAGACGGTTTTAAATTTCGTTTTATTAAATACACTGCCGGAAAGTGAAAAAAAAAACAATAAGAAGGAATTGTCGGACGATCATGAAATTTACATATGTTAATGGGGTCGAGATTACGTAGGTGTGATGTTAATTTCGGGACCAACCAGTAAGCGCTTACGCCACAGCATGCCATAATATGCAAATTATCGTCGATGGTATTAAAGGAGAACGGCGAAGTGAATATAATCAGTCGTCGGCGTACGGACAGGTGCGAAGACCCTGAAGAACCTGCAATGCCTGGACATGGAAGACCTGCATGATTTCAGCAGTTATCGGAATTTGAGCGAGGTCGTTCAGTCAGACTCCGCGAGGCCGGTTGGTCGTATCGTCGTATTGCGGAGCGAATTGGAAGGGAAGTATCGGTGGTGGTACAATGGTGGTGTAGATGGTCCGAGGAATATTCCCACACGAGAAGACGTGGAACCGGGAGTCACAGACGGACTGATGAGCGGACCGGATCGACGCATGAGAAGAGCGGCGTTGTCAAGCAGAACGTCCACTGCGACGCAAATCCGAGCTGCCGTTGCACCTGACGTGACTGTGCGAACAATCGGCAACCATCTACTGGATGCAGGACTACGTGCACGTGTGCCTCTGGCATGTGTACCTGTGACTCCAGCCCACCGTCAGGAACGGCTGCAGTGCTGTCGCCAACGTCTGCACTGGAAAACGCAAGGTCGATCTGTCGTGTTCAGCGATGAACGCAGGTTCTGTTGGGAGGCTCCGATGGTCGCATGCGTGTTCGCACACGCACAGGGGAGCTTATCCACCCTTCTTTCATCCGCCAGCGACACACAGGGCCTACACCTGGTCTCCTGGTGTGAGGAACGATCAGCTGTCACTCCTGTACACAACTAGTGTTTGTACTGGGTACGTTAAACAGAACCTTCTACATCAACAGCATCATTCAGCCCGTTGTTTTGCCATTTGTAAGGTCGCTCCATCGTGGTGTTTTCCAGCAAGGTAACGCATGCATACACACGGCTCCTGCAACGCAACATGCACTTCAGGCTGTGAGACAACTTCCATGGCCTGCACGTTCACCGGATTTGTCCCCCATTGAGCACGTGTGGGATTTTATGGGACAACGACTTATCCGGTCTCCACGACCAGCCACGACCAACCCCGAGTTACGCGTCCAGGTTGAGGATGCTTGGAACTCAATACCCCAAACTTACATCCAACATCTATACGACAGACTCCATTCCAGAATTGTACAGTGTGACGCAGTTCATTGCGGTTCAACCTCGTACTGACCATGTTACATGGAAATGTTATTTTTCAGTTTACCAGCAAATACAGCTGTATTTTGCCATAATGTTTTGAAGACGTTTTCCTCTGTATTCCGTTATTATACCGTATAAATTTCGTTGGTATCAGACGTCTCCTTCTTGGTGCTCTTTTTTCATTTTCCGCCGGTGTAATTCGGATTTTAAGTCACGGACATAACTGTCAACAGTAAAATGTTTCGAGCAAATGTTTGCATTTTTAAATTTAAAATTATCTTTTCTTTTGCATTTGAGTATCTCACAGTTTTTCCAAATCAAAATTTGCAGGAAAATAATGATAACTAATATCCGAACCTTGAGCCTTCCTACTATACGATAAACATCCTTCTATTGCACATCCAGACATATTGTGCTACATTGATATAAACAATAATATGTACAACTGATGTTGTGAACTAGCTAGTTATGAAGTTTATTTACCAATTACACTGCTGGCCACCCAGAATGCAACACCAAGAAGGACACGAGATAGCAAAACCATATTTCCTGGACACATTACAACATATACAAAGATGAAACGATTGAGCTTACAGGCCAGTGCGAATTGCGTAACACGCAGACATCAATAGTTCGTGTGGCCCCCATGGCTGGAAATAATGGCTGCTTCACGCCGCTGCATCGATCGAAAGAGGCTTTGGATGTGGGCTTGGGGTATGTCGGTCCAGGCTGCTTCTACACGTTGCCACAGTTCATCAGGCGTAGCCGAGGGTGGTGCTTGCCGGGCCACTCGGTTGCCGATCAGCGACCAGATTTGTTCGATGGGCGACATATCGCAAGAACAGGCGGGCCACGGCAGCAGTGACACCTGCTGGACCGAGAAGAATTGTAGCACGATGCGTGCCACATGCGGTCGTGCATTGTCCTGTTAAAACGTTACCGCTGACAGGCCTTGCAGTTAAGGGAGGACTACAGGCTCCAAAGCGTCGGAGATGTAGCGGTGGCTGTTGGGTGTACTGGCGATACGTACCAGAGGGGTAATGGTGTCATATCCAATTGCACGCCAAGTCATAACGCCAGGCGGCGGACCGGTATGGCGATGCATAACGCAGACGTCATACCGTCTCTCGCCGCGGTGACCCCACACGCGAATCCGGCCATCGTGTTGTTTCAGGCATAAGCGGGATTCGTCGGAGAAGACAATGTTTTTGCCATTCCGTTGTACAGGTGCGGCGTTTAACGGCCCACTACCGCCGCACTCGTCGGTGGTATAACGTCAATGGTAATCGGAGCAATGGGCGTCGTGCGACAATTCCCCGCTCCTGGAGACGAAGTCGAAGGTACGTGATGACAAATGTTGATTCACAACACACCCCAATTCCTGCGCTAACGTTCGTGATGTGGCGGTGCGAGTCGACAATGCCGGCGACACAATATGTCGGTCCTCTCATTTAGTGGTGTGCCGCGGCTGCGGCAATCGATCACGTTGGTACCTCCGTCCCTCCTGCACCCACCCAATATATACTCGCCTGACTGTTACTGGATGTCGTCCCACACGGGTACCGATGTTTCAGTACGATAAACCGTTGTCGCGATAAGCCACTATTTGTCTTCTGTCGAACTCCGAAACGTGCTGGAATAACTGCCGTATTTTTCGACGAGGCATGAAAATGCTTCCTACTCACAACACACTTCCACAACATACAGCTCGTCTTCTGTGCACCCTTCTTTTAGTGCTTCTTAGGGGCGTGCCGGGCGCAATTGATTTGCATATGCATTGCAATGCTAATCGTTTGCATGTTCTCTTGTGGGCAACGCATGCTGCGAATTTTTGACCAATCGGATGCTTCCTCCTTAGCGTTGCATTTTGTGTGGCCAGCAGTGTATGACGAAAAGTTATGAATTGCAAAATATAAACAGACCTACTCTCCGAAGCGAAATACTTTTCCACGCATGCGAACGAGTTTAAACCCGCCAAGTTTACTTATTAATTATAAAATATATTTACAAATTAGGAAGACAAAGTAATTCCAAAACATTCACACAGGTCTATTTAGCAAAATGAAATATTTTTTCATTTAATAACCTTGGTTTTTTCTAAGAACGTGAACTAATTTGAGTTTGCACTCTTAAGCCAAAGATTCTGTTAGGCGGCGTTTGTTCCCAGTATAACGTCATGCGCAAATCCAAGAAAACGGAGACTGCTACCAAACATTGAAATTGCGCCCGATGGTGAAAAGTACTGCAAAAAGACATAGGAGAGAAAAGCCTGTGCTGTAAATTCTTCTCCAGAGACGAGCGGAATGTAATCGAGTTCCTAAAGAGTATTAAACATGGATTTAATCTCAGTCGCTATTAGTTCATTGCTGCAGTACACCTCCGATATGAAGATTATCTTTCGGAAAGTAAAGCAACTGCTTCAAGTTCAGTGAAACAGCAAGATAAATTGTAACACCCACAGACGTTGTAGAACTACCTCCTTCAACAGTACTGTATGGCATATGGGAACGAGTTCACGTTTTGGAGATTTAGTCGGGCAATTATACACAACAATTAAAATATATGGAACAGAATAAGCAAATAGTTGGTTAAAAAGATAAAATACGAGTAGCATTGTTAGGAAAGAAATGGTAGAAGACATTTTTGGACTGTACAGGGGCAGAGTGATCCAAGTTAAATGAAATAATTTGAGGGAAGATTAAAGATTTTTAGTAAGGAATTTTAGTACAAGGTTCGATGAGCTAATGTGTTTCTTGCAGATTATTAATGAAAAGGCATCAAAATCTTTTCCCAGATTCATAATTCCCGATATCATTTGAACCATTGCATAAAATAGTTTAAGAAATAATTTAATTCACATTTCTCACACCCTCCGTATGTTCCATTAATCGAATTACCAAGAGTACAACAAGAGATGAGGATGGTGCTATGTCAGGAAGACAATCTATACTAATTTCAAGAGTAACATTTGTTACTCCTTAGTCACTGAGTACATGGCAGCATCTACAGATTGGATTAACAACATAGGGAAGAATGTCTTTTTGAAAAGGATATTTGAGCTGGATATGAAACTGTGAACGTCATTGCATTTCACAACAAATATGCAAGAATATCTGCTGCCCAGTGTGAATACATAGGCGGCGAACACACTCACTCCCCTTCCTCATATTAAAGTAAAATGGTGTTAAAGTGATAAATTATTGGAACGCTGTGTCACCTACAGGAGGAAGATAGATTCTTCTGAAGGAATGATGAAACCTATTCTGATGTAGCAATCTAAGAACTTTGCCTCATTTTGATCGGCTGACTAAAGTGCCATATCTGATGGTTATGTTTCTTTAACATATAAACTGTGCATCATGCTACAAGGAATTGATGGACACTAAAGAATACACTGTACAGGAAAACGTTTGTGTATAATTCAGAAAATGCCAGTGGTCAGAATGACCAAATAATGGACACCTTCTAATATAGTCACGATTAAAAGTCTTCTTTGAAAGTACCGAGAAGTTCTTCAGTCGAGAAGGGATATTAGACATCTTAGGAAATATAACGTTATCGTTTTGCATTCTATACGTATATATATATATATATATATTGATTAGATTGATATGTGATTAATCAATGAAATGGACATTTAACGTCGTTATTTAGCGCTCACTGATGGAAATATTTTTCCTTGGATAAGTGATTTACATCACTTTTTCTTTAAAAGATGAGATGCACGAAGTAGGGAAACAATCATTTTTTTTATTTAGATATATAATTTTTCTTTTGAGGAATTTACTGCTAATGCCTTTTTAAATAAAATATGTTTTAGTGTTTTAAACTACCTTCTGTTTTAAACAAATTTCCATTTTAAAGAGATCAAAATTACACCAATGCAGATTAAACACATATTTATAAAGTTTAAACATAAGTGTGCAGTATTTTGATACTTTTTTTTTAATTTGAGTATGTTGTCACTTTTAGCAGAATGCTACAAGATTTGTCTTCAGCTTTTAGCAGAATGCTGCAAGATTTGTCTTTAACTCCAGAAAATGTTAAATGCCAATGATGACATGCATTAGGAACTAAGAAATGTAACAAATATTGAGTATGTCGGGCATGTTAAGTTACACTCATAACTTTCTATTTCAGCCGATAGTTATAAAATACTTCTCAACATCATCGTTTAATATATAGCAGGAGACACAATGGCCGAGAAGATTGCTGTAAAAGCAGAATACTACTGAATGTATCTGCAAAATATTTGGTGGCCAAAGAAGGCCTGACATGCTTGAAGCTGGTGTCACCATTTCGCGCGAAAACGCGAGGCCGCATATTGGCTGAGACATTGTGGAAGAGAATCGATGGGAATTGCTTCTCCACGCACTCATGACATGCGCCTAACCGATTATGACTTGTTCCCAAAACTGAAGACGTCACTCGGCGGAAATGATTCAGAGCTATGCAGGATGGTTCTAATCAGATGACCCAAGTAATCTGACGCTTCATCAAATAAAGTGTCCTGACTGGAATACAAGACTTACCTGAACGTTGGACCGCTGTCATAAAGAAACACGGAGAATACTTTGATGACCTATAAAGGTATGTTGTTAAATATATTCCTTTTTTAAGAGATAACCCACAGTGTGCAAAACCTTTGAAATGACCCTCTTGTAACAAACTTCTTTTCATGAAAGTTGTTTTTTTCTAATGTGTTATATTTGTCTCGTTAAATTGTATTTTTTTTACTGTCCTGATATAAGAAAGAAAATATATTTGCAGATTTTATTTTAAAAATAAGCGTATAAGCATGCTGTCTTGTAAACAGAAAGATAATTATGTTAACCTTCGACAGTTGAAACATCCGCCACCCTGATCCGAGAGTGACAGGTAATCGGAAGTGTGTTGTACTGATGTTTTGAGGGCGATCAAAATTACGAGGACTAACTCAGGTTCTATTGATTCCCCTACCGAACTTCAGTGTGTGGAAAAATTTGCTAACACATTATTTCCACCAACTGCGGGGAGGGGATGGTGTGTGGTGCGTTTTTAATCTATGGATACATATCTGTTTAAATGGAAGGAATCTCAACAAATTATATTTGAGCTTCATTACTCTAGTAAATTAGCTAACGTATAATCTCCTTAAAAGTACACATCAAACAGACGATTAATAATTTATTATATTTATATACGAATAGAGGGACTAAAATGAGTTTAATGTTATATCTAATATAAATTGAAGGAAGCTCTTTAGTGTCTAATATTTGCATTTTTGTTGTATCAGCGTTTATTAAAATTATTGGAATGTCATGAAGAATTAGTTGCGACCCGCCGCCATAATATTAGCTACATAAAACTATCGCTACACATAAAACTATCTCTTCCAAACTATCACTACACTGAGGTATTCAAGCACAACCGGTGTAAGACTTTACTGTGAAACGCCGCGATAACCATATAGTTACACATTCTGTTGCAATAATTCGTAAAGCTTAACAGAAAACATCAGAAACGTGAATGTTAAAAGACGTTAATCTCTCCAAATCTATGAAGAATGGAACAGTGGTATGCTGAGGTTCAATTTCTAAAGCACCACGTTTTGGGTCATGTTGCGAACGGTCTGCAACATCCAACATATGCAGTCATTCTGCGTTCACACCTTAAATACGCCAGCAAATTGTGTTCCCAAAATCTCTGATTGCTCGGAATTTTTTGCGCGACGGAACACCCACGTTCAACTTTGAATCGGTTCTGCCAGGAAATCTAAAAGTGTTAGTTGCTGAAAATAGAATAATAACTAAAGCTCCTGATCTTAAGTTTAATACTGCGTAGCTCAGGCTTTTTTATAACAGATTCGCTTCGTGATTAAAAAGCAAATATTAAAAAAAACAGGAAACAAATAAATAGAAAGACATGCACACCGAATAACTACATCAATCTGTTTGAACTTCTGAATCCCAGGAACCATACTGATTTTAAATTGTAGTTCGTTGTTCATTTTCTCTTTGCTGTGAATCTGTATCAGTGGGGTGTCCAGAGTTGTCATCTTGTTCATAAACTGATAAAATCAATCTCTGACATCCAAAACCATAAAGTCGCTGTATTTCTTTGATTTTCTAAAAACAGTCATAAATCTAAGATGCTTTTACTGTATTATAATTTCTTTTGAAAAGGATTTTAGAAACAAAATGAGTATAAATATGTGGCATAACTGTTGCCTCATGTACAGGTGTTCCAGATATATATTTCATCTGTTCAACTTCACTTAAACATCGTCCTCATTGTTTCGACTGCAACGGTTTATTGCTAACTCCAAGATGGTGAAGGTTAGAGAGATGCATAAACCAGCACATCTGAATGCACGTTCAAAAGCAGGTTCGAAGGTGCTGAGGTAATTTCTTCGGTCCATTCCGAGAACCAATCCAATGCTGAACGAACCTCGACGAAGAGGTTCCCTGATTTATATTGCATTCCGTGATCAATTTCCTTCTTTCATATTCTAGTTAGGGATTTAGGCGATGAGGTTAGGAGAAATTAATAAACCGTCTTCTCAGCGTATTTACAAATGCCTGTCATTTTAACGAATGTGTTCTCTATACAGTGCAAATGTCCATTTTCTCTTTCACATAATCATATTCATATATACATCTGATATGAATAAAAATATGAAAAGCAAAAATGTCTGTATAAGCTTAAACGTTCACGTTTCATATAATAGAAAACTGCAGTATTCTGAATTACATAACGCTGACCAAAATTTTCTTAATGCATTTGAAATTTATTCACAAAGTAATGACCTGAATGAAATACGGGATCACACCATGCAATACAAATTTGAAGATGTGAATCCGTTTTATGTTGCAAAAATTACAACGATGGTAAGTCAGAAAATATCCGAAAACTGTATTATTTGTATTATATGGTGTAATACCGTATTTTATTCATGTTTTATCTGCACCTCCGGGCAATTACGGGATAGAACTCTTAACCACCAGATTCGATAAACATGGATGCCGGTTGCTTCCATTAGCGAATCCTGTGTTAGTTATATGCAAATAAATCGGACTGCACCGGTGGCGCAGTGGTCTAAGCGATGGCCTCTGATCATTCGTCCGTAAGGGGTCCTGGTTCGAATCCTGGTGAGACATGGATGTTGTGTTTGTCTTACGGCACTGGCTCTCTCCCTTTCCTGAAACCAGTGACCCTAAATTAGGGACGGGCGACTTCTTATAGCCCATTGAGTTGCTCACGGTGGTCGTTAAACCTCCAATGAAAAAAAAAAATATTCGGAAACTTGAGACTTGATCGTTCTGAATGGAGTAATGGTTAGCACACTCTGGCGTTATCCGAGAGACGCGGTTTCGTTTTCCGCTCCAGAACGAAGAACTTTGTAAGTTTTCGGATTATATCTGACTTACCATCCTTGTCCTATTTACAATATAAAACGATTCACTTCTTCAAAAGTAATGCCCTTTTTCATATTATTTAATGCCATTCTGCATATAAGTACACAGACGAATAACATAATTGTGACCACTTTCTACTTCTTACGTAAACAGCGCGTAGCCAGTGAAAGAAGGCAGCAGTCGTAAGCTTACTTCGAGGGTATATAAGGTGTGTAGTAGGCATTCTGAAAATATATCACTTGTTGCTGTCATGGATAAAAGGAACGATTTTTCAGATTTGCAATCACTGATAATTATCGGCTTTCGGGCAATGCGACGTGTCACACAACAAGAAATGTCCGAGAGTCGTTGGAAGAGCACGATGAAGACTTCAAAGTACTTCTTGGCCCCCTATTTCCCCAAACGTAAACCCAATTGAACATCTGTGGGACCACCTTCACCATGCTGTCCGCTCTATGGAACCTCCAACACGAAACCTCCAGCAGCTGTCAGATTCATTGCAGTCAGCATGGCTCCACACACCTGTGAACACCTACCTGCACCTCATTGAGACATTTCCAGCTCATCTAGCTGCTGTCTGCGCTGTACACTTCGGTTTCTCTGAATATAAGCTTGTAGTCACAATACTGTCACTCAGTCGTGTATATAAGCATTTTTGTTATTCAAGAGAGCGTACTTTTTCTTTGAAAGACCAAAAAAGTCATTTAGTTGCCATGTACAATCTTGAACGTATTCAAGAGTAATATGTAAATTCATCTACATCATGTAAATATTTGAATACAGTAGGTACTGTTTGTTGAATACATTTTTTTCCTAATTTAGTGATTGCTTCTTGATTTTTGGTGCATAAATACTTCCGTATTTTGAAGAATATTTAATGTATGAATATTCGGACTTTAGTCGCTTTAGAAAAGCTAGAAAAACGTTCTTTATTTTGTAACAGAAATTTAGTATTGCTATTTTCGAGCTAGTTCTACACTAAATACGGATAACTAATTTTAAACAAAACGCTCTGCGAAAAGACGGTACTAAATTTTGTTTCATTAAATACACTGCCGGAAAGTGAAAAAAAAACACCAAGAAGGAATTGGCGGACGATCACGAAATTTACATATGTTAATGGGGTCGAGTTTACGTAGGTGTGATGTTAATTTCGGGACCAACCAGTAAGCGCTTACGCCACAGCATGGCATAATATGCGAATTATCGTCGGTGGTATTTAAGGAGTACGGCGAAGTGAATGTAATCAGTCGTCGGCGTACGGACAGGTGCGAAGACCCTGAAGAACCTGCAATGCCTGGACATGGAAGACCTGTACGATTTCAGCAGTTATCGGAATTTGAGCGAGGTCGTCTAGTCAGACTCCGCGAGGCCGGGTGGTCGTATCGTCGTATTGCGGAGCGAATTGGACGGGAAGTATCGGTGGTGGTACGATTGTGGCGTAGATGGTCCGAGGAACATTCCCACACGAGGAGACGTGGAACCGGGAGTCACAGACGGACTGATGAGCGGACCGATCGACGCATAAGAAGAGCGGCGTTGTCAAACAGAACATCCACTGCGATGCAAATCCGTGCTGACGTTGCAACTGAGGTGACTGTGCGAACAATCCGCAACCGTCTACTGGATGCGGAACTACGTGCACGTGTGTCTCTGGCATGTGTACCTGTGACACCAGCCCACCGTCAGGAACGGTTGCAGTGGTGTCGGCAACGTCTGCACTGGAGAACGCAATGGCGATCTGTCGTGTTCAGCGATGAAAGCAGATTCTGCTTGGGATGCTCCGATGGCCGTATGCGTGTTCGCAGACGCACAGGGGAGCGTCTCCACCCTTCTTTCATGGGCCAGCGACACACAGGGCCTACACCTGGCCACCTGGTGTGGGGAACGATCAGCTATCACTCCCATACACAACTAGCGTTTGTACTGGGTACGTTAAACAGAACCTTCTACATCAACAACATCATTCATTCCGTTGCTGTGCCATTTGTAAGGTCGCCCCATCCTTGTGTTTTCCAGCAAGATAACGCATGCCCACACACGGCACGTGCAACGCATCATGCACTTCAGTTTGTGAGACAAATTCCATGGCCTGCACGTTCACCGGATTTGTTACCCATTGAGCACGTGTGGGATTTATTGGGAGAAAGAGTTATCCGGTCTCCACGGCCAGCCACGACCATCACCGAGTTACGCGTCCAGGTTGAGGATGCTTGGAACTCAATACCCCAAACTTACATCCAACATCTGTACGACAGACTCCATTCCAAAATTGTACAGTGTGATGCAGTTCATTGCGGTTCAACCTCATACTAACCATGTTACATGGAAATGTTATATTTCAGTTTACTAACAAATACTGCTGTATTTTGCTATAATGTTTTGAACACGTTATCCTCTGTATTCCGTTATTATGCTGTATAAATTTCGTTGGTATCAGACGTCTCCTTCTTGGTGTTCTTTTTTCAATTTCCGCCGGTGTAATTCGGATTTTAAGTCACAGACATAACTGTCAACAGTAAAATGTTTGGAGCAAATGTTTGCATTTTTAAATTTAAAATTATCTTTTCATTTACATTTGAGTATCTCACAGTTTTTCCAAATCAAAATTTGCAGGAAAAGAATGATAACTAATATCCGAACCTTGAGCCTTCCTACTGTACGATAAATATCCTTCTATTGCACATCCAGAATATTGTGCTACACTGATATAAGACAATAATATGTACAACTGATGTTGTGAACTAGCTAGTTATGAAGTATATTTACCAATTACACTGCTGGCCACCCAGAATGCAACACCAAGAAGGACACGAGATAGCACAGCTATATTTCTGGACACATTACAACAGATGCAAAGATGAAACGATTGAGCTTACAGGCCAGTGCGACTTGCGGAACACGCAGACATCAATAGTTCGTGTGGCCCGCATAGCTGGAAATAACGGCCGCTACACGCTGCTGCATCGAACGAAAAGAGGCTTTGGATGTGGGCTTGGGTTATGTCCGTCCAGGCAGCTTCCACACGTTGCCTCAGTTCATCACGTGGGGTGCTTGCCAGGCCACTCGGTTGCCGATCATCGACCAGACTTGTTCGTTTGGCGACATATCGGGAGAACAGGCGGGCCACGGCAGCAGTGGCACCTGCTGGAACGTGAAGAATTGTGGCTAATGCTTGCCACATGCGGTCGTGCATTGTCCTGTTGAAACGTTACCGCTGGCAGGTCCTGCAGGTAAGGGAGGACAACAGGTTCCAAAGCGTCGGAGATGTAGCGGTGGCTGTTGAGTGTACTAGCGATACGAACCAGATGGGTGCGGGTGTCATATCCAATTGCTCCGCAAACCATAACTCCAGGCAGCGGACCGGTATGGCGATGCATAACGTCATGCAGTCTCTCGCCGCGGCGCCGCCACACGCGTATCTGAGTATCGTGGTGTTGCAGGCAAAAGCCGGATTCGTCGGAGAAGACAATGTTGCGACATTCCGTTGTTCAGGTGCGGCGTTTAACGGCCCACTGCCGCCGCACTCGCTCGTCAGTGGTATAACGTCACCGGTAATCGGAGCAATGGCGCTGTGCGACAAGTCCCCGCTCCTGCAGACGACGTTGAAGGTACGTGATGACAAATGTTGTTGCGCAACAAAACCCAAATTCCTGCGCTAACGTTCGTGATGTGGCGATGCGAGTCGACAATGCCCGCGGCACAACATGCCGGTCCCCTCGTTTAGTGGTGTACCGCGGCTGCGGCGATCGCACACTTTGGTCCGTCCATCCCTCCTGCACCCACCCAATCCATACTCGCCTGACTGTTACTGGATGTCGTCCCACACGGGTACCGATGTTTCAGTACGATAAACCGTTGTCGCGATAAGCCACTATTTGTCTTCTGTCGAACTCCGAAACGTGCTGGAATGACTGCCGTATTCTTCGACGAGGCATGAGAATGGTTCCCACTCACAACTCACTTCCACTACTTACACCTCGTCTTCTGTGCACCCTTCTTATAGTGCTTCTCGGTGGCATTCCGGGCGCACATGATTTGCAAATGCCCTGCAAAGCTAATCGTTTGCATGTCCTCTTGCGGGCGACGCATGATGCGAATTTTTGACCAATCGGATGCTTCCTCCTTAGCGTTGCATTTTGTGTGGCCAGCAGTGTATGACGAAAAGTTATGAATTGCAAAATATAAACAGACCTACTCTCCGAAGCGAAATACTTTTCCACGCATGCGAACGAGTTTAAACCCGCCAAGTTTACTTATTAATTATAAAATATATTTACAAATTATGAAGACACAGTAATTCCAAAACATTCACACAGGTCTATTTACCAAAATGAAATATTTTTTCATTTAATAACCTTGGCTTTTTCTAAGAACGTGAACTAATTTGAGTTTGCACTCTTAAGCCAAAGATTCTGTTAGACAGCGTTTGTTCCCAGTATAACGTCATGCGCAAATCCAAGAAAACGGAGACTGCTACCAAACATTGAAATTGCGCCCGATGGTGAAAAGTACTGCAAAAAGACATAGGAGAGAATAGCCTGTGCTGTAAAATATTCTCAAGAGACGAGCGGAATGTAATCGAGTTCCTAAAGAGTATTAAACATGGATTTAATCTCAGTCGCTATTAGTTCATTGCTGCAGTAGACCTCCAATATGAAGATTATCTTTCGGAAAGTAAAGCAACTGATTCAAGTTCAGTGAAACAGCAAGATAAATCGTAACACCCACAGACGTTGTAGAACTACCTCCTTCAAAAGAACTGTATGGCATATGGGAACGAATTCACGTTTTGGAGATTTATTCGGGCAATTATGCACAACAATTAAAATATATGGAACAGAATTAGCAAATAGTTGTTTAAAAAGATACAATACCAGTAGAAATGTTAGGATAGAAATGGTAGAAGACATTTTTGGACTGTACAGGGGCAGAGTGATCCAAGTTAAATAAAATAATTTGAGGGAAGATTAAAGATTTTTAGTAAGGAATTTTAGTACAAGGTTCGATGAGCTAATGTGTTTCTTGCAGATTATTAATGAAAATGCATCAAAATCTTCTCCCAGATTCATAATTCCCGATATCATTTGAACCATTGCATAAAATAGTTTAAGAAATAATTTAATTCACATTTCTCACACCCTCCGTATGTTCCATTAATCGAATTACCAAGAGTACAACAAGAGATGAGGATGGTGCTATGTCAGGAAGACAATCTATACTAATTTCAAGAGTAACATTTGTTACTGCTTAGTCACTGAGTGCATGGCAGCATCTACAGATTGGATTAACAACATAGGGAAGAATGTCTTTTTGAAAAGGATATTTGAGCTGGATATGAAACTGTGAACGTCATTGCATTTCACCATAAATATGCAAGAATATCTGCTGCCCAGTGTGGATACATAGGCGGCGAACACACTCACTCCCCTTCCTCAAATTAAAGTAAAATGGTGTAAAAAAAATAAATAATAGGAACGCTGTGTCACCTACAGGAGGAAGAGAGATTCTTCTGAAGGAATGATGAAACCTATTCTGATATAGCAATCCAAGAACTTTGTCTCATTTTGATCGGTTGACTAAAGTGGCATATCCGATTGTTTTGTTTCGTTAACATATAAACTGTGCATCCTGCTACAAGGAATTGATGGACACTAAAGAATACACTGTACAGGAAAACGTTTGTGAAAAAATTCAGAAAATGCCAGTGGTCAGAATGACCAAATGATGGACACCTTCAAATATAATCACGATTAAAAGTCTTCTTTGAACCTACCGAGAAGTTCTTCAGTCGAGAAGGGATATTAGAATTCTTAGGAAATATGACGTTATCGTTTTGCATTCTATAGGTGTATATATATAGTATATATTGATTAGATTGATATGTGATTAATCACTGAAATGGACATATAACGCCGTTATTTTGCGCTCACTGATGGAAGTTTTTTTTTCTTGGATAAGTGATTTACAACACTTTTTCTTTAAAAGGTGGTCATGTGAGAATTTGGACAATAATCAATTTAATTATTTTTATATATAAATTTTTTTGAGGAATTTACTGCTAACACCTTTTAAAAAAAATATATTTCAGTGTTTTAAACTACCTTATGTTTTAAACAAATTTCCATTTTAAAGAGATCAAAATAACACCAATGCAGATTAAACACATATTTATTTAGTTTAAACATATGTGTGCAGTATTGTGATACTTTTTTTATTAATTTGAGTATGTTGTCACTTTTAGCAGAATGCTACAAGATTTGTGTTCAGTTTTTAGCAGAATGCTGCAAGATTTGTCTTTAACTCCAGAAAATGTTAAATGCCAATGTTTACATGCATTAGGAACTAAAAAATGTAACAATTATTGAAAATGTCGGGCATATTAAGTTACACTCATAACTTTCTATTTCAGTCGATAGTTATAAAACATTCTCAACATCATCGTTTAATATATAGCAGGAGACACAATGGCCGAGAAGATTGCTGTAAAAGCAGAATACTACTGAATATATCTGCAAAATATTTGGTGGCCAAAGAAGGCCTGACATGCTTGAAGTTGGTGTCACCATTTTGCGCGAAAACGCGAGGCTGCATATTGGCGGAAACATTGTGGAAGAGAATCGATGGGAATTGCTTCTCCACGCACTCGTGACATGCGCCCAAGCGATTATGACTTGTTCCCAAAACTGAAGAAGTCACTCGGCGGAAATGATTCAGAGCGATGCAGGATGGTTCTAATCAGATGACCCAAGTAATCCGACGCTTCATCAAATGAAGTGTCCTGACTAGAATACAAGACTTGCCTGAACGTTGGACCGCTGTCATAAAGAAACATGGAGATTACTTTGATTACCTGTAAAGGTATGTTGTTAAATATATTCCTTTTTTAAGATATAACCCACAGTGTGCAAAACCTTTGAAATGACCCTCTTGTAACAAACTTCTTTTCATGAAATGTGTTTTTTTTTTTTTTTTAATATGCTACGTTTTCTTGTTAAATTGTTTTTTTACTGTCCTAATATAAGGAAAAAAATATATTTGCAGATTTTATTTTAAAAATAAGCGTATAAACATGCTGTCTTGTGAACAGAAAGATAATTATGTTAACCTTCGACAGTTGAAACATCCGTCACCCTGATCCGAGAGTGACAGGTAATCGGAAGTGTGTTGTACTGCTGTTTTGATGGCGATCAAAATTACGAGGCCTGGCTCAGGTTCTATTGATTCCCCTGCCGAACTTCAGTGTATGGAAAAATTTGCTCACACATTATTTCCACCAACGGCAAGGAGGGTATGGAGTGTGGTGCGTTTTCAATCTGTGGATAGATATCTGTTTAAATGGAAGGAATCTCAACAAATTATATTTGAGCTTCATTACTCTAGTAAATTAGCTAAAGTATAATCTCCTTAAAAGTACACATCAAACAGACGATTAATAATTTATTATATTTATATACGAATAGAGGGACTAAAATGAGTTTAATGTTATATCTAATATAAATTGAAGGAAGCTCTTTAGTGTCTAATATTTGCATTTTTGTTGTATCAGCGTTTATTAAAATTATTGGAAAGTCATGAAGAATTAGTTGCGATCTGCAATAATTAACCGCCGACCCACCGCCATATTATTAGCTACATAAATATTATTGATAAATCTAGATCAACATTTCCCTCCATTAAATTTTCCGTTAAAGCACACGAGCTTGAATATACTGTCATTTTGTATGTTAATTTAAGAAGAAAGTAAAGCAGAAAAAAGAGGGAAAAAAGCTACATGTGCACTAAATAGAAAGTCAACCAAAAATGTAGTATCGATGGATTTATTGGAAATAAACCCTGGCATGCGAGTTCATTCGGTACACCTTGACTCGTTGTATATATGGCTCTCTCCAACACCTTAGATGGCGCGTTAGAGTGTTTTGCAGACAAATCATTCAATGAAGCATAATATGCGTTGGTTTGATGATTGGAATACGCAAAAGGAATGATCTGAACGATTTTCAAAAATGGCATGATGGTTGGCGACAGACGGGGCGTTGCGGGAACCTTCCAAACTATCGCTATACTGAGGTATTCAAGCACAACCGGTGTAAGACTTTACTGTGAAACGCCGCGATAACCATATAGTTACAGATTATTTTGTAATAATTCGTAAAGCTTAACAGAAAACATCAGAAACGTGAATGTAAAAAGACGTTAACCTCTCCAAATCTATGAAGAATGGAACAGTGGTATGCTGAGGTTCACCCTCTACCGTTTGGATGGCAGGGTCTGGGGTTGTCTGCCTGGAGAACGCCTCCTGCCGGCATGTATTTTGCCAACTGTGAAGATCGGCGGCGGTGGAATTATGTTATGGGGGTGTGTCTCCTGGTATGGCATGGGGCTCTTGGTCGCAAATCCTGGTAGACTCAACACCGATACATATGCACCATTTTGGATGACCATGCGCTTCCTACGTTGTAGCAGTTTTACGAGGTGGACCCATGTTACTTTCAGGATGACAATGTCACCTGTCATGTTGCGAGGTCCACCATGTCTTGGTATTGTGACAGTGGGTTTAAGCGAATGGACTGGCCTGCGCAGAGCCCGGACCTTAACCCTATCGAGCACCTCTGGGACGAGTTGCATCGTCGACTTAAGAATTGCCCCGACCGTCCGGAATCTGTGAAGGAACTGACCTGTTTTCTCCAAGCCGAGTGGAAGAAAATACCGCTAGCCATCGTACAACGGCTGGTTGAGAGTATGCCCCGGAGGTTCGCTGCTGTAATCGCCGCTCGTGGAGGTTCCACTAACTATTGAAAGTGAATAAACTTCGTTTTCCTTTGCTATCACAGGTGTCCAGTTACTTCTTGGTAGATGGTGTATATTTAAATAATACCGTGTCAACTTCGTCTCCTCTTTACATAGTGATCGTAATAGTTCACTTTACAAATTGCTTAATTCATTGTATAAAATGGAAGAATTAGGAGCATAAGTTATAAAAATTAAAAAATTTGTTCTTGGATGGTCTAACACTACGGATGGGGTAAGTGTTACTAGGCCTACTGATTTGCGCACAGTTGTTTTTAAACCCGTAAACAAAAAATAGCATTAGTTTCTGGAATTCCATGCCGAGTAACATTACTTTCAGTATCTGCTTCTGAAATAAATAAATATAAATCTTTTAAAGTGGTGTTTTTTGTGAGTTTTCAGTTCTGAAATTTTTAAGAGATCTTGATTGATCAATTTACAAATACGTAAAACATATAACAGTAGTTCAAACAAATTGTTTTCTAAAAATTGTTTTCGCGGGAACTTTTTGACATTGTCGCTATTCGCATGATGAACGCGAGCAAAAGTAGAAAAAATCAAAATGAGAGGCATGAGGAAGTGACGAGGAATGTAAGAAGCCCAGTTAGCTACTTTCATATCGTAAACCTGTGTTGGCTGTAATAAATTAAATAAACGCGAATAGACAAAGTCATCGTTCTTTCAACGTTTGTCTTTAATTAACACACAGCAGCCGAAAAATTGTTATCGTCATATATATGGGATCGTACCTCAGATCTCTCGGAAATTAGCCGAGTCCGTTCGTCCTACGCAACGGCGGCCAACAATCCATGGCGCTATGTGTGTTTACTTATCAGCTTCTGACCACAAATCCGTAGAGACGGGCTCAGCAACAGAGACGTCTTCTTCAGGTGGTGCTTAACGGCACACGCTATTAAATCATAGATAATAAATCCAAAGAGCGAGAGTGATGATGAAAATCTTTCAAATACGTGGATACAATGAAAATAGGCAAAGTCATCGCTCTTTCCACGTTTGCTTTAATAAACATACAGCAACCAAATAATTGCTATCCGGATACCGCTGTGATCGTACCCCAGATTTGTCAATAATTAGGCTAGTGTAAGATATTCACTATTGCTCACACCCTTTGGATTTGTTAGCTTCAATTTAATAGCTTCTGCCGTTAAGCTCCACCAGATGGAGACGTTTCAGTTGCTGAGCCCATCCCTAAGGATTTCTGAGGTCAGAGGCTGAAAAATAAACACACATAGCGGCGTGGATTGTTGGCACCATAGCGTAAGGCGAACGCGCTCGGCTAGTTATCGAGAGATCTGGGATTCGATTCCAGCAGAGTCGAAATACAATTTTTCAGTTGCCGTGTGTTAATTAAAGAAAAACGTGGAAATAGCGATGACTCTGCATATTTAAACTGTCTCAACGTATTTGAAAGGTTTTCACCATTTCACTCGCCCTTTGGATTTAATCGCTGTAATGAAATAACTTACGCCTTTAAGCTTCACCAGATGTAGACGTTTCCGTTGATGAGCGGATCCCTACAGATTTGTAAAGTCAGACGCTGACACATAAACACACATAGCGTCGTGGATTGATGGCCACCGCAGCGTAAGGCGAACGCACTTGGCAAGTTATCCAGAGATCTGGGATACGATCCCAGCGGTGTCTGGATACCAAATTTTTGGTTGCTCTGTGTTAATTAAAGAAAACTGGAAAGAGCGATGACTTTGCCTATCCCCATTGTCTCTACGTATTTCGAAGACTTCCCCATTAAATAAACGCTTTGGAACCATACACGACAAGATGATTTCAACTGTCCGATCTGCAAGTTGTAGTCCTACGTTCGAAACTGATTGCTCAATCAGACCTGAGCCTATTTGTAATATTTTGTTTTCAGCAGGTAAATTAAAAATCGCACTGTTTTATTAATTGCTGTTTATTTTTAATAATGCTGTTTCTGAAATTTTAATGCCTTTTATACTGAACTAACTCCTGTTAAATGAATATTGAATCATGGTTGACATCCATGAAATTCTGAACATGATATTCTCAAGTAACTTTAGTTGGAGAGCAGAAGCATGACTATTTGGATAATGTTTTCAAGAACATCAACAGTGGGACAATTCTTTGATACTTGAGAAGAATAAAATTATGTACGATTCATATGTTTTCCTGCTATGTTGAGCTGTTCTACTCAAACAACAAAAAATCCATGAACACTTCATCCAATGTTGAAAAAATGGACGTTAAGCTTTTGCTGTTTTTTTGAGTTTATGGTCGACCTAGCTTTATTTATTATTTCTAAAACGAAGTTAAACTGCATCCGCTTAAATAAATTTATAAATCTATGTTTCATCGGAAAAAAATAAAACGTAGATTTATAAATTTATAGCACAGGTTCTGCTAGAAACACAGCAATACGTCGTTGCGAAATTGGAAGTGCTTGGTATTACTCAGTGCATTCAAATTATGTTTACACTGACTGAAGAGTTTATATGAATATAAAGAGATAAAATCTTTATTTTTTCTGATTTTAAAATGCCAATTTTATAAATAGTACTGAGATGTCATGAAATTTAGAAACCAATGAAAGTAAAAAAAACAAACAAAAAAACCTTGTTTTGTTCCTCACGAGTTAAGTATTTGAAGTTATATGGTCAGATGCTAATCCAGAATGCTTGAATTCTTCAGAGTGAAATTGTTTACCTAATGCAAATAATCATATATAATTTATTTTTCAGATATTTTACGAAAATATTCATAACAACAAGTCGATATTATTTACAATATCCTATGTTTAAGACAATTGCACATATTCCAACTATAATAAGCCATAATGTTAAACTAAAGCTGGCTGTCAATCGAATTTGATATTACGCAATACTGTTTAAATAACAAAAGGAGAAAAAATGATAACTGCCTTTAAGAATACGCTTAAAAGTTCAAAACAGCAAAAAGGAAAAAAAATGACTACGTTGATGTGTGTTTTGGCCCTCCGTTTTGGTCACTTCCCGATCAGCAGCTTCAATGTTTTTCAGTCTTCATGTCTTCTTTATTGGATACAATTAAATTTACGGTCGAACTGTATAAATAGGTATCGCTCACATTTCTTGATGACATGTAAGAATAAGGAAACGAAAATTTTAAAGGAAAAATAAAGTTTCAATACACCAGAAGATTTGTTCCCGAAGAGTTTTACTTCCGTCTATACTTTCGTATTGCGAAATCCTTAATGCTGATGAGAATTTAATAAGAAGGTTGGTATTAAATTAAACCAGCCAAGAGGTAAAGAAAATGTCATTTATCAGCTTTTTAGCAATCATGAGAAATACTAAGTATTGTACATGACAGCAGCAATATGTGCGAAAGAACTACTAGACATTATTTTTAAAACAAAACAGAAGTTTCAAAAATATGTTTACTTTTGTGCCTCTCGTAATGTTTTTCGTAAGAAATATGTACACATGTTTTACTGTTTTCAGTGGTTATTCTGTGATGAACGCAAAACTAGGTAAACAAACCTTAAAATAATTACGTTGTTCCATGGTATGAATTACCATGCATTAATCTACCAAGGAAACAAAACGCGCACAAGGGATGCTATGTTTTATTATGTTAAAAAAAAGCGTTTTTCAAACACAGTGAAGATATAACTTCTTTCATTTTAGTTTTGCGGTCAGCAGAACAAAAACACCCTTACATTTTTGTCTACCACATCTCGTGTAGAGAATCAACATTGCAGAAAATGCGAGAACGTTTTTAAGTTCGTTGGTTAAGGACACAGGCACAAACAAAAATATATTTATAAAGGGGGGATTTATTAGTTAGATATCTAAATACACCAGAAATGCACTTATGAATGCTGTTCAGACGTATTTAGAAATGGCTTCCATAAACATGAAACACTGACCATTACACAATCTCCTGGAATTTATATAACATAGGCTGGGTAGCTGCACTTTATCGAATTCTGTAGTTGATGGCGCAATATGACACGTCGAACGAAGTTTAGTAAAAACAAACTTGATTTTCAGGATCAGAAGTCATTTTCCTAGTTACAGGGTGTGTAGGTTTAGTTCTCTGGTGTCCACTGCTGGAGATTTTGTTTTTCAATTTTTAAGTCGAAACGTGTACCAAATAATGGGGACGTCTGCTGTTATCGTCTATTCGTGCCAATATGCGATGAATTTTATATGCTGAGATGCTTCTTCAGTCTCTGCTCATAAAGGAGCTATGACAAGCCGTAATGGCCCTCGCCTGTTACGTTGTAGGATTGTGCTTAGCAGCCATTGTACTCGAACATGCAGAAGCCTGTATCACTCGCAGGAAAACCGCTGGCTACTGGTGTTGTTGTTTGTGTACCAGAAATTGTACATTCTCGATACATATGCTCCTGCTTATCCCAGAACATTTGTTGTTTCTGCGGTATTTGTACTACTTCTTCTAGTGATTAAAGTAATTCCTCTTTCAAAGTCGTTAAAATAGTCTCTTCCAATTTCCAGCTATCTCTTAGGCCATCCGCGGCAAGACCCGCCGATAGCATACTGGTCCACTTTCATGACTGCCCAGGAGAAATCTCAGGTTCGATCCAGCAGGTATGAACTCTCAACACATTAAATATAGGTTGTGCGTCGGGTGGGGATGTTAAGCCCTTGGACCCGGGAACTGACCCCACTGTTATAAATAAGGGCGTCTGGCTCCCCCTTTCTACCTCGCTTTCCTATGAATTTCCTGTCTGGCACTCTAGCCCAAATCTCCTAGTTTCCTACTTCTAAGGTTCTTCAAACCTGGAGTCAGACACTCCCTGCCTAAAATCCTCTATATATGATCTGATAAATTTCGGCTATCTACGCTTCTTACGTGTCTGCATGCTTTTTAGTAAGTTGCGTTTAAATCATAGCTGCGTACGTAAGCAAGGACGAGACATCGCCGGTTTCTATTGGACAAATTCTCAAACTCTTCAATTCAAACTCTATTATTTGTATTTAAAACTTTTCTTTGCGTATAGAACACCTTGTTTTTTTCTTACTTTTCTTACTGAGAAACATTGGTCGTTCAGTAGCTTTGACAATGCAATTCATTGCGTTTGGTAAACACACTTTTAGCAATTATAGCTAACGCGGTCGTATAGTATGGAAGTGTCTAGCATAAAGTGTAAATCAATTTCAAAGGATTGGTCTAAACGTATGGTAACAAGCTGTATCAAGTTGAATTCTACGGTAACTTTTCAAAGACTCTAAATTCAGATATTTTCAGAGACATAAATTTTCAATCCCAGTACTTATTAACCTAAAAGTACAATGCAGCTTCGGTACAACGATATTTCCGATCATAGTGGCACGCCAACTTCGCAGGTAAATCTCTCTTCAACAGAGTAACTTCAAATAAACCTCACCATATACACTTGTCATAGACTCTTACGCAGCGGTTTCCCGAGCATGTCGTTGTGTGACATCCGACATGGTGATGGTAGTTCCGGGCAAATTCCACAAGATGCTTGACATTTGCAAACCCTTTAAACCAACAGCGAGTGTACTACTAGAATTGCGAAAACTGCGCTGCACACGAAATACAGCAGCAACTATGTTGCTGAAGGAGGGTATCTTGTACAACAAAAGTGCGTGAACAAGTCTCTTAATAAGCGAGATTCAAGGTTTAAATGAAAAATCAAAAGAAACTTCTTTCATGATCGGTAAATTTATGTGCATTCTCATTTAACAGTGGCTTAAAATCCGTGTGAAACACATGCCCAGTTAAATTATTTATATGACAACAAATATTCTCTAGAAAAAGTCGAAGTTCGTGCGTTACATGTGACATTTCTACATCAAGAATTGAATGTTTATAGTCGATGATCTTCCAGCTTTTGACAAATATTTTCCATTGTTCAGGAGTACCCACTTGGCAACAAAGGCAAATTTATCAAATTTAAGAGACATGTCCCCGGTTTTAGAAAAGATACTAAATATTTTATTGGAAACAAAACAGGGATATAACTGTGATAGCCATTTAATTTAATAAAAGAGAAGAAGAGCAAGTATTGACAAGCATAGTAGCCACTGAGGAGCCAATAGTAACAGCATAGCAAATAGAAACAGTGTAAAAGAGATTGGCCTTTTTAGGTTTATGGTTGGTTCGTAATCCTCGTTTTAACAAAGTGACTAATTCCGTCTTCAGTAAACCGGACTCGAGTACGTCTATTATTCCATATTCTCGGTTAATCCTTGGTATAAAAAAGTTGGCCATCAGCCATCTTTTGAGACGAAACTCATATTACATCTTAGTGTCTCAGATAGTTGTCCCGTTTGTAACGTTAGTTTGTTTCAAACATCGACAAGTAGCAAGAAAAAATCACATTTATTCGCACCATAAGATATTTTATCTAGACTTCACAAACGTTTTAACATTCTCAAAACTTCACCTTTTAGATATTTCTGACCCAGTTCAGAAAAATATACAAACCTTTAGCCGAATTTCCTCAATTCTAATTTTGCAATAAGGTTGTAACCGCATTTGGTCAGTCATGGTTTGGATCGAAGGTCGCACATAAGATTGCGCCAATGACTTTTCTGAGACCAGCAAAACATAATTAACCTGAACCTTTTATTTCATTTACTATGAAAATTAAATTTTATGGATAACTTACTGTTATATAAGTACCGACAATAGCTTTACTTCCCGTTTGAGAACAAAACGTAAGAATTCGTTTTTATTACCTGGTATTTTAAAAGAAGTATTTAAATGGTCGCATTGGACTCCTATTGAAAAGTACGGACGGAAGACCAAATACCCGATAATCAATGAGAATGGACATAAAATTCATAACTACATTGGCGGAAAGTGAAAAAAGAACACCAAGAAGGAATTAGCTGTCGAACATGAAATTTACATATGTTAATGGGGTCGAGTTTACGTAGGTGTGATGTTAATTTCGGGACCAAACGATGAACGCTTACGTCACAGCACGGCATAATATGCAAATTATCGTAGGTGCTATTTAAGGAGAACGGCGAAGTGAATGCAATCAGTCGTGCGTACGGACACGTGCGAAGACCCTGAAGAAGCTGCAATGCTTGGACATGGAAGACGTGTAGGATTTCAGCAGTTATCTGACTTTGAGCGAGGTCGTCTAGTCGGATTCAGCGAGGCCGGGTGGTCGTATCGTCGTATTGCGGAGCAAATTGGACAGGAAGTATCGGTGGTGGTACGATGGTGGCGTAGATGGTCCGAGGAACATTCCCACACGAGAAGACGTGGAACCGGGAGCCACAGACGGACTGATGAGTGGACCGATCGACGCATAAGAAGAGCGGCGTTGTTAAGCAGAACATCCACTGCGACGTAAATCCCAGCTGCCGTTGCACGTGAAGTGACTGTGCGAACAATCTGCAACCGTTTACTGGATGCAGGACTACGTGCAGGTGTGCCTCTGGCATGTGTACCTCTGACTCCAGCCCGCCGTCAGAAACAGCTGCAGTGGTGTCGGCAACATCTGCACTGGAGAAAGCAGTGGCGATCTGTCGTGTTCAGCGATGAAAGCAGATTCTGCTTGGGAGGCTCCGATGGCTGTATGCGTATTCGCAGACACACAGGGGAACGGCTCCACCCTTCTTGCATCCGCAAGCGACACACAGGGCCTACACCTGGTCTCCTGGTGTGAGGAGCTATCAGCTATCACTCCCGTACACAACTAGTGTTTGTACTGGGTACGTTAAACACAACCTCCTACATCCACAACATCATTCAGCCCGTTGTCGTGTCATTTGTAAGGTCTCTCCATCGTGATGTTTTCCAGCAAGATAACGCACTCCCACACACGGCACGTGCAACGCAACATGCACTTCAGGTTTGAGACAGCTTCCATGGCCTGCACGTTTACCGGATTTGTCCCCCAGTGAGCACGTGTGGGATGTTTTGGGACAACAACTTATCCGGTCTCCACGGCCAGCCACGACCATCCCCGATTTACGCGTCCAGGTTGAGGATGCTTGGAACTCAATACCCCAAACTTACACCCAACATCTGTACGACAGACTCCATGCCAGAATTGTACAGTGTGACGCAGTTCATGGCGGTTCAACCTCGTACTAACCATGTTACATGGAAATGCTATTTTTCAGTTTACTAGGAAATACAGCTGTATTTTGCCATAATGTTTTGAACTCGTTATCCTCTGTATTCCGTTATTATGCTGTATAAATTTCGTTGGTATCAGACGTCTCCTTCTTGGTGTTCTTTTTCAATTTCCGCCAGTGTATTATGGAGCGTGCATACTACACATAATATAAAAAGTAATGCATTAAGGAAAATATACGTTTGCATCAAAATGAATTTCAAATTTACATCTCGGCTGCACACAGCACACAGCGAGAAACATCAATTATAACTGGTTTAAGTTAAAATTATTTCCAATGAAAGCAAATCAGAAGAGAACATACCAATTGCTTTGAGCAGCCTTTACATTAGCCTGGTGCAATATGAACTTCAGATGCGTGTTTGTTACTGATCATCAGGATTATTGATTTACCAAAGCACAAAGAGCATACCAACTGGGCTTAACGCGCTTGTGAATTCCTTTACAGTAAAATCTTTAAATTCAAGGCACCAACAATTATTTCTGTGTAAACTGAATGATTTGGTAATATTTTTGGAAAGAAAAATTGTATGAAACTCGCGTATCTTTACTTCTAATAAAACTCATTTGTGAAGGCTCATTTGTATTTCCTCAGATAACATTTCCAAAACGCAACATACTTTTAAGTATAAAAATAACAATTTGAAGTATTGGCAGTGTTTTCCGAGCTTATGGAAAAAACAACGTGAAATCACAAAATATGAAAGAATGATTACGATGTATGCACAATATCTTAATCATTAAGCGTAATTCGAAATAAAGATTACTATTGATTAGCTCTTATTGCAAATCAATAGTACGGTGGAGATATTCTTTTCAAAGTCTTTCATTCAGGATTATAACACAAAGAAAATGTGTCGAAATGTTCAGATTGAAAAGCTCGTACAATTATTAACATGCTGTATTTTCTATACGTTCAGCCAAAAAATAAAAATAAAATAAAAATAAAAAGTACTATATAAAGGTTTTCCAGTGAAATACACAAAAATTTCGAATTGAATATTATAAAGGAAGATTTGTTTTACATTTAAAGCGGTTGCTGCTTAATTTACACTTTTAACAGGATTGTGTTATTAAAAGTATCATCTCAAAAATTATATGCGATATAATCAGTTTCGTTCAACAGGCAATGGGGAAATTTAGGGTTTAGCGCCTGTCTCACCGAAGACGAAAACCTAATCCTATTACGTCGTTCCTATGGCACAGATGCCTAAGAGCTGGCTTCTGTCCGTTCGTCCGAGATGTGTTAGTGTTCAAATCTGGGGACATTGCCTGTCGCTATGATCTGACCTCGAATTTAAGGATCGGTCTGATTATCGAAGTCAACCGGGAAATTTTGGGCTTTCATTTGACAAACCAGTTGCAAATCTAGCTATTCGCATCACTAATACGCTGCATTCTGCAGAGTAGTGGTGTCACTGTTTGAACATTATGAAAAGCAGCAGAGAAATCTGCTTTAACTAAAACAGACCAACTTAATGAGTGAACAGCAGAGTTAACTTCAGATTGTATACACAATTACAATTCAAAATATATTACTGATTACTACTTTTTGTAACAGATGTGAGTGCACAAATTTTAAAAGCAGTCAGAGTGAGAGAATCTCGATGAAAATCATTTTCTTTTTACAAAAAATAAACTGCGCTTCTCTGATTTCCTCCTTTTCCACGGTATGCTGTCACAATATTCCATCTTTATAATAGTGTCATTTATATATTTATCTTACGACATTTCAATACCTCATTCTCACAGCATTCCGAAACTGATCATTATCTATAATACTTTCAGAGCGTATTAAGGTTTTTCGAAAGAAATTAATTTGTATTTTGAGAAGTAAAACAAAGTATCCTGTAATATTTTGAATAGTGGCAGAGATCATGTTGCATTGTACTTAACAGAATTCTAAGATGTTTGAAATTTTCATTCATAATAGTAAAATAGAAATTAGGTTTTTGGAATTTAAGTACCACTATTGCAAAAATGAAGTTATTTTTCGCGTTACGTTTCAAGTGCTGGTTTATTTGCTCTGTTAGTCTTCATGGATTACTTTAAATAGGTATTATTTGTGTCCTACAACAAAGTTTAGGAATTAACAAGACTTAGATGACTAACATTTTTGCGATCCTTTGGTCCGACATAACGAAAGCATAGGAGACCATATAATATATCATGGACAAGTTGCGTTTTGACATTCACTAATTCGATTATTCTACTTTTTAAAGTTGGCTGAACTCTAAATATTGTATGTTTTATCAAAAACCAATCACAATATTTAAAAACAATTGGCTCACTATTAAAAAGGGTGCGTGAAATTTTACGATGCACCTAATTTATTTAAATAACGAGAGGATACAGATAAGATCAAATATTTTTGACTGGCAAAATTAGCAACATTTACGAATTTGCGTTACAATGTCGTAAATGAACAATATTTTATAATGACAGTATTACTGGTTCATGTTATCTGCACTACATATAAACTGAAATGGAAAATGTGATATCATGGGTAAAAGAAAAAAACACGAGTGTTGAAGAGATATACCACCAACCCTTAAGCAGAAAAGATATGCAATAAAACCATTAATGAGCCAAATGGCTAGCTGGAGAAGTGTTAATTACAGTGAAACCTCGGTTATACGTTTGTCAAGGGGATGGTCTTAAAATCGAATAAATGTACAAAACGTAAAAAAGGAATTTCAAAATGTTAAAACTATTGCAAAATTTATACTTTTACTTTCTATATTTGCAACTCGTTGTTTTTTAAAACGATTTATTTGAAGTTGAATTGGCGACGAACCAACCGTTGTACTTTTACTTGAAGTTGAATCTGCTTGAACCAACCCTTTGCTCATATACAGAGTGATTCATAAAAATAATACAGCTGCAAGGCCCTATAAAACAAGAACAAAATAAAATATTTCATGTTACGTGTAACAGAATTGTAGGGGAATATTCCAAGTTTCTTTTGAGACTGTCACAGATATTCAATGTGTTCATCCTTAGTCATATGGCATACATCTAGCCGGTAATCCCTTTCCACCCAAGCGCGATAAACGAAGTCGTACAGGACTTTTAAGTTTGCTCAAACAGCCCGTAGTTTCAAATTTTGTGTGCCAATCGTAGATAGATTTTCTGGTTGGTGGTTATTTTCCGAACCATTGTCGAAAATTCCGTTGCACAAGAGTTAAAGACTCCACTTTGTTCAATTCAAGAACACAAAACGCATTCTCCACTGCAGACGCTGACATTTTGACTGACTAGTCACGTGACGAGCGCTATCGCCTTCGTCACTTCCCTCAGTAGCGAGACACAAAATATATGAGTACATCTACGCAACGGTTCCCAGATGTAATCCGTGTCTTCAACTGTTACTGTTTTATAGCCTCTACAACATCTGGAAACTGTATAATTCTTTATGAATCACTCTGTATACTTTATCGCATTACAAAAATCCTAAAAGCTAGGAAAATGGACCTTCTTTGTTGTCGAATTAACTCTGTAAAGTCCTGACTGTAGATCACTTATAAAGCCTGACAACTAAAAATATCAGACGAATGGTTGCGTATACAGCCCGTGAGACAACAGCTATTTCTTTTCTTCTGTAGGAAGAACATTTTTGTGCTCTTCTGAGCGATCTAAATTTACCTTTTCTGAGCGACCTAAATATTCCAGCCTTAGAAATTGTATGAAGCTAACTGGAATTAATAAACAAACTGGAAATCAAATAGAAATCGCGAAGCATAAAAAAATAATAAATTTGAAAATTAAAGATATTGTGATAAAGAGCACTGAGACTTGAAATATGTTAGACTATGTGATTGGGATTTGAGGACTATGGCTCATTAAGCATCTTCTTCAATATAATCCTAATCAAAGCATTAAAATTCCGAATAGCAAAATATTCTGGTGTGAAGCAATCTGAACAAAGAATCATACTTTCTATATTTGCAACTGAGAAATAAAATAAAATCCTCCATTATTCAAGAATGCGGAACGCCAAGTACGATACATAATTCAGATAATATTGTGGAGGGCTTGCGGTCCTTTACGAAATCAGCTACGACGTTTGAATATAAGTCCATTTCAGAATTAAAAATATATCATCGAAGATTATATCATCCGCATTCCTAAGCAATATTTTCGGAGCGGGTTGTCATGCGGAGGAAATCGTTCTCCTGTTTCCAGAAAGCAACTTTGGCTAGGACCGATGATAAAGAGGAGAGCATAAGTACGCATTTAGCCTGTTTTTAAGTGCTAGCAAAGTGACTGAAAACTTCGAATCAGCCACTTGGTCCGTCATCTCGTAGATGTCTTGCAAGAAATCTTGAGAGATTAGCTACGTCTGTTCAGGCAACTCATACGGTTCGCTTGCAATTCGTAGTTGCTTTAGGAACAGGAACGGAAGGGTATATAGATACGGCCTCAAAACTGCTCATGATATGAGTGCCGTCAACTCGGATGCTCTTTAATTATGATACGAAGTCTGTTGAGTAAACCAAATACTTTTAAATTATCATCTTTACGAAAATGGTGACCACAAGTACAAGGGCAAATCGTAATCTAAGTATTTCGGAAAGAGGATGAAATTTTTTAGACACAATGGAAATATTTCATTTAAATCATAAACAATTTTGAGAACTTTTGCCCATAAAATCCAAGTTAGTTTTAAAATTCTTTGTAACGGCAATGCACTCAATTTTTAGAGATAATTGATTACTGCTTTGCCCCAAAACCAATAGTTTATTTATTTCAAACCAAATTCGCATTTAGTTTTTCGGGGAATCACAAAAGGAGAAACTTTGTTTCTTTTTGACGAAAAAATAATCGAAACCGTAGTGTTCGCAAATTTTCACAGCCTTAGGTAGATTTTGCGAGCGAAAAGATTATCAATGAACATATGTTGTAATGTATATACTAGGACAAGCCGCCAACAGTAACCGATAACTCGGTACAGTTAGCAAATTTAGAGCGAAGCTATTACAAAATGTAAGTTAATTAAGGCGTCTAATATAACAAATTCTAAATAACGAACGCGTAAAATTTATGACTTCTAGAACAAAAGTACAAAACATTCTAAAAAAGAAAAGCCGAAAATTTATCATGAACTACTTTTCTTCACGACTTCACGTTGGTTGTGATCAGGTTGAATGTAAACAAAGCGCAATGACACACTAAGATCGGATTTTTATTTTGTAACGCGAAAGACAGACAGACACCCATACATATACACAAACCTACTTTTATTATTATAGATCGAGCAAGTTTTAAGCCAACAGATAGAGTATTTCAATTTCTTCGTTTTTTCAATTCAAACGTTTTTTTTAAATAATGTTAGTGAGCCGACTTTCGTGAAACGGTTCAAGTAAAAGGCCATCTAGTCTTTCTACTCTCGAACACCGAACATATGTCAAGCCGACAGCGAATTCATTTTTTACCAAGATCAAATACTGCAAGGTCCACTGTAATACCTTGGGATCGGTGGATGCTGATACCGTATGCAACTTGCAGTGGAAACCGTGTTAGCTCACATGTAACATTAGACATTTAGAAACTTATTTTGTAGGGAGTAATAGGCAATAATCTATCAAAGTGCAATGTCGGACCTGTCTAACCCTGAAAATGTACCAATACACAGTCAGCTAGGTGATCAAGATGATTTAAAGTTCCATCTCGTCTCACGTATATAATGCCACGAACTATACCGATCGACCCTTTGCACAGTCCTTGAGCAGTACAGAGATTTTGACGTAGAATAAGTTTACATCCAGGAGCCAGGTACAATTTTTGCTGTAGACTGTTTGCTTCGTCAGCTTTAGAAGAAAGAAGTATACGGTTATTGTTAACAGCACTAAGTCGAGTAACAGAACTATTAATATTGCGAAGCCTTTTCATTGTGTATTTTAATTTGCACTTTTTTTGCTATAAGATGAATAGCGTCTTCAAACAGCTACGTAATATGGGTATTCTCTGTGGTGAAACGAGTACAAATTAAATCGTAATTTACAGTGGTTATGGAATCCTTAGCTATGCGTTGAAGTGTTTGTTTAAAAGGTATTTGATCCTCACCACTTTGTCTCATGACTTGCTTTAAATAAAAACCAACGTCGATTTGTTTGTACGCTAATGACCCACGTTGACAAACGTTGTTTTTTAGCGTACCATACAAAACAACATCGTGGACAGGAGGTAACTGATGTAAGTCACCGAACAAATACACAATGTATCCACCACGAATTTTGTCTTGATTAACAGGTTTTGCTTGCCGAAGACGGTGATTAATGCTGCCTAACATTTTCTGGCCCATTTGTAGAAGCTCAGTTTTTATGGCAAATACATCGGAAGTAAAAGTTAACAATTACGCGCACTAATGGCCAAAGTATTTATTATCAAAAATTAGAAATTATATGCAAAATATTTTCCATCAGGAGGTGCATACGCTGAAGAATTTCTTTTTCAAATCGGAGCTTTAGAAGAAGATTTATCGGGAAAAATGTAATTTACTTTTACGCCCCGTAGCGGAAAATCTATGTGTAATTTGAAAAAGTAACTAACTCTAAAATACTCTTCGACATAAATGGAATCGAAAGCTAAAAGAATTTTTTCAATCGGATGTTCAGAATGAAAATACGTGGAATAAAACGTATTTCTGAATTAGACATCATCTGCATTTACGCACTCTAGTGGAGAAATTGTGCATCGTAAAAAAAAACGAAATAAAGGATCATCATTCTCACATTTCAATCTTCCCAATGCAAGAAGAATTTTTCAATTAAAACAAATAGTTCTAGAGATATCGTTGGTACTGACGGACGGACGGACTGACAAACCAATAACATAACACGACTTTTTTTTTACAAAAGACGTGCTAAAAATAGTGTAGTACGGAAAAAAATTAGAATTGAAAATTTATACGGTTTACTGCTAAGAGAGGAAGTTGTAAGCAGCCTTAGATACCTGTACAACAATCAACCACAAACAGCAAAACTAAACAGACGGAAGGGTGGAAACAGTCAAGAAAAAGGAGGGAGCCTGTAAGGAGAGAATATTGCTTACAACTCATATATATATATATACACTATTTTGACAAACGTCACCGGACATCCATTTAAAAGCAAACGAACGGATCCGCCGCGTTGTAAAGATGCGCGGTACAGCTGCAAAAGTTATAAAAACAAGCCGGCAGCTGACAGCGACCATATCGCACTGTGACGTTGAATGAAAATGTCGCGGCGGGAGAGAACTGACTTTGAGAAAGGAAATATTATGGGTGTTATATTAGTATGTTTTTCATAACAGAAACCGAGAAACGTTTAAACATACCCACGTAAACTGTTTTGGATGTACTGAATACGTGCAAGACACATGACGTGCGTGAAGCAACAAAACGTACCGGCAGACCAAAAAAAAGAAAAACAGAAAAACAGTGATATAGGACGTGGAATACTCTGGAGAGTGGTTGCAACTAATCGACTGAGAACTGCATAAGACCTCAGTGTACAGTTGAGTAAAAATCCTGGAACCTCGGTATGTACACCTACCATTTGCAGAAAACTTCATTCGATCGGTTACCGTGGTCGTGCGGCTGCTCATAAGCCATTCATCTCCACTCGGAATGCTACTCGTCGTTTAGCATGGTGTAAAGAATATTTATCGTGGACCGTATATTAATGGAAACGGGTCCTATGAACTGATGAAACCAAATATACGATCCATCAGTCTTATGGTTGTCTGTGGGTATGGCCGCAATCGCAGGGACGCTATTTACCATATTTGCAGCTTGCAGTGTACGCGCGTAGGGGTGATTTTCGTAGTATGGTCCCGGCTCACTGGTTATGTTGGACAAACCTATTAACCAGCAAGTCTACCTCGATATCCTGGACAATTATGCCCTACCAACTCTGTGGCAGTACTATGGAACCGATCCTTGTTGATACCAGCAGTATAATGCACCGTGACATAATACAATGACTGTTATGACGTAATTTGACGATAATACCGTATCGTGTGTGGACTGGCCAGCACAGAACCCTGATATTAATACCATAGAGCACTTATGGGATGAATTAAAGCGCCGCATGAGATGTTTGAAACCAAGGCCTACTACTAAGCAACATTTAGCGTCAGCATTATGTACTGAATGGAAGCGCATACCCATCGCTGTGTTCCAAAACCTTTTCAAAAGCATGTCTCGAAGGGCAGTGCATGCATTAATGTCAAAGGTGGAACAACACAGTACTAATGTATGTCAATAAATGCTATGTTGTGTTTCTCTTCTAAGTGTCCGGTGACTTCTATGTGGTGTTGGATTTATAATAAACAAGAAACTGAAGGATAAAGTTGTAGAAGTTGAAAGTTCCTCTGACAGAGCTGCACGACTTGTTATCCAACTCTCGAAAAGATACCAGGCTCAGATTATTCAAACTTATGCACCCACCACAAGTCATCCTGAAGAAGAAATTGAAGAATTTTATGAGGAAATTTGTCATCTAAATAATAAAGGTAAGCAGCACTTGAAAATAATTATGGGAGATTTCAATGCAAAAATAGGGCAACGGCAACAGAATGAAACTTCAGTGGGTAAATTCGGTCACGGCAACAGAAACCAGCGTGGAAATACTCTCGTTGAGTTTGCAGAGGCAGAAGGGTTTTTCATCTTGAACTCCTTCTTCAAGAAAAAGCCACACAGGAAATGGACATGGAGACATCCAAATGGGACGACAAGTGAAATTGATTTTATTACGTGTAACAAAAAATTCGTCATAGAAGACTGCAGTGTGCTAAACAAGTTCAACACAGGTAGTGACCATAGATTGGTGAGATGTAAGATGCACCTCAACACTAAACTTGAACGTGGCAAGCTCATAAGACAAACAAAATCTATTGACATAACCAACCTTAAAAAACACCATAATATTTTCAAGTTGGAACTGAAGAACAGGTTCTCTGCTTTAGAAGGCCTAACATCGGAAGAAGTGGACATCTCTGAAGTTAACAGAAAAGTAACCAAAGCTCTTATGCAAACAGCAACAAAATTAGCTGGGTCTAAGAACAAGTTGCATGTAAATAAATTATCAGGAAAAACGAAAATGTTGATGCAAAAAGAAGAGAGATGAGGACAACTAAAGAAGATGTGACTTCCAAAGTGGAATATATAGAGCTATGCAAGACAGTAAGAAAAAGTATCACTGAAAACGTAAGAAAATTCAACTGTGAACTAGTGAGGAAAGCAATTGAAAACAACCAAAGCCTAAAGATAGCAAAGGGACATCTCAGTAAGGGAAGAAAACAGATTATGGCACTGAGAAAAGAAGATGGTTCTGTAACAAGAAATAGAGGCGAAATTTTGACAAGAGTGAAAGATTTCTACTCCAAATTATATGAAAGGGATGATACATGCACTCCAGACATCATGAAAGATACCAGTACCAGAGTTCCTCCAGTCCTTCCAGCAGAAGTTGCACATGCAATCAAGAACATGAAGCGGGGAAAAGCTCCAGGAGAAGATGGAATTACTGTAGACATCATACAAGAAGCAAGTGGAGAAATCGAAACAGTACTCGCCCAAATTTTCACTCGATGCCTTAATGAAGGAAAGATTCCTGAGGATTGGAACACCGCTACAATGATCCTGCTACATAAGAAAGGTGACATTGAGGATCTCGGAAACTACAGACCTATCAGCCTCCTATCAGTAGTTTATAAAATCTTCACTAAAGTTCTTTCACACCGCTTGAAGGTAACACTGGACATGACTCAACCGAGAGAACAAGCTGGATTCAGGAGTGGCTACAGCACAATAGATCATATCCATGTGCTGAGAGAACTAATTGAAAGAGCGAGGGAATATGAACTTCCATTGTGCATGGCTTTTATCGATTATGAAAAAGCCTTTGATTCGGTGAAACCATCAGCAGTTGCAATGGCTCTGAAATCCTGCGGTATTGAAGATGCATACATTAATATTATTAATAACATCTATGAAAATGCAAGTGCAAAGATTCGGCTGTTTGAAAATACAACACACATAAAAATTGGAAAAGGAGTGAGACAAGGTGACACCATATCTCCGAAGCTCTTTAATGCCACATTGGAAAATGTCTTTAAATCACTGAACTGGGAAAACAAAGGGATAAAGATTAATGGAGATTATCTAACCCACCTTCGTTTTGCTGATGACATAGCCATTTTTGCAACTACCCCATCAGAGCTACAGAGTATGATCCAGGAACTTGCTGACAAGAGTAAAGAAGTGGGATTAAAAATGAACTTTCAGAAGACAAAAGTGATGTACAATGCTTTTACAAGAAATGAAGATTTATCGATTGATGGAGAAAATCTGGAGATAACAGACACGTACGTTTATCTTGGACAGCAGATTTCAAGTGAGGGTCACATTGGTGAAGAAATTAATCGGCGTACAAAACTTGCCTGGAGAGCTTTCGGAAGAAACAGCATAATTTTCAAGAGCAATATGCCATTATGTCTTAAAAGAAAAGTGTTTGATCAATGCATCCTTCCAGTGCTTACGTATGGTGCAGAGACGTGGACCTTAGCTAAAAGAGACATACAAAGGCTGCAGACAACTCAAAGCAGCATGGAGAGGTGCATGCTTGGTGTAACCAGGAGAGATAAGAAGAGGAACACGTGGATCCGAAAAATGACAAGAGTGGAAGACATCATGATCAGAGTTAAATCCCTGAAATGGCAATGGGCTGGACATACTGCCAGAAGAACAGACCATCGATGGACAGCCGAAATTTTAGATTGGATTCCAAGGGACAGGAAAAGACCCAGAAGAAGACCACATGGAAGATGGGTGGATGAAATTCGAAAGTATGCGGGAGTGACATGGAGGAGACTGGCACAAGACAGACCGTTGTGGAGGAAACTTGGGGAGACCTTCGTCCAGCAGTGGATTGATAATGGTTGACAATGATGATGATGATGATGATATATCCACAAGTCATCCTGAAGAAGAAATTGAAGAATTTTATGAGGAAATTCGTCATCCAAATAATAAAGGTAAGCAGAGCTTAAAGATAATTATGGGAGATTTCAACGCAAAAAAAAGGGCAACGACAACAGAATGAAACTTCGGTATGTAAAATTGGCCACAGAAACAGAAACCAGCTTGGAAATACTCTCGTAGAATTTGCAGAGGCCAAAGGGTTTTTCATCTTGAACTCCTTTTTCAAGAAAAAGGCACACAGGAAATGACATGGAGTCATCCAAATGGGACGACAAGTGAAATTGATTTTATTATGTTAAACAAAAAATTCGTCATAGAAGACTGCAGTGCGCTAAACAAGTTCAACACAGGTAGTGACCATAGATTGGTGAGATGTAAGATGCACCTCAACACTAAACTCGAAAGTAGCAAGCTCATAAGACAAACAAGAGGTATTGACATAACCAACGTTAAAAAACACCATAAAACCTTCAAGTTGGAACTGAAGAACAGATTCTCTGCTTTAGAAAGCCTAACATCGGAAGAAGTGGATATTTCTGAAGTTAACATAAAAGTAACCAAAGCTCTTATGGAAAACGCAAAAAAATTAGCTGGGTCTAAGAACAAGTTGCATGTGAACAAATTATCAGGAAAAACCAAAATGTTGATGCAAAAAAGAAGACAGATGAGGACAACTAAAGAAGATGTGACTTCCAAAGTGGAATATATAGAGCTATGCAAGACAGTACGAAAAAAAATCACTGAAGACGTAAGGAAATTTAACTGTGAACCAGTATAGGAAAGCAATTGAAAACAGCCAAAGCCTAAAGATAGCAAAGGGACATCTCAATAAGGGAAGAAAACAGATTATGACACTCAGAAAGAAGATGGTTCTGTAACAAGAAATAGAGGCAAAATTTTGACAAGAGTAAAACATTTCTACTCCAAATTATACGAAAGGGATGATGCATGTACTCCAGACATCACGAAAGGTACCAGTACCATAGTTCTTCCAGTTCTCCCAGCAGATGTTACACATGCAATCAAGAACATAAAGCGGGGAAAAGCTCCAGGAGAAGATGGAATTACTGTAGACATCATACAAGAAGCAAGTGGAGAAATCGAAACAGTACTCGCCCAAATTTTCACTCGATGCCTTAATGAAGGGAAGATTCCTGAGGATTGGAACAACGCTGCAATGATCTTGCTACATAAAAAAGGTGACATTGAGGATCTCGGGAACTACAGACCTATCAGCCTCCTATCAGTGGTTCATAAAATCTTTACTAAAGTGCTTTCACACCGCTTGAAGGTAACACTGGACATGGCTCAACCGAGAGCACAAGCTGGATTCAGGAGTGGCTACAGCACAATAGATCATATCCACGTACTGAGAGAACTAATTGAAATAGTGAGGGAATATGAACTTCCATTGTGTATGGCTTTTATCGATTATGAAAAAGCCTTTGATTCGGTGAAACCATCAGCAGTTTCAATGGCTCGAAATCCTGCGGTATTGAAGATGCATACATTAATATTATTAATAACATCTATGAAAATGCAAGTGCAAAGATTCGGCTGTTTGAAAATACAACACACATAAAAATTGGAAAAGGAGTGAGACAAGGTGACACCATATCTCCTAAGCTCTTTAATGACACATTGGAAAATGTCTTTCAATCACTGAACTGGGTAAACAAAGGGATAAAGATTCATGGAGATTATCTAACCCAAATTCGTTTTGCTGATGACATAGTTATTTTTGCAACTACCTCATCAGAGCTGCAGAGTATGATTCAGGAACTTGCTGACAAGAGTAAAGAAGTGGGATTGAAAGTAAACTTTCAGAAGACAAAAGTGATGTTCAATGCTTTTTCAAGAAATGAAGATTTATCGATTGATTTGAGAAAAGCTGGAGATAACAGACACGTACGTTTATCTTGGACAGCAGATATCATGTGAGGGTCACATTGATGAAGAAAATAATCGGCGTACAATACTTGCCTGGAGAGCTTTTGGAAGAAACAGCATAATTATCAAGAGCAATATGCCATTATGTCTAAAAAGAAAAGTATTTGATCAATGCATCCTTCCAGTGCTTACGTATGGTGCAGAGACGTGCACCTTAACTAAAAAAACTTACAAAGGCTGCAGACAACTCAAAGCAGCATGGAGAGGTGCATAATTGGTGTAACCAGGAGAGATAAGAAGAGGAACTCGTGGATTCGAAATATGACAAGAGTGAAAGACATCATGATCAGAGTTAAATCCCTGAAATGGCAATGGGCTGGGCATACTGCCAGAAGGACAGATCATCGATGGACAGCCGAAATTTTAGATTGGATTCCAAACGACAGGAAAAGACCCAGAATAAGACCACATGGGAGATGGGTGGATGAAATTCGAAAGTATGCAGGGGTGACATGGAGGAGACTGGCTCAAGACAGACCGTTGTGGAGGAAACTTGGGGAGACCTTCGTCCAGCAGTGAATTTATAATGGTTGACAATGATGATGATGATGATGATGATATATATACTGTAAAACAAAGCACAATTTTGAACTAGAATACCAAAAATAAGAAAAAGATCAGCAATCACCAAAACCTTCACCCGAACCAGGCTAGCTTCAAGCGATGAAAAAATACCAAACATAAGAATGCATGGATGCATATTAATGACTGACTCCTTGTCGGCTTTGTCAAGGGCAAGCAAGAAGAAAATCAGTCACTAATCTCCTGAGACCAGATAATTGTGTGTTTCTGCTGTCAATTAAAGGAATTACTAATAAAAACCCGAACCCTGGAAACTAAAGCACATTTTCCTGGCCTCATAACAAAAAATAATAAAAATGAAGAAAGAGAGCCAAACTCCCTTAACACAAATCCAGTTAATAAAATACCCAACCAATAAATGGCACCAAAGGGATACTTTAAACGTGTCACAAAGAAAAGGGGGAAATCAAACTACCAGCCAAAAAATTATCAGTAGGCACCAAATTTTTTTCTTTGAATAATCATAAACAAAAAATAAAAATAAAACCAGAAAATGCAACCAACCAAATTGAAAAGTAAGCAACAGCCAGTTTTAGTAAGAATGAGTTTCGAAAATCCCAAGAAGCAATTTACAGCTGTAACTATAAGAGTGAACAAGAAAACTAAGTTGCATTTCACATAGTTGCAAAGCAAAATCCCCAATACTCACAGCTAAAAGCTTCAACTAAGGAACCTATAATGCACAATTCTGTTCCTCTCCTTTGTTACCCAAAAAAGGGTTATAATTTAAAAAAATATTTACAAAAAAAGCATAAAACCCCTAGAAAAATTTCTTAAAAATAATTATAAAAAGAAAAAGTTGAAAAAAAAATAGTAATAGTTAAAGTTCAAAGGTTTGGGAGGAATGGTGATATTTAGGTATTATAATACTCTTTGAACTCTTATGAGCAGAGAAATGCTTCCCTGCTAATAGGAAGGGCATTTTAGTATTTTGGTCTGCACGGATAACTTGTAAGGGTTTATTCAGAGCATTAAGTCTGGTTTCTGAAGTCTACTCAAAGGCTTGAACTGTTCCCACCAGGAAGGTTCTAAAATTGGAAGCTAAAGGGCGCTGCAAAGAGCCAGCCCTGAATTCAATTGGCTTACCCCATAGATGTATAAAATTCAATTGGTTTACCCATAGATGTAAGTGCATTGTTGTTTTCAGGCATGGTAGGGATGTACTGTTTGCTCCTGCTACTTATTTAACTTTTTACTTTTCTTTCAGGAATTATTTTAATTTTGGGGGGCTGTTTTCACCACTTTCAAGCAGGATATGACCTTAGGATTAGTCTTTTGCTTCATTCGAGCTTTCTGTAGCATTTCATTCATTGTATTGTTTGAAGTCTTTTTAGTGGTTCTGGGCCTTACTGTGTGCCAAATGATAAAATAAGTTTATTGTAAATATATTGCTGGTTACAACCAAGCAAGACACAATGTTATCCCTTCTTTTAACTGTAAGTAAGTCTTTTAATATTTTTATTTTTATTATAAAATTTGTGAGTTTGCACTAAGAATAATTTTTATACTTTCTTGTGTTTATTGGGCTTAAAAATTTCTTTACTGGTGCTTGAAACCATGACCGTTGGTATATTAATTTAAAATTATATTTAATTTTTATTTTATTTAGCAGAATAATTATTTCAAGCTTTTAGCTGTGGGTATTGGGGATTATGCTGCGCAACTATATGACATGCAACTTAGTTTTCTTGTTCCCTCTTGGAGTTAGAACTGTATATTGCTCCTTGGGATTTTTGTAACTCATTTTTCCTAAAATTGACTGTTGTTTACTTTTCAATGTGGTTGGTTGCATTTTCTGGTTTTATTTATATTTTTTGTTTATGATTATTTTTGGTACTTGCTGGTTATTTTTTTGGCTGGTAGTTTGCTTTCCCCCTTTTTGTGACAATTTTGAAGTATACCTTTGGTACCATATATTGTTTGGGTTTTTTATTAACTGGATTTGTGTTAAGGGAGTTTGGCTCTATTTCTTCTTTTTTATTATATTTTGTTATGAGGTCGGGCAAATGAGTTTTAGTTTGCTGGGTTCGTGTTTTTATTAGTAATCCCTTTTTTTAACATTATTCCCCTAAATTTAATTGGTCCTTTTAGCAAACTAAAATAGCAGAAACCCACAATTTTCTGGTCTCAGTAGATTAGTGACTGATTTTCTTCTTGCTTGCCCTTGACGAAGCCGACAAGGAGTCAGTCATTAATATGCTTCCCTGCATTCTGATGTTTGGTATTTTTTCATCGCTTGAAGCTAGCCTGGTTCGGGTGATGGATTTGGTGATTGCTGATCTTTTTCTTATTTTTTGTTTTTCTAGTTCAAAATTTTGCTTTGTTTTACACTATTGTTCTTTGATCTTTCTATGGCGCTATGTAATTTCAAATTTGTTCAGAGGGTTTTTGTTTATTCACGTAATTTCCTTTTGTTCATCATGATCATGATCATTGTCAACCATTATCAATCCACTGCTGGACGAAGGTCTCCCCAAGTTTCCTCCACAACAGTCTGTCTTGTGCCAGTCTGCTCCATGTCACTCCCGCATACTTTCGAATTTCATCCACCTATCTCCCATGTGGTCTTCTTCTGGGTCTTTTCCTGTCCCTTGGAATCCAATCTAAAATTTCGGCTGTCCATCGATGGTCTGTCCTTCTGGCAGTATGCCCAGCGCATTGTTATTTCAGGGATTTAACTTTGATCATGATGTCTTTCTCTCTTGTCATTTTTCGAATCCACGAGTTCCTCTTCCTATCTCTCCTGGTTACAATAAGCATGCACCTCTACATGCTGCTTTGAGTTGTCTGAAACCTTTGTATGTCTCTTTTAGTTTACGTCCACGTCTCTGCACCATACGTAAGCACTGGAAGGATGCATTGATCAAACACTTTTCTCTTAAGACATAATGGCATATTGCTCTTGAAAAGTATGCTGTTTCTTCCAAAAGCTCTCCAGGCAAGTTTTGCACGCCGATTAATTTCTTCATCAATGTGACCCTCACTTGATATCTGCTATCCAAGATAAACGTAAGTGTCTGTTACCTCCAGCTTTTCTCCATCAATCGATAAATCTTCATTTCGTGTAAAAGCATTGAACATCACTTTTGTCTTCTGAAAGCTCATTTTTAATCCCACTTGTTTACTTTGGTCAGCAAGTTCCTGGATCATACTCTGCAACTTTGATGGGGTAGTTTCAAAAATGACTACGTCATGAGCAAAACGAAGGTGGGTTGGATAATCTCCATTAATCTTTATCCCTTTGTTTTCCCACTTTAGTGATTGAAAGACATTTTCCAATGTGGCATTAAAGAGCTTCGGAGATATAGTGTCACCTTGTCTCACTCTCTTTCCAATTTTTATGTGTGTTGTATTTTCAAACAGCCGAATCTTTGCACTTGCATTTTCATAGATGTTATTAAAAATAATAATGTACGCATCTTCAATACCGCAGGATTTCAGAGCCATTGTAACTGCTGATGGTTTCACCGAATCAAAGGTTTTTTCTTAATCGATAAAAGCCATGCACAATGGAAGTTCATATTCCCTCACTCTTTCAATTAGTTCTCTCAGTACGGGGATATGATCTATTCTCCTGTAGCCAATCCTGAATCCAGCTTGTTCTCTCGGATGAGCCATGTCCAGTGTTACATTCAAATGGTGTGCAAGAACTATAGTGAAGATTTTATAAAACACTGATAGGAAGCTAATAGGTCTGTAGTTCCTGAGATCCTCAATTTCACTTTTTTTATGTAGCAGGCTGATTATAGCGTTGTTCCAATCCTCCGGAATCTTCCCTTCATTAAGTCATCGAGTGAAAATTTGGGCAAAACGTGGAAAATCTGGTAAAACGTGGAAAGAGCGATATGTTTGTTTAATTACTGACCCCGCGTATTTGGAGGATTTTCATTTTGGATCTCGCCATCTGCTATAATTAAAATATTGCCAGTGCCGTTAATGCCCGCCGAGTGGAGACGTCTCAGTAGCTGAGCCCATCTTGCGGATTTATGTTCTCAGAGGCTGACGGAGAGACACATATATAGCGCCGTGGATTGTCGGCCATCGTAGTGTTCGGCTAACGCACTCGGCTAGATATCGTGAGAACCGGGATTCGATTCCCAGCGGTGAGCTAATAACAATTTTTCGGTTGGTGTGAGTTGGTAAAACGTGGAAAGAGTGATGTATTTATTTATTCACCCTCACCACGTATTTGGAGCATTTTCACTTTGGATCTCGTCCTTTGGATTTAACTGCTAGAATTAATATATAGCCAGTGCCGTTAATGCCCACCGGGTGGAGACGTCACAGTAGCTGGGTCCATCTTGCGGATTTATGATGTCAGATGCTGACTGAGAAACAACATAGCTCCATGGATTGTTGACCACCGTGGTGTAAGCTAGATATCGAGAGATCCGTTCTTGGTAGATATCGAGAGATCCGGGATTTAATTCTCCGGTGGTGACCGAATGGCATTTTTTCGGTTGCTATGTGTTCGTAAAACGTGGAGAGAGCGATGTATTTGTTTATTGAGTGACGCCACGTATTCGGAGAATTTGTGATATACAGACGCATTAGACATTTTCAGTAGCTTCGTCATCTTTACATTTTTATATAAGCTTTCTTAAATAATATTGACCGAAATGTGTGAACAACGAGATGTCCACACGATTTATACCTCGAAATAATGACCAAAGAAACAGCAGTATTCTTTTAAAATGAAATGGTTTCTTCAGTCTCAAATCAACAGCGATGTGCTTAGAATTTTTTTGGTATTTTGATGATCTCAGTTTATTTTACACAGTCTTCTTTTCCAGAAAGGTTCCATTACCTGATGATCAAAAAGGCATGTATACCTATAAATACAGAATTTGCTACATTGTGTGATGATGATTTCCTGCGGGAGTAATTTCTATAAGAGAAAAACCTATTACTAGCAGTGGATAATCTACGATGTAAGAAATAAATACTAAAAGAAAGAAAAGTGTAAAACATTTCATAGTGTTTTCCTAAAGTTTAGCGTCAGATGAAAAATTTGAAAGAGTATAGAAGACGTCTGAAAGAACATACAAGAAAAACGCTTAAATATTGCGAATTAAGAAGGAGTGACATTTACATGAAAAGTGTGCAGCAGTTTCCACTGGCACTTTGCGATAAACCGTTATGCTTAACATTTGGACAAAATTTTCTTATTTGGAAAGGAAATGACAGAATTGCGGTACTGCGATACATTAAAACGTATTCTTGATTTTGAACTTTAAATGATATGGAATTTCTGCTGCGATGAAAAACTTCAGAATTGATCAGAAAGTGGAATATATCTGTCGTATAAACATTTATTTCCTAAGCCATTAAGCGATAAATATGTCTCTCAAGCCATAATTGAAACCTAGCCTTCTTACTCTTTGTTATTTCGCATCAAATGTTCTCCTACCTGCATTTAATTTTTTCCACATATATTTCTATCTTATTATGATTGCTTTCTAATTTTCTTTACGATTTTCAGTAATTGTCAAAGTAGTCCGTAGAAGTAAGCCGTCTGATGACTGTACCTGCACCGCCAAATGCAGACTTCGCAGTGATATGTTGAACTCTCTCTAAAAAATTATGTGGACATCGTTGCGCGGCAATCTTGCTAGGATCCAGCGGTCCTTCACCAGGACAAGATCCGCCCACGGACCGGCAAGGGTCTGCTGCCCAACGAGAGCGCATACATATCACCCCTCACCTATAACCTGTACGTGTGCTGCGCTAACGGGCAAGGAATCCAACCTGCGTTTTCATTAAATTTGCATTTGTGTATAGTAAAATTCTTTATTATATATTTAAAATAAACAATTTTTTATGGTGTAATTTGCATAACATTTGCTAAGCTTTCACTCCCTGCTGGGAGGCTTTTTCAAGGCAATGTAGATTTAAATTGCAGGAAGTTATTATAGATAGAACACGTAAGAAACGATGATGATTTTTGAAAAGAACGTGGTGACATCACGAGCTAGTACGTGATTTTTTAACAGCTTTGTCGCTCCCCCACCACTACAACGAGTACGTTTCGCCGTACATGATCAGTAATTCATGGAACTGAAAGCCAGTATTGTCCGCTGAATCACCGATCACTCAAAGTAAGAGAGAAATATGACGATTACTAATACACCAGAAGTAGGTTATAACGAAGAAGAGGATCTTCGACGATACAAATAGCAGAAAGAATGCAACTGACGCATTTTTTTACTTTTTTACCTCTATGTTTTTATTCGCAACTTGATGACTCGTAAAAGGACGCCTTTTTCCATGAATAAGATTTTCATTTAATGCACACCTAATATGGTGCCAAGAGACGCCAACAGCCTGCATCGATAGACCCTAGCTGCTTAGCTCTATCAGTATATTCTGTAATCTCCTAGTTACGTTAGGTTACCATTTTCAGCATCAACTTAAAGGAGAAGAACTAAATGTGAAACCATCTTTCAGTTTGTGGAAAAACAGCTTTTTCCCTGTTCATATACCTGCTCTGACAATAACTGACCGTCTGAGATGTAAGAATTTAAGGCAATATAACTTGCATTTAAAATAAAATATCGTCCCAAGTACATGAGCAGAGACTGAGGATGTCATTTGTTCTCGTTTCCTGGAAATCTAATACGATTAAGGAGAATGAAAAAACAGAGCCTTTTAAAAAAATAGAGTTGTGCCAAACGATCATATGTCAGTCAGGTCAATTTTATGTTGAATGACACTTATTGTAAAAGTAATAATTAATTTTAACACTCCTAAAGCTGCATATTCTGTTATATAATATATTTTCTACTTTTACAAAGAGTAATTAATTTTTAATGTAATTTATAAAATATTCAGTATGTATTCTTTAAAAAAGTTTTTTTAATAATTTTCAGTTTTATCTTCAGTAAAATTGTCATGTATACAAATTCGTAACAACGCATTCAAACTGTTCTGGATGTGATATTTAGTCCTTAATTGCCTTTGGAGTTATGAAGGTTAAGAGAAGATATACAGTAGCTTAACTGTTTGGAGGTAAATAGGAGACTCGAAATTTATTCTGCTTGTAGCAAAGATTTCCTTGCGGAACTTGAATTTCATTTCAACAACAGTATCAATTTCCGTTCAAGGTTTTGACTTTGATTTAATGATACATCCTGTCTGACTAACTCGATGGAACGTGATTTAGGCTTCATAGAGGGAAAATTTCCACCTCGTTACTATTTCAATAGTGTTTCTTATTGAAAGAATTGCGTCAATTTTAAATAGAGAAGGATATTCTGCAAGTAAATAAATTGCTTAAACCTAATCACTTATTTAAAACGAATTATCATTTCCCTAGTTACAGTCTTTGTTCCACGACTCAGAAAATGTGATATTAGTGTGAAGTCTTACATAAATAAAAAGTAATACAATGCATAAATGTGAAATTCCATTGGATATTTAGGATTGGACGTCAGTTAATAGCCCTCCAACCCCCGCAAAATGAAAATGACCTGTGGACTCGAATCAACACCACATGGTCCACGACACTCCAGGATTATATTCGGACTCTCACTACCGCAATGCTACGTCGGGTTCAATATTGTATCTCCCAAATTCGGGGGTCACACTCCTTTTAGTGAATACCGTATATTCGCAACAGGAGTCTAGTCCGTATGTGAAAATTAAATTATTTGTTCAGGACCTACTTGGCTGTATGTGCAGTTTGGTCTATTTTCGAGAATTCCTTCATGTTGGGGAATTTTCTCCGTCAGGCAGTGTAAATTCACTGGAGAAGGTAGTTTTACGTTTAATAAAAATAAGGACCCCACCAAAAATCAGTTTTTTATGTAAAGTATGACTTCCATATATTTGAAAACTTCCGAAGTATCAAGACGTTTATAAATTCACTTTCCAAGCCGAGGAGGTTTGCATTTCTGAATTGCTTGCGGTTGTCTGCTTTTTGTCACCTACAAAGTCGTCTAAATCACTGCTCCTTATATTGTTGCAACACTCTTTGTAAAATCGGAAAAATGTTCTTTTCCAGCCGAAAAAATTTGCCGTTTCTGAAATAATTGCGGTCGTCCGATTAGTTTCACCTACAAAGTCGTCTAAATCACTGCTTCTAATATTGTTGCACCGTTCTTTGTAAAATCGAAAAATATTATTTCCTGGCCGAGAATGTTTGCCGTTTCTGAAATACTTGCGGTTGTCTGCTTAGTGTCACCTACAAAGTTGTCTAAATCACTGATTTTAATATTGTTTCCTATTTTTGTTTCCAGCACGTCTAAATTATTTGCCGTGTGTAATGTATAAAGCTCACTCAGCTTCAAAGTTGCATGCGTAAGTGAGTATGGCACCTGTAATTTGGCTGTTGTAAATTGAACAGTGCACCACTTTTATGTTGACTCGATGAATAAGTTTAAAAAACGACTTTCTAGGGAAAAGCTAAGGCAAATTGATCCTTTATATGCGCCCGAAGATGAGCAGGTACAAACGATTTTGAATTTTTTTTCTCCCACAGACTGCGAAATCTGATTTTTTCTTTTAGATTAGTAACCCTTTGCTGACAAATCTGTCACAAAACCACTTCCCAATTTGAGGCCATCCGGTCTGTGTAAAAGGTGAGGGCCAGAGCCACTATACAAGTACACCACCATGTCTCATCGGCTCTCTGTCTCTTACCTAAGAGTTGAAGGTTTTATTTTAACGCATAATTCGTTTTTCTGTCCCCTATAACAACATGCGCCCAAAACGTTCCAGGACTGACGCGAACAAAACAATATATATATATATATATATATATATATATATATATATATATATATATATATATATATATATATATATATATATATATATATATATAAAGAATGATCCTAAACACAATTAATGTTGGTCACTTTGAAAATACCGCCATTCTGAATCAACAGTTTTGTCCAACCTTTCTGAAGATCCCGAAAACACTTTTGGGAGGCATTTTCCGCGTTGTGCGCAAGTTGTTTTTCTTACGGCTGCTTGAAAAGATGAAATGTCTGCATGATATACACCTTCTAGTGCCCGTTTAATCCTCGGTAACAGAAAGAAATCACAGGACAATAAATCATGTGAATACGGTTTATGTGGCAGCACAGTTATTTGTTAGTGAATGAAGAAGTGCTGGGCTCAAAACCCAGTGTATGGTCCTTTTTATTCATGTAGCAAGAACCAATATCTGGATTCCCGTAACTGGGAACGGCGGCGACGAACAGCTCTGGGTTATCGTCCTAACACTTGTTTGTAGAATTATCGATTTACCGTTTGATCTACTGCTACGAGTACCCTGTGGGCAGTAACATTTGAATCGAAAACGGGATATCCGCATCCGCTTTATGCATACAAACATACATACATAGATAGATACATACATATCACTATGCTGTTCTCTGGGATTGAGAGGTTAGCACCACAAAGAAAGAACAAACTACCAGATAATGTTAACTGATTATTTACTTACTGTTGCCGTATCAAACTTCTCCATTTACAGATCTTGACATACAACTCGGGATTCACTGACATCCATCACACGACGCAAGATATTGTGTGTGTCGTGTGATATTTCACACAACGTATACACGATCTAGAAGATATATATATACACTGACGGAAAAAAAATCCCAACACCACGAAAAAATAGTTGTAGAGGAAAGAAATGGCGGCAATACAAGTGTATAGGTAACATATTTAATCGATTAAGGTTTCAAGATCACAGCTTAATGTAAGCGCGAGAAGAGCCATTTTAAATGTGAAATGCTGATACATTAATAACCGGTGTAACCGCCAGAATGTTGAATGCAAGCATGCAAACGTTCATACATTGTTTCGTACAGGTGCTGGATGTCAGTTTGTGGGATGGAGTTCCATGCATGCTGCACCACGTCGGTCAATACAGGAACGGTTAATTCCGTTTGGGGGTGACGCTGGAGTTGTCGTCCAATGATGTCCCATACGTGCTCGATTGGTGAATGATCTGGTGATCTAGCACGCCACGGCAACATGTCGACACTCTGTAGAGCATGTTGGGTTACAACAGCGGTATGCGGGCGAGCGTTATCCTGTTGGAAAACACCCACTGGAATGATGTTCATGAATAGCAGCACAACAGGTTGAATCACCAGACCGACGTACAACTGTGCCATCAGGGTGCGTGGGATAACCACGAGAGTGCTCCTGCTGTCATAGGAAATTGCTCCCCAGACCATAACTGCAGGTGTAGGTCCAGTGTGTCTCGGCCGCAGACAGGTTGGTTGCAGGCGCTCACCTGGCCTCCTTCCATCCAACTCACGGCCATCACTGGCATACAGGCAAAACCGTCTTTCATCAGACTACACAACAGGTCTCCACTCCGTCCTCCAATGAGCTCTAGCTTGACACCACTGACGTCGCAAATGGCAGTGGTACTAAGTAAGTGGAATGCACGCTACAGGTCGTCTGGTTCGGAGCTGTCCTTCAAGTAACCGATTTGTAACAGTTCGTTGTGTTTCTGTGGTGGCAACTGCAGCTCGAATTGCTGCCGCAGACGCAGTATGATGCGCTACGGCCATACGCCGTACACGGCGGTCTTCCCTCTCAGTAGTGCCACGAGGCCTGCCGTAACCCGGTCTTCTTGAGGCAGTACCTTCCATTGACCACCGCTGCCAACAATCATGCACAGTGGCTACATTCCTGCCAAGTCGTTCTGCAATATTGCGAAAAGAAAATCCACCTTCTCGTAGCCCTATTACACGACCTCGTTCAAACTCCGTGAGCTGTTGATAATGGCTTCTTCGTCTTCGTAAAGGCATTTTTGGCTAACATCACACACTACGTGGAATCTCAACGATAACTAACGCTCACGAACGTTAGAGCGTGTATTTACAGCAAACCTTCTTTGCATGTTCCGAGGGGCGCTAATAGTGCCACACGTATGCGCCGAGCGAGGAAATTTGCATAGACGTGATCTTACCGATTTACTCTCACCGCCTACCAACTGTCGTTTATCTAACACAACCCCTTCTTTGTGTAAGGATTCTTTTTTGTCACTGTATATGCCTCATGGCATATATTCACCATATTCACCAGCATCGTCTTTGTCTTTGATGGTTTAATATGATTATATGATCATATGTAGAGAATTTTAGGAAGGGAGTGTCTGACCCCAGGTCTTAAACAACCCTTAGAAATAGGAAGCTAGGAGATTTGGACTAGAGTGTCCGTTCGGAAAGTGACACGGAAGCAAAGTAGAAAGGAGGAGGAAAACGCCCTTATTTATTACCGGGCAGCCAGTACCCGATGTCCGACGGCTTAACGTACCCATCCGACGCACGGCGAATATTTAGTAGATCAAGCGTTCGTACCTGCCTGGTTGAACTTGAGGTCCTTTCCGTGGCAGTCACAAACGTTGCCCAATAGGCCATCCGCGGTCCATTGATGGTTTAATGATGATCAGCCCAGATCTTCAATCAACATCAAAGGATTCCCGACCATAACAAAACTGTGCATACCATTCTAAAAATCTGCTCCGGGATAATGCTGCGTGTCCGTATGTGTCCTTTCACATTCTGTATATTTCAGTAGCTTATTTATAAGTTTGTAACAGAAAGGTATGTATCTCTGCTCTTTAATGGCTAAATGAAGTGGAACGAAAACGTTTCCTTTGAGTCCCTTAATGTTCGTCTGCCGCTTGTCAGTATCAGCCAGTTTCCAGTTGTTCGCTTATTGCCCAAAGACTGCTGTCTTTTAGTATACACGTGATATTTCTTTCCCACTGTTATTACATCGGTTATGCGGTTAGTCCTGAAACATATTGGACGAAGGCTACAACTTTCCACTTAAATATAGTACTCGATGGATAAATTATGTTTTAGTTAAATCTAAAAGACTGTTAAGAAATAAAATTCATTATTTCTTATTCCGCATTTTCATACTTTGTAGCCTCGGCCAGAATATTCTTTTGACACCTAATCTGGCCGAAACAATACATACGCAGCAGCATTTGAATATATTTTCCTCTAGTTTTCGATATAGGAATGTAGAGCAATATATTTAGGTTCATTCAAAAACGGAAGGTATATAAAATTATTTCAAAACATCTGTGTTCAAAATTGTGCATATACATCCAGAAATTTGGAGATAACTCCCACCTTTCTATTTTACACCAATTTGAATATTCATGTTTGCCATATTTTTTTGGATATACATTTTTACATTTTAAACTCCTGTAATAATTTTGAAAGCTCGAGTTGTTCGTATGTTACGGAGATAAAATTAGACACATATACTTGTGTTTGCAGTTTAGTGTATAAGTACTTGGTAAACAATCCTAAAATAATTTATTTCAAATTGCGTAAGAAGTACATGAAACATTTTAAGTGCACAAAACATTTGTCCACAAGGAAAAAATGTTAAAAAAAGGTGTGCGTTAACTGAAACGAAAATGTGCTGAAATTGTCTTTATAATAATGATTAACGGATTGTAGAAACAGTTTTTCGTGAAATTTTAGATCACAAAAAATAATTACAAATAGAAAGGCACATATCCACGAACAATCTGGAGTTCTAAAACTTAGAAGTTATTCACTTAGTATATTTTAAGTAGCTTCGATTTAGATCGGCCTTTTATTTCCGAAACATTTAACTTGAACTTGAAATGCGATTAAAGAAAAAGAGGGAGAGTATACACTCATTATAAGTTTATGGACATTGAAATTGGTTTAAAATCACGTGTATTGTACGTAGATACGCGCTAATGTCAAGGAAAGGGACAGATTCGTTATCCAATTCGTTATCATCGAATTTTAAGTTAGCAGTCCTTTTTGCACTTTTTTGTTACTTCTATATGGTTTGGACATTGATAATGACGGTAGCTTATTTTAAACTATAGTAAATATGCTTATGAGAAATATTTTCTTTTCTTCGAAATGAACATGGACGCCGCCATTTTCTGGTTATCAAAGAAAACGCAACACACGTCACTAAAACATTAGATTCAAATTAAATAATCTTTCTCTAAATTTGTTTGTAGCACCCAGAGTATACTCGTATTTCCTAAGGGAGTTTTTTAATTCTTTTTCAGTACACGAAGTATATAAATATCGAATACCATAAATATTGGACTCCTTATATGAAGAACGTATTACACTAAAAATATAAGAACTTTTCGTAAAGAAAAGAATAAAGACTTCTTTTCTCTTAGTAAGAACAATTTCGTTTTGCCGTTTAATTTGGCTTCAGTTTGCTTCAATGATGCTTATTAACCCATGATATATAAAACCATATAAAATTAGTTTTTTTCTTTAATATTTGAAAATCTAACTTATAAATGTCAGAAACCTTCTCCTGGAGCTAAAGCGTTTCTTAATTTGAGAAGGAAGAGTGAGAAATCGGATTTCAAATACTTTCTTCAAATAATAATTTATCGGAATATATTCCATTCAGTGAATGTTGTGGGTTTGATATCAAATTATTTTCATTGTTAATGAAATTCGTTGTTTTCACTGATATATTTAACACCAAATATAGATTCAGTAAAATTTACTCCATTAAATTTCATGAAGCTTAAAGCTTAGAGAAAATTATTTAGAAAATCTGTTACATTGAACCTTTGGTTAATGTCCTTAATACACAAAATAACTTGAAGACTCAACCTATTTGATTTTTAATTCTTATTAAAAAAATGTCGCGGGATGACAGATGCCACTATAGCATGACAGTGATCTATTGCACAGCGACATCCAGGGTGTTGGCGCAGCATGGTTCACTCCATTCACTCATTACACAGCTGGAATAGCTCTTTCCTTTCGCTGAGACAAACTGTCAAATATTAAGTATGTGCCACTGCCTGTAACCTTTAGATATCCTCACCGTTACCGTTTAAAACAGAGAAGAAGCCAATTTCCGTATTCTCAATGTGATCAAGATGCGGCCACAACCTTTCACGACATAAACCTTTAAGTAGGTATGTTATTTTTAGAAATAACTTTTCCATTATTGACAGGAGCGATTATTCACAATAAAGTATAATTCTTTTCAATCTTTAAAGTGGGTATCATGAAAATTAACTTCTTCCAGTAATATTCTTGCACACTAGTAGCGTTACAAGATCATATATATAATTTTTTACTATAAAAAGAGTCTTTGGTAAGTCACCTCAGAATTTTTAACAGTACCCAATGATGTCAAAGAATTATGCATGAAGTGTTCGCATGAATCATGCTTTTAAATGCTCTAAATGTTTAAAAGGGAGACATCCACAGTGGGCACTAATACCAGATACTGTACATATTTGTTTTTATTATTCGTTCAGCTATTAGGTATAGCACGATGACGATCAAATAATTTTTTTATGTAATGTGAATCATACTAAAAATAACGATATAAATCTTAAAACATCATAAATTGGGTATTTTCTTCATGGAGCATGATTATATTTACAGTATGTTTTTTTCAAGATGGTGATATACTGTTCGCCTTTATAAAGAAACAATCCTAAATCACAATACTATTCATCAACATTCCTTTCAGTGCTGTCTAAAATTCGGTTGAATATATGAATAACTTAAAGGGAGTTATGCGATGTTTGCTTTCTAATTAAAAATGTCATATCTTAACACTTGCAGGCTCTGGGGATAAATTTCCCTTTAATTATAAGGCTGATACCTTTATCCTTCGCGGCCAGCTGCTACTGACTCTGGAGAGACGAATGGGGCTCCATTAAAGTAAGCAAATGTTGAAAGTGTTGCGGCCACAACCTTTCACTTCAGCTCACGGCTCCCAGGTTGATGCAATCAATGAAGAGCCGACACTGAGCATAAATGGTGATTTTTGTGTCTCACTGTATCCCGTCGCCCACGAATGTCACATTATGAACGCCTGACGGAATTGGAGAGAGGAAAAATTGTTCCCATAAGAGAAGGCGGAAATTCATTTCGCGAATATGCCTTAGTACGGGACGAAGATCTAGTACGGGGACGCGGACGTGATGTCAGTGGAAAGTTTAGGCTCGGATACACTAAAATCTGGGAAATGAGCACAAATATGGCACGACTGCGGGGAATGACAGATACCACTATAGCATGACAGTGATCTATCGCACAGCGACATCCAGGGTGTTGGCGCAGCATGGTTCACTCCATTCTCTCATTACATAGCTGGAATAGCTCTTTCCTTTTGCTGAGACAAACTGTCAAAAATTAAGTATGTGCCACTGCCTGTAGCCTTTAGATATCCTCACCGTTACCGTTTAAAACAGAGAAGAAGCCAATTTCCTTGTTCTCAATGTGATCAAGATCATAAAATTTCATCATTAGATATCATTTCTGCGGTATAATGAAACCAATTTACCGCACATTATTGAAAATTCAACAAAAATCGGAGTCTTGCTTTTTGTGATGCATTTTTGAATTACTTGAGATATTTCGTGCAAGCTGCTGATTCCTTTCCTTTCCATTTTCCGGCTTAAATTGCAGCACTCGCTTGCTAATACATACTTCCGCATTTATAGTTTTGCAGAGAAGATGTTTAGTCTATTTCATTTAGAACTTGAGCAATCTGCAAGATTTTAACAAAAGTTCGAAAGTACCTGGTAAATATGCTTGTTGATGTAGCATTAGTTCCCTATATGAAGTCGTATGCGATGCAGGTAACGCAACATTGATCATAGGGGATGTCTTATCACGGACAATTTTCTTCACCCGTACCTAAAAATCATACAGAATGAAAGTTGTTCGTACCTTCTCAATACTACAATTTCACCGAATATCAATGGGTCAAAAAAGGAATGCGCATTTCTATTTCCGTTGCTTACTACCGAAGCATCGAACAAATCACTATAACTTTCATCTCCAGTTAGATGTTTTTTTAGAAATGAACAGTGCTTGTTTAGAACAGCATATTTCAGATATGCGTTTCACAATTCTGATGAATTTGTGCTGTTCCAAAATTCTACAGTATATATATACAGTATATTCCACAGTTATATAACCAGCTCCATAAATTGTTGGTTCACGTTTTCATGTACAACAAATTTCTTACCCTCGCATTCTAATTTCATTTTTCGAAAGCAATGTAAATTATAATTTTGAAAAAAATGAAATGTACAATTTTGTGATAAAAGCTAGTTACTTCATAGCATAAATATGAATTGGGTAACCATATTAATAAAATTAATTTAAAATTTTACCATTTCAAATCAGAAAATCTCCACATTATAAAGTACATACGTATAACTCTGTCTGCTATTCAACTGTACAGGGAATCGTCACTCACAGAACAGGCAAACTGTCATACGGAATGTATTTCTTCCTGAAACTGTTTAAAGGGAAGGAGTTTTTGAAACATGAAAAATACATGTAATTTTGAATAGCACCCACATGAACTGAAGAACGGAAAGTGCATATTAATAACATCATCATTATTGTTTTACAGTTCGTAGCTACCTGAAGAAAGAAAGAGTTTTATGTATAAAATATAATTTATTTTTGAAATAGAAATTCTAAACACTCAAAGTATTGTGCGAAACTGTGTATTTAACTTTCTTGACTTCCCTATTTTCTCATTGTTTCCTTCCTTTAATGGAAGTTTCAGTTTTACCTAGACGGCAGTTTTGGGCTTTAGTTCCATGAAAAGGCCTGTTTCCATTTCTTTTGCTTTTCTTTCTCTTTTCTCAGAAGCCAGTTTGAGTAGAAAAAAATAGCAAATCAAAACACACGCATATATTTGTATAAATTCTTTTATGATATGGGATTGTAATTAAACCAAATATTTTGATGCTCAGAAATCCACAATATCAGTCACATAATTAGCATATAAAGCTACGAAATCTACAATATATAAACTTAAAAAATATTATAAATATAAATCAAATTCAACATTTTTTTGGGCTATCGCATTCTTTATCTTAATTCCAGCTGCTGTCAATTTTAGTTGACCATGAAGAGTATTCTCGTTGCTGAATCGTTTAAAATAAATGGAAGGAGAATTTTACCACAGAGGCATAGTTTTCGAAATACTGCCTACAGAAAAGAACTAAGACTGCTCAGTAAAGAGTGTTTGCGCACTTAAGAATGCATAATAAATATTTAGTTCCTAACACCTCCGTCCCCATGAACACTTAAAACACGTCGAAATTGGCGTGTGACTCGAAGCAAGATGTGAGGCAGATTTACGAAAGATTTTTGTTACGAACCGTAACATCACGGAAAATAGCATTTTGTTGTTGGATTCAAGTATGCAGTTCCGGCCCAGCTTAACAGCTCGGCATATTATAGTTTGCCACTTTGTATGTACATGCACAAAACTTTCGCTGATATCCGAATCTTTGGGGGGAACACAACCGATCTGGCCACTTCACCACTTCCTGCATCCAACAAAATGCCTGTGACCCTGGTACGACGCATGGGTTGTGGGGTCGTATATAATGATTTGGAGCACCCAGTCCCGCAGCAGATAATGTGCTCTGAGGATCTGCGATTTTTCAAACTACTGATGCATCACTCATCCGGTCTTTGCCCCCTGCCTTCAAGTTATATGATTTTATGGACACCAAACCTGCTGCAAGTGCTTTTACTATTGCTGAAGCAGTAATTAAACTGAAGAGAAACTATTTAAATTCCTTAATGATGCTAGAACTTTTACTGCGAGCTGATGCTGGAGAAGTGTTATTGGCATTTCGGCATACTCTCAGTCGCACCTCTGTAGGAAAAAATGCACGAAGATCAGATTTGGCTTAATGATGAAGATACATGACATGATGGCTCTCGACATGGAAGGCGAGACAAATAAATTAAGACTAAACTCTCAACATTTGGGACCATATTTCACATCGGCAATTTTTGCTGTACTTGAACCATATGTATAAAGTAAATGATGACTGGATAGGTTTATTTAATTGCACAAACTACGCAACTTTGAAATTACCGAAAAAACAGCAAGTGCTGATCACCAAGATGTTCAAAATTTGCTGCGGATTTCAAAATCATATTAGGACAAAATTGACACCAAAGCAAGCAAGTGCTCAATGCGGTAGAAATTGGGTTTGTTCACAAATTAATGGGAACCCGAACCAGCACAATGGAAAGAGCAAGACACTGCACGATTTAAAAGAGGTAAATTGTATACTGACACTGATTTAATGTCATTGCTCCAAGTGACGATAAAGTAAAATATGATTATAATATCACACTTATACACAGGTACAAAACGTCAGTTATAAGGCCCTTGGCAATGATCAATTTAAGCATACATACCTAAGATAATATCCCTAAATCTCAGGTTTCTTCTGCGAAAAAAGTCTTATGTGTTACTCAGATACTGTTGCCCTGAAACATATACACATTGAAGACGATAGCCTTTTACCAAGTATTGAAATTCACGCAAAATACATGCACGGGGGGCAATGAAGTTTTTGGAAAAAAAAATAAAGCACACTGCTGGACAATTGCTAAGGACGGGTCATAAACGGCTATATAGCGCATAAAAACGTAAGTGTGGTTGGATGCCAAGTGAAATAAAATAATGTCAGAATGCCAGGACATTACAAGAAAGACAATTTAGTGTGCTCTGAAATCCAAAAGGCTGTGGAACGTGTTCAAGTGACAAACCGGCCATTTTATGCAGAATACGTAAACGTGAAAAAATGCAATTACCGTTTGCAGGCGTTCCGGCGTAAGATGTCAATACGGGATATGGCCACCATGAAGGGCGATGAAAGATTACACACGTCGTGACATGCTTTGCACAACAATATCAAACAGCTGTTGGGGTAATTTGTCCCATTCCTCTGTCAGTGCACGGATGAGGGTGTCCTTGTTTATTGGAGATCATTGGCAACCAGCAAGACTCCTCCCCAAAGCATCTCACACATTTTCAATGGGATACAGATCTGGAGAACGCGCGGGCCATACGAGGCGTTGAATATCCTCGCTCTCAAGACATTCCTGGACAGCGACTGTTCGATGACATGTTGCGTTGTCGTCCATGAAAATGAATCTATCACCGACAGCACCACGGAACATGAGAACATGAGGTAGCAGAACATCATTAATGTATCGTTGGCCAGTCACAGTCTCAGTTGGAAGCGCATAGAGGGACGTACGGCCATTGATCATGATGCCAGCCCATACCAGGACACTGCATGTCGGATATCGGTCCCCTTCCAGTATATTTTCTGGACAATATGCAGTACGACTATCACGTCAGATCAGTTGTTGTCGACAATCAGACGATAGACTGTATCTACTCTCATCTGAGAAGAGGACAGCAGACCAGTCGTCATCAGTCCAATTGCGATGTTGATGGCACCATTGCAAATGGGCGGTACGGTGACGTCTGGACAATGGGATGCACACAACAGAACGGCGGGCGTATAGTCCTCCTTTATGCACACGTCTGGCGACAGTTTTTCGGGAGATCCGCTTGCCAGTAGCAGCCATAAACTGATTTGCTACCTCACTAGCTGTGCTGCGCCGGTGTCTTTTTGTTGATAGCATTATGTACCGACCTTTTGCAGATGTCGTACTGCGAACACGACCTCCCCCATGACGTTTGCTACACTCTCCATTTGTTTGAAATGATTTCCAAAGAATTGAAACAACACTGTGGCTGACGTCGAACTCCCTGGCAATATCTGTTATTTTTCGGCTTTCTTCAATCTTGCCAATAATACGGCCACGCGTAAAATCATTTAGGTGATGTCGGGAAGACCTACTGAAAATAACAAGTTCGTCATCTGATTCTTTCCTGTTCAACTTTGCATTTGAACAAAAACGGTCAATACGCGTCAAATCCTTTATATCTCTTATCAGCGCAATGACGTCATGAACAATTTCGGCAATCAAAAATTTGCATACGCACAACACGTCTTACTGTATCCCGCACTTATGCTAATTTCCACATTCTCCTGCCTTCTATTTTATGGTTGCTATCGTTGCTATTGTCATCCGTCCTTAGCAATTGTCCGGCAGTATAATACACTGCTGGCCACCCAAAATGCAACACCAAGAAGGACACGAGATAGCAAAGCCAGATTTACTGGACACATAACAACAGATACAAAGATGAAACGATTGACCTTACAGTCCCGTGCAACTTACGGAACACGCAGACATCAATAGTTCGTGTGGCTCTCATGGCTGGCAATAACGGCCACTACACGCAGCGGGATCGAACGAATAAGGCTTTGGATGTAAGTTGGAGTATGTCGGTCCAGGCTGCTTCCACACGTTGCCACAGTTTTTCAGGCGTAGCCTCGGGTGGTGCTTGCCGGGCCACTCGGTTGCCGATCAGGGACCACCCGTGTTCGATAGGCGACATATCGGGAGAACAGGCGGACCACGGCAGCAGTGACACCTTTTGGGCCGTGGCCGCTTTAAGGTCCTGCAGGTAAGGAAGTACTACAGGTTCCAAAACGTCTGAGATGTAGCGGTGGCTGTTGAGTGTACCGATGGTGCGTACCAGAGGGATACGGGTGTCATATCGAATTGCGCCCCAAACCCTAACGCCATGCGACGGACCGGTATGGCGATGCATAATGCACGCGTCATACAGTCTCTCGCCGCGGTGCCGCCGCCCGAGGATCCGACCATGGTGGTGTTGCAGAAAGAAGCAGGAATAGTCGGCGAAGGCAATGTCGTGCCATTCCGTAGTCCAGGTGAGGCGGTCAACGGCCCAGTGCTGCTGTACTCACAGGTGGTGTAACGTCAATGGTAATCGTAGCAATGGTCGCCGTGCGATAAGTCCCCGCTCCTGCAGACGACGTCGAACGGTACGTTATTACACAGGTTGTTGCGCAACACACCCTAATCCCTGCGCTACCGTTCGTGATGTGACGGTGCGAGTTGTCAATGCCCGCCGCAGAACGTGCTGGTCCTCTCGTTCGGTGGTTTGCCGCGTCTGCGACAATCGCTCACGTCGCTCCTACCGTCCCTCCTACACACACCGAATCCATACTCGCCTCACTGTAACTGGATGTCGTCCTACACGAGCGCCGATGTCTCAGTACGATTAACCGCTGCGGCGATATGCCACTATTCATCCCTTGTCGAACTCCGAAACGTGCTGGAATGACTGCCATATTCTGCGACGAGGCATCAGGATTCTTCCCACGCACAGGTCCGGCAGCACAACACACTTCCACTACTTACAACCGCCTTCCGTGCGGTTGTAAGTAGTGGAAGTGCTTCTCGGTGGCGTGCCGGGAGCACATGATTTGTATGTGCCCTGCAATGCTAATAGTTTGCATGTCCTCTCACGGGCGACGCATGCTGCGAATTTCAGGCCAATCGGATGCTTCCTTCTTGGTATTGCACTTTGGGTGGATAGCAGTGTATTTACGCTTATTTAAAAACCATTTTGGTGAAGAATATTTTCTTATTCAGACAGCCAATTTCAGCAACGTACATTTTCTTGTCATAATGAAGATCGATTTATCTAATATTCAAGAGCAATCGTTATAGGAACTCCATGGAGAAAATCTAAAATTTGCTTATCTTCGCTGGAAACATTATAGAACTACTGGATGCATAAAAAATATATGTTTCAAATATTCTTCCCTTCGGGAGCAACGCTGAAAAACTGAGGTATCGGAAAGTTGAAGAATATGTGCTAAACAAATTAAAATATGAATGTTTTTATCCAAACCATTCAGCGATATGAAAATTTTTAATATTAAGACACATGAAATTGTAACGATTCAAAAAATGTCTTGAAAAAGGCTTATTATATACAGCCAAATTTAGATAATATTTCAAGGTGCAGTTTCAGTATACTTTAATTTCATCATGTGTTGATTGAACTAATAATTTTCGCGGCTAAGATGCGCAGCCCCGGGATCCGAGAAGTACGAGACGCTGGAATCAAATCCTTCATCAGAATCGGAACTGCGCGCGATACCAGGCTGAGGTCTTAGAGGACTGGCAAAAGCGAATGATACTCAGGCGGAACAACTGTGAAGAAAATATCTCACGTTAATGTCACTTGTCATTAAATAGCGCGACAAAGATGTAGGTCGCTTACTCATATAGCTTATGGTTTCAAATATAAAGAACGACAAAAAGTACAATTTCGAAAGACGCTATTTTGCACGGACATGATAATACAAACTTAGAACGCTTCGCAAACATATACTTCTGGGTTTTTCACATGATATATCGTAATTCATCTTCCCACGATACATAGTATTGACGCAATCGGAAGTTGTTTACATTATGTCATCGCAATTGTCAGGGCTCATAAAACAACAGCAGACACGCCCACGTGAAAATTCCATTTTTTTACTTTTTACTAATAAAAAATCTTAGTGATCGTTTTCTACAGTGCAAAGAAACGTTTAAAGCCACGTTAAACTCGTTGTTTTACATATAAAAAGCAAAATTAGCCCACAAAAAATCAGAGAAGGCGTGATATTTGATATACTAATAATCTATATATCTCACACATATCTCTTATTTTTGTACCTAATCAAATATATGTGTAGGAGTCTGGATCTATGCGGCGATGAATGATCGTGAAAAAAGTGTACCTCAGCAAAATACTCAACTTTTTTTAGCGACTTGGGTGCATATCATATAGTAAACACATATTTAATATCATTAGTAATCATTTTCTAACAGTCGGGGCATTAAAGACTCTTACATGCTGCATTAATCTGTCCGACAATTCGGTACACAACATTTTCACCCGATATCAAAACGTAGATATTGAACTATACCTTATCTGACAAACAACAGCATTATAAATTTAAATCTCCAGCTAAATTCAAAGAGGTCCATTAGTCCTTGTAGCGTCAGTAGTAACTGGTTGCGCAGGATCAGTCACCAGTCTTAAAATTTATCCACAGTATACGTAAATGTTGAGATTTTATTTACAAAGGAAACATCGTATAACATTTGTAATTAGAAAGGAACACCGTATAAGTAGCTCCTTTGAATTTATTCATATATTCAACCCAATTTTAGGCAGCTTGGAGAGGAATGTTCATGAGCAGTATAGAGATTTACGATTTTTTCTTTAAAGATGAACAGTATATCTACATCTACACCAAAAAGCCATCCTATAGATAAAATCATTCTCCGTGAAGAAAATGCCCAATTTATACAGTTTTAACATTTATATCATTATGCATAATATGATTCATATTACGTAAAAGCAATTTTTGTGGCTTTCGTATTGCGCCCAATAGCTGAATGGATAATAGAAACAAATACGTATAAGATTTGATTTCAGGGACCATTGTGAATACAGCTTTTAAATATTTAGAGAATTTAAGAGCATGATTCATGCGAATATTTCATGTGTAGTTCTTTATCATCACTCTATAAGGTTAAAAATTCAGAAATAACTTTCAAAAGGCTATTTTCATTGTTAAAGCTTATACACTGAGTGGCCACTTTATTATGACCATCCACTCAGTACTTCGTTGGGCCACCTTTTGCCTTTAATACTGCGTCGATTCTTTGTGGCATGGACCCACGAGATGTTGATAGGTGGTTTGTGGAATCGGAGACTATGCTTGATGAATAGCACTTTCCAGGAGTGTGAGATTGCAGGGAAGTGGATCCAGCGGTCTAATGGCTCATTCAACTGCATCTGAGAAATTCTCAATGAGGTTGAGATCTGGAGATTATGGGTGCCACCTAAGCAAAGTAATCTCACCGGCATGTTCCTGAAACCAATCCTGTACAATGCGAGCACTATGGCAGTACGCAATATCTTGTTGAAAGTAGCCATCGCCATTGGGATAAACCATCCACATGACAGGATGCACTTGGTCCGTAACGACGTATAGATATGATGTGCCAGTCAGACGTTGATCAACACGAAAAAAGGGCCCAAAGCATGCCAGGAAGACATTCCCCAAACCGTTACGTTGCCTCCACCAGCTTCAAGGGTTGTAGTAATGCATTTGGGGTCCATGCTTTCGTGCTGTTTCCGCCAAATTCTCACTGGGCCATCGGCATGGTGCAACTGAAAACGTGATTCATCGGACCACATAATTTGCTTCCAGTTATCGACTGTCCAATCCTTGTGTTCCTGTGAGAACTGGAGATGATTTCCCATGTTAACTGCAGACATCAAAGGTATTCGAACAGGCCTTCGGTTGCCATATCCCATCAATGCAGTGCACAGCGAACAGTGCGTGCAGAGATCATTTGAGAGGATCCTTCTTTAAGATGGTCTGTAATTTGCTCCACTGTTGCCCTTCTGTTGTCTGTTACCAGTCTGGACACTCTCCGCTCCGCCAGAGCAGTCAATAGTCGATGACGACGCACGTAGAGACCCAGCCTTTTGGCTGACAGTCCAGTTTTTAAACACTTTAACAACAGCTTCTCTGGAACGTTTCACGTATGCGGCGATTTCGGTATTAATCGCTGCATGGCTCCGAGCTCCTACAATCATACCACGTTGAAAGTCCGTGAAATCGCATTTTTTACCCATCTCGTCACAAAAAATCACTTCTGCAACTGTCGTAAGCACTAAGCTTGCCCTTTTTATACTCGCCTCGCCCTCTGACGGCAACACTGCGTAACCATAGCTCATTTGCTTAAAACTGTCAGGTGGTCATAATAAAGCGGCTAATCTGTGTATAAATAATCCAATAATGTCTGTGGTGTGAAAGAATATATATGGCAAAAATAAGTATAAATGATAAGCAATTTAACTTACAAAAAAATTCTACCTTCCTGTAATGAACCCTCACTTTCGGTTGCAGGGTTACCTACTAAAAGGTTTTTTCTCAATAAAGTATCACTTACACATGCCGTTTTAAATTAACAAACAAAAATTATAAATAATTTATTTTTATAATAGTTTACTAAAAATTGTATGTTTACGTTTTAGTCCACTTAATTTAACTAAATGTATGTTTCTCGTTATATATATGGTTGAAATCAACAAATTATTTTAACACTGAAAATGATTAGACGCGAAACTTAAAACCTTTATCGAATCAAATATATTCCATTAAGATGTGATTGGAAAAAAATCTGAAATCAAATTTCACAATCCCTTTTTTTCAAATTAAGTAGTTTTTTAGCGCCGATAGAAGAAAAACTGCAGAAATTAATTAGATTTTTAAAAATAAAAAACTAACTTTATATAGTTTATAAATCGTAAATTAATAAAAATAATGAAAGTAAAGTGGAGCAGAATGAAACGGCAATACGAACTTGTCCTGACTTAGAGCCAGGTGCTTTTATTTATTTCTTTACGAGGAGTTGTTATTTTTTAGTATGAAACGTCCTTTTCATAAGGAGTCTAGTCTTGGACGTCTATATTCTGCGAATACGGAAGAAGCATTGAGAAATTTCAGTAGGAAATACGAATGTACCCAGAATGCTACAGACTAATTTAGAAAAAAGACTCTTTCATTTGAATCTAAGTTTTTAGTGCAATGTTTGATGATTTCTTTGATAACCAGGTATACGGCCACGTCTACATTAATTCCTGACAAATGAAATTGCTCCTCATAAGTTTATAGTATGTTTAAAATGCGCTACAGATATCATTAATGTGCAAAGCATATAGAAGTAACAAAAACTGCAAAATGGCAGCTGATATTAAAGCATCGCTTATGGTCACTCGGCTGAGATAAAGCCGGTTGTTTTAACTGAAATATTTCAGATAGCTGCAAGTGAGAAAATAGAAGCTATTTCCAAATTCTGCTGCAATGTATTTCAATTGGTCACTCGGCTGAGTTAAAGCCATTTGATTATAACTGAAATATTTCAGATAGCTGCAAGTGAGAAAATAGAAGCTCTTTCCAAATTCTGCTGAAATGTGTTTTAAATTTTGATGACAGCTAATTGCATAACGAATCTTCCTGTTTCCTTGATTTTAAGAAGTCTTATGTACAACACACATGGTTGTAAACTTATTCCAATTTTCATAAAAATTATAATAAGTGCATAACCTGGCGTTCCCTTACAGTCATTTAAACTTCATACTAAATGTCTTCGAAATATAAGGCAGATCACACTGGAAGCTACATAAAAGTATTGAGTGGACATCTTCTAGCATTTTGTCCCTTCAGATTACTCCTGCAAGATGTGTTTCCATTTGCAATAGCATTTATGTTCCGAAATTGCATGAAACAAGCTTTCTACAAAATATTAATCATTTCTACAAATAATATGTTCTGCGCTTTTTCGTTTCAGTTAACGCACATCTAATTTTAACATTTTTCCTTGTGAACAAGAGTTTTATGAACTTAAAAATTTTCATGTAGTTCCTAGGCAATTTGTAATAAAATCCTTTCAGAATTTATTAAACGCTTGTCCAGTAAGTTGGAAAAACAAGTATATGTCTCTCATTTTAACTCCGTAAAGTGCGAAACAACTCGAGCTTTAACAATAATGCTTATTTACAGGAGTTTAAAATGCAGAAATGTGTATCCAAAAAATTATGGTAAATACGAATATGCAAATTGGTGACAAATAGAAAGGTGGAAGTTGTCACTAAATTTCTGGATATTTATGCATGATTTTGAAGACAGATGTTTTGAAAAAAATTGTATATCTTTCATTTGTGACATCATTATACCGTTTTAATTCTTAAATTGTAAGCTTACGAAAATGAAATTTTGAAATGTTGCTGAATATGTGTTATTTCTCTTAAATTAGGTGTCAATAGAACATTTTCTCCGAGGCCAGATTTTAAGAAAGTGTGAAATATAAAATAATGAATTTTACTCCTTGAACAGTTTCACAGATTCAACTAAAGCATAATTTAGCCATCCCGTATTATACAGGGTGTCCATAAAATACTTCCTACATTACAAACTTCATATGAAAAAAATATATTAAGTTAAAATACAATGGTTGGCACAATAATGTAGCAGCACTCATAAACTTTTTCTCTTCTTTAGGTGAGCACTATTGTTGAATAAGAGGAGCATTTCATCGATAATAGCTTAAATTTAACAAAACGGGACGTGCGTGTTATGTTTTCTGGAGACCAAATTGGTGGTTACAATCCATCGTCCTTTCATAAAAGTGCACAAATGCCCAGCAACACCCCAAAAAACATGAAAGCTTGGTATGAAAAGTTTAAAGTGACGATTAGGTTTGGCGATCTTTCCCGATAGGACCGACCACTGGTTACAAAAGTTATATCTACAGCTATTCAGAAGACATTTATCTGAAGCCCCAGGTAATTCATTCGTCGTGCTTCACTCGAAACTAGGATTTCCTGTACTATGGTTCATACAATTTTACACAAATGTCTTCATCTGGATGCTTACAAGGCACAGATCATTCAAACCATTCAGACTGACGACCGGCCTCGTCTGGCTGCCTTTGTCAAGGAGATATTGCAGCGCATAGCTCTTGGGTGATTATCTGTACTGTCTCTGTTTCTCAGATGAAGCCAAATTCCACGTCTCTGGTACAACGTGAGAAACGTGCCAATCTGAAGATCAGAAAATCACCATTAGGTCATACAACAACAGAGAGCTAGCCCGAAAGTGAACGTATGGTGCAGTCTGATGCATGACAGAATCATCGGACTCTTTTTATTACAGAACCTACGGTAACATATAACGTGTACCTGGTTATGCTGGACCTATTTGTAGCACCTCAGTTGCATGCACTCCAACCTTCGGTTATTTTCCAACGAGAAGGTGCCCTGCCACATTGGTCAATAATGGTTCTTGTGCTCCTGAATGCCACATTTTAATCCAAATGGATTAGCCGCGACGGCCTCATGACATTTTTACCTCGATCGCCCGACATAACACCTTTTGACTTTTCCTTCTGGGGTCTTGTGAAAGGCCAAGTTTCCTCGCGCAGTGTTGCGGATGTCGAGGATGCGGCCCGTATCGAAATCCTACAACTACTCGAATTGCTTCAGAAATTTTCTCCGAGGCATACTTCACTTGCAAAAATGCAACCAACACAACAGCACGGGTCATAATGGCAAGCACGCGCAACTGGACGACCTAATATAGCCGGTCATGCACAGCGCTACAGCCCGTCCTTGCTTTCATTGGCCGAGCGTGACATTTGAATCATTTGCATATCTGACGATGTCAAACCTACCTCGAATGCTTCAATCCTGTCAGTTGCTTCTTTCTGGTTGCAACTATTTTTGTGACAATGAGTGTAGTTGCTCATCCACGTGTTGGAAAAAAGTTTGTTGTGTTCTTGGGAGCAAAATAATCGGGAGTATTTGGTTAGATGAAACGAGTTCATACCTTCTATGTTATCAAAATATTCAACAGAAAGGAACAGCTTTTTTTCAAACCTGGTGTGTCAAAAGTGGGTGTGAGCTCTTAGAACGAACTCTCTAGCAACCAAATTTTTCATTAAACGTTGGTCTGCTATCCGATTTTCAAATTATCCTAAATTGCTGGCAAGTGCTTTGGGCAGAACCTTTCCGTTCTGAAATTATTGGGTTTGGGTTGTTTCCAACACGAAGATTTAATATAAGAACTTAAATAGCAGAAAGTAGGGTGAATTACTTGTTTTGTTTTCGTACCTTGCGTTATATTTATGATTTGTAAAATGTAGCCTGTCATTAGCAAAGAATTTCGGGTAAAAACAGACTGTAGATTTTTCTTCAATTCTTCAGATGTAGAATTTTTCTTCAATTCTTCAGATGTAGAATTTTTCTTATATTCTTCAGATTATCTACATGTATCTTTCTCCTTGCTTTACGGTATACCACCTTTTCCATCGCTAAAGTTATTGACTGGATTGTGTTTCTTCATTGGATTTTAAAAGCTTTCGGGAAAGATATCTATGAATTTTCATATTTTGTCTGTATAATGGCTCACCCCAAACGTTTTTCACAAAACCATAGTAACCGTGGTTCCTCTTACTCGTCCTGTGGGGAAAATTAAATTTACGAAACATTTTCATTTTTGCCTCTTCGTGGATACATCCACACACCTCAATAATGCCCAATCCTGTTAAGGAGACATTACAACCTAATTTCTCTTATTTTACTTCAACTAAAGTTACAGATTTGTATTTAGGTTTGAAGGACAATTATTCGCTTCCATGACATGTCCTTCGTTATAGAATCACAAAGAACGAGATATTCTAAATTTTCACGGCCATTAGCACCTTTTCAATCAATGCTATACTCAGCTTCCTTTTTCCGCCCCAGATTTGAGCTTTCTGTTTTATGATAAGCCTCGTCATGTTGGATTTCGAGACTGATGTCTGTACTATTTTTCTTCGGACATCACGAATCCTTTTAAGGAAATCACTTGGTTACTTATGTGACTAAACTTGTTTGCAGCCTTTTAGTAACCCTACACGTTCATTCGCAAAAACAGCCTGACATTTATTGACAGGAGAATGTAGACGTGACGTTTCAATACGCGAATTGTTAGGTATTTTTAACTTTCTCTTTGTGTTGCTCTTACATAAGGCGACACGAGCAAAGGATTCTTAATGCAGTTGATAATTAGAACAGTTCTCTTCGTGATATATTTCATTTACGAGGCAATAAATTGCAAGATAATTACTCATGTATATACTTGTTGAACGGGATTCACACCTAAATAATATAGCAAACAAATCAACACAAACTCCGTTTACTGGTGTGAAAGTATAATTAAAGAATAAATACAAGGGAAAATTGTATCTCCCGAGCTTTCGCTCTCCAACCGGGAGGCTTTCTCAAGGGTTGCAGACGTTACTAACAAGTCCGGCGAGTATAATAAACAGATTTCGAAACACTGATGGTCAGGAACGTCGTAATCAAGCAAAATTTTAAAGCGAATTTTCAACCACTATATTTTGAATTTGACGGTTTAAAATAACCGACTTGAATTTGACGGTTTAAAATAACCGACTTGAATTTGACGGTTTACAATAACCGGCTTGAATTTGACGGTTTAAAATAACCGACTTAAATTTGACGGTTTAAAATAACCGACTTGAATTTGACGGTTTAAAAATTCCCGAACTGTCACATTTCGATGTGGGTTTTAATACAAGAAAAAGTCATAGCTAATGGTTTTTATGAATTGCCAATTTTCAATATATGTTAAAACTTTGCAGGATTTTCTGCAGAAATTTAATTTATATATAATCTTATATTCCACACGAACTTGTCTAACATGCAGTAAATGCTAAGAAAGCTAGTTAAAGTTCGCCGAAATTACATTCGTCTTTATTAAATCCGCGCACAAAGAAAAACTCTCGATTAATATGAAAATCAGCGAATAGCTACGGGGAGGGCAGACATGCAAATGATTATAGTTTCTTTTAATTACGCATGCCCGCACGTCAAAGACCAGCGCCACGCATGGGCGTGCAGAAGTGCGCAGTTATAGTCAGGTGAGATCCATGAGCGGAATTTTCCTTTTTTCACAGCCAATCAGGTTGTTTCTTCTCTGGACATTTCACAGCAAGCTTGGGCGTGCGAGTAACAAAGACATAGTGTTTAACGAAAGGTGAAAATTAAAATGCAGGCTGGCACGGCAGTGTTACTTCAGTTAAAGAATTGTGAGATGTAATTTTACCAAAAAATGTTATAAATTTTTGTAACAAATGCTGAATAAGTATTAAAATGATCGTAATTTAAAGTTTTTTACAGACCATTATCGCAGAAATTTGCATCCAATTCACTAAATTAATGACAAATTATCAAATCTTCTGTACTAATTAGAAATATGAAATTATAGTTTTCAATTTTCCATTCAGAAAAAGGTAATACATGTGTCTAATTCCATCATGTGAACGTTTATTTTACTTTTTCGGAGTTAAGCATTTTTGATCGACTTTAGCTAGGCATCATCTATTTTAAGACAATAAATTAGGAAATGAGCCTGCGTTTGTGTAAATGAATTTGAAGCAAATACTGTGACCTGACCAGATTTGGGAATTAGGATTTCATACAAATCAATTTTATCCCCAAATAGGATAAACCTGGCTACGCGATAGGCAATGCAACCGTGCATTTAGCTCAGAAATCGTGAAATTTTCAATTACCAAGGAAATCCATTTGTTCCATTCGCTTTCAAAGATTTTTATTTCAGAAAATTCAGCCTTTGCTGGCTGAACAGAAATACAAAAAACATTTCCGATGGTAGGCAAGACGATATGGAAGAGACACTGAACAGAGCATTTCTATCAATCTCAGGTGAAGAAATATATATTCCTTGAAGCGTGTTCATTTTATATAACAATTTCAGTGAAGAGTTAACTGCTGTAAAATTATCAATCTGTCCAAAAAAGCAGCTTGTTTCAAAACACGCCTTTTTTTATTTTATACTGTGCTTATGTAGAAATAATAAAATATGAGAATATTTATAGAGAAGTGGACACTTGTCAAAATATGAAATGAATGGGTCACAGAGAACATTTAAAATTATTTTAGAAAACCACTTAAATTCTCTGCGAAAACGATTTGCTCTCTTCAGTAAAAGTTGTTATTAAATATTTCACATATTTAAAAAAAACATCATTATATTATATTTTCTTTCTATGGAAGAGTTTAGAATCTGTGTTGATGGCTATGATTGTGAATATAGTAATAGAATGGGCAAAACATTGTACATTAACTTGTATTTTCCACTGGATTCATAAATACACGCACAGCTTTCCTTCTTAAATAATTTCAAGCGAATTTGAAACTGAGCTAAAAAATTGTTGCATTACTTATAAAACTTCGAGATATCACTTTCAAATGTTGAACCACATTTCTTTAAGAAATAAGCTGAATCTAGCTGCATAGTCATTGTTTTGTTTAATAAAAAATGAAACAATAATAAATTTCATTTAAAAGAATGACTGTTACATAACGTACCGAAATGTTTCACTTCAATACTATATATTACCTTGATATAATTTCTAAAATATGAAAACTGCATGATCATACCAAAATACCTCAAAACGAAGCTTCTTATAAGAAGCATAATTTAAATTTCTCCTCTTTTGAATCCGATTTCAGTTTTACGTTCTCAACATCGCCATAATTTAGTATTGAAATCTCTACTGAAAACAAAATTTAATCCTCTAATGATCCTAATTTAACGGTGAACTAATCTAGCAAAATGAGATGATTCTTTGTTTTTCTGAAAATTTCACATTGTCGTCTCAAAGGGATTGACAAAAATACACAGTTACAAAATCCGACGGAAAGCAAATAGTGTTAAGCGTTTCTATATTTTCCTTTTTGGGATATTGGAACCTGCTTAAGAAATGTGATAAAATCTGAATTCATGAAACTTCCAAATTGCTTATATTGTCTGTGTTGAAATTACGGTACATTGGTTATCATCACCTCACAATATTTATTATTTCAGATATAAGGGTTTTATTAGGAAAATCTTTGTACTAATTGAATTTGGTACATATTCATGACAGTAATTTATACTATTCGCGAATTCTACACTCCGTAAACACAAATAAATCACGTATTGATTTTTGTATTTTTCAATTGGGTTCATTTTTTGGAGATTACAACTCGAACACTGTACTAAAAAGAGAAAGCATGGACAGGCAGTTATTTGGGAAAACCAGCTTTAGCAATGCCTTTAATTGACACATCACACTTCATAATAAGCTGGACATATTCATGCGTTTCAGCAACTAAAATACAAGACTGAATAACAAGAAACAAGGGGAGATTTGGAAGTGCAGCACGTGGGAAATTGGGAAATGAAATTCGAATCCAGGCTGGATATTTTTGTTAGATTATTGCTACAGATCTGAGTGGTTACGCAAGCCATCTCTTACAAAGATGATCATTTTGGAAGTTTTTTCTCTATTATAGCAAACAGGAAGCACTCGTATATTAATTCTGAATGAGAAGTATTACTGTACTTTTCGGCTAGCATGTGCTTACATGAAGAATACTACTGAGCACCTCTCCGTCTCATGCAATGCTGGTTTCAATGTCTGTGGTTGATTCACATCTCATTATTTGTAAAATAAGAAAATGCCGAACAATGGTATTTCAGTGCACCAACAGTTCATTCTTCATATGAATTAGCCAGTGTGATGTATGGCATGGGGTTTATTGAATGGAAAGATCAAAAGAGGAAGTTACATGAAAGTATCATTTCTAGAATGAATCTCATATCTTGGCCAGTTATCGGCACGGCTTAGTCTTCGACTTAGTTTCCCCATAAGTATCTTTGGCCTATTATTAACTATTTCTATTGTAGCTATGAGAGGTGTAATACCATTTGTTTCTTGCTTCTCGCTGGATGCTGTAACGTATTTGTCGAATGAGCCCTTCAATCGATGTACTATGTGCCAATCTCTATCTTAATCTCATCCTGACGAAGTTGAAAATTTTCAGTATGCAGGTTCCTAACTAGTGCATGTTGGAATTATTTTTATAACTAATGTTGGTAGTACTAGATGGCTCCGTATCGTCCTGCAAATGTTTCGGCATTTTTTCGGTAGGTAATTTGTAGTCCGAATCAAAGCCTGGCATCCAACCTGAGATTGCTCGGATGGTAAGTGCTTGGGCCTAGTGGATAGCATGATGTGTGTGGGTACTGGTTGACACATATGTGTTTATTATCATAGTTGTTTCTTCACTTGCTCTTTTGTACATTAAATGTCTTGTAAGATACAGACGTTTTTGTAACTACAATTCAATATGACTCTTCAAACAACTAAACTTCTGAATACGAACAGTTTCACGAACAACATAACTTGCAGATTATATCAAATCCTGAAGCATTTTAGCATTTTTCCCTTCAAGTGTTTTCCAAGATTTGTTCGCACATTTCAGAAAAACATGGTAATCGATTGCATCAGATACTAGATCGTCAGCGGAATAATCACACTTCGAACATTATTTTGGATGATTATATTACGAAATTTTATACGGCAAAACTTAGGTGAAATGTTGAAGGCAGTTTTACTTAAACTTTATCTGTTCCTGGGAAATAATATTCATTACGAACAATCATAACAAAATAAGAACATTCCTTTTATTTGAACAATGTTCTACTTTCCCCGATTTTCACGTCAACTGAATTGTTTTCTTTTACTTCTATTTCAAGAAGGTTTTAATTTTTTTTCGAGATGGTTAATAATTGCCATTTAAATCTTATGTATTTATTGTTTATGTTTCCCGAAGTAAAAACTGAACTATGGAGTCCTACGGTTTGCAATCATGAACTTTTAGCACGACATTAAAAGGAAAACAGAACTGTTATTTATTTGGAAAGAAAATTAATATTAAGGAAACATTACATTCTGTAGCATTCTTTGCCTGATGTCCATATTGGTTCATGGAAAGCTGATGTCAGCTTTACGTTATCTAAAGAATAATGTATTTGGGGCATTCACTACCAATTACCCCATTTGTGTGGCAATCTGTGCTTCAGTTATTGCTATAATTTCCATACGGTGATTTTAGAACAAAGTATTAAAACACAGAAGTATAACAATAAAAAAGAAAACGGTAATGTGGGAGAAACCCATTAAAAGACGAATCGCATTGCGTTTATATTCATATATGGCATTGAATAGTATTTTTTTTTCATTTTTATAGTTTTAAAGTATTTTATTCATCTTAAAACCTGTTGTCATCATTTTAATATTAGTTTTGTTCAGAAAATTCATGCTTAACGCTAGGGCACCGTAACGTAGCAAAAATACCAGTTGTGTTTCCTTTTAAGCATAAGAATATTGCATTTATTCGAAGATGATAGGGCAGCCAATACTCATAGCACGATGGATCATATCAACCTGGGAAGGAACACATGCTCCATTCGGGTTTATGTTTATTATTCCTCTATAAATACAAGTTCAAAGTTATGAGACCTTTCGGGTGTACACTGGACACATCCTCAGATACACAAACGACTATATAGATAGAGCGATATGTCACGCGCACAATACATTTGTATATTTAAAATAATCTCTCTATGTTTGCTTATCTGAGGATGGTTTCCGTGTGGACCCGAATGGTCTCATAATTTTAAATATGTATTTATACAGGCATAATAAATAAAAGCCATAATGGAGTGTGTATTTCTTCCCAGCTGGACTTGATAGATCGTGCTACGTGTATTGTCTACCCTATCATCTTCAAATTCACGTCTGCAAGAATATGTAATAATACTAATATTGCATTCATTTTTACCACACACATTACTCGAATGAAATCAGAAGACAACATATATTAAATAAAAATTAGCACAGTAATATATCAAATAATTAAGAAATAGAAACTGTACACCGATCATATTCAAAATAGTGTAGCTATACTAATGATCGGAATCTCTTGGCGTAGAATAGAAATCACCAAGCTTTCGCACATCAAACAGATGTCTTTCCGAAGGAAGGTAGACATCAAACTGTTTACAGTTTGCTGTCTACTTTCCCTGGTTCGCACGTAAGCTAAAGTTTGCAGTTTGTTGTCTACTTTCCCTGGTTCACCAATCACCCAAAATATGAAGTGTACCTTCCATAAAAAGACCATCTACATGATGGGCGAAAGCTTCGAACCTTTCATTTCTATTCATCGCCAAGAAATTCGGATCATTGGTATAGTTATACTATTTTGAATATATCAAATGTGAAATTAAAGGATCGGACCGGTTGGATGTTTAATTTTCGAATTGGCGTAATATCCGCATCATTCTTTCGGATTACATGCTTCAGCATCATTAATTCGAACCCCTTTGTGGTTCATCGCTAAATGAATCGACATATGCGGATACGTTGTAATATACACAGTGGGCGACGCGACTGCTAACTCTCTGTAATATAGAACAAGCGTCGAGGGACCACCGGAGATTTATTATTTTCACAGAGACGAATAAAATATAACTGATAACGGTTTGCGCTTTGCCTACAGATGGGCCAGTTGTGTACTGTGAAAACGTGGGGATAGTTTTATAGCTGAATTCACTGATACACAATACGAATACTTCATTTGCCAGCAATATCATATAAAGAACAAAGGAGAAAAAGAAGGGTTTTTTTTTCTGTTTCTGCTCGCATTTATATAAGTTTAACAGTTGGTGTGTGCTTGAAGCATCATTATTCGTGAAACTAGACTTCAGATAATAAGCACATTTCAGGCGAAATCTTTACATAGCAGCTGAAACAAATTAGGAGCAATATTTTTCCAAAGTGATACAACATGTTCAACTTCGTTTATTTTTATAAAAACGTTATATTTCGATGTAAATGAAATAACCATATAGAAGGAAGGTTTAATCATCTTCATATTATAGAACTGAGCACTTTCTTCTCATTGCCAGCAAATTACTGCTTACTATCTGCTCAGTCTCAATAACACCTTTCTTTTCCCAACTTTTTCATGATGGATTCGACTGACAGATCATGTTAAAATCATGATTTATCAGTCGCATCATGTTTTTAGAATGATCCTGATCTGTCAGTCGCATGGCAGATTGCCGTGAGAGCTTACCTGCTGCATTTCAGTATATCAATTCTTTACTCAACGTCATGCAATCACTGTAACGTCTGGCTTCCAGACGATGAAAAAGGAAAAAATGAACCTGGTGTCAAACTTAAACTACAAGAAACGGAGAATGAGCAATTAATCGGCAGAATTCAATTAATATTTTTTTTATTATTTTCATCTGCACTTACAGCTTGGGAGCTCAAGAATTGCAAATTGCATTCATCACACGTACATATATTTTTAATAACCCCGCACTGTTGGGAATCTACTACGTATTAACGGAGTCCCTGTCAAAGATAACTATCTTCAACTCCCTTGATGCTGGCTTGATGGAGCAGTGGGCTTAGTGCGGGTTTCTCATAATTGGTCCTAAATGGGTGCCCATTGAATTATTGCGGCGCACGGAAAATATTGTTTTCTTATGTCACTGGCTCTCACCCTTACCTGGAACCAGTGGCCGTAAATTAGTGTCAAGCCAATGCATATGATTCAACAAGTTCCATAGGCTGATCGTTAAAACTTCATTCTAATAGAGAACAGAGAAAAACAACCGCTTCTCAGTTATGTAAGCAGAGACAGCCTCTGGGCGTTTGTCCGAATATGTCCGGGATCCAGTCTTGATGTGGCATGGGTAATACGCTTCTGATACAGCGCTGGACTTGCTTTACCTCCAGGGAAAAAAATGTCCCAAATCAAAAGTGGTTCATGTTAAAGTACCTGGTCCCTAGTTTTCGTGAGGGGGGTTGCTAAGTCAGGAAAGCAAAATATAGAATAACAAATTACTCCTTCCGATTTGTGACACCTTAGATTTACTATTCTTGATATTTGAGCATTAATTATAAGCAACAGTGTGTATTAATAAAACGCATGTCATATTCTATTATGTTTTGGAATAGCGAGTCTTTTCTGTACGAAAGGCTCTCCAACAGCCTTCCCCAACTCCTATCTTCGGCAATTTTCTACACGATATTCCCGCACGAATTAGAACAGAATATAAATATGTAGAAAATAAAATTTATTTTTTAAATGGCAATATTGAGAGAAAGGTTCTTGGTTAGAAGTGTAATGTTTATTTGCTTACATGCTTTTTGCATTCATGCAGGTGATTTCCGAAAATGATGGAAAAATATTACAGCTGTATGAAATTGAAATTCGTGATATCTTGGAAGGATTCTCTTGAAAAAATCGACACGGAAGTTTATGTTACCTGTGAAAAGGTGGTAAATGATTTTCCAAGACTTTTTTGTCCTTTACAGTCACAAACACGTTAACATTATACATTTTATTTAGCAATTTCCAAACGTAACGATTTAAACTTTTTTCGACCCGTTTCATTCATATTTAATTTCGTTCAAACCTTTTGTTGTGACATGACAGACTTTGTTAATATTCTTGAAGTTCTACCTCAATTTCTTTCACAGCTTTTCTGTAAGAAGACTTATTAAATAATTTCTACATTAATTATTCTGCGCATATTTTTTATTTCAGAACAAAACTACGTTTCCCTTTCATTTATAAGATAGCAGTGGCAGCTTGTGATAAGAGGATCAAATGATGTGTCACAAAATGACGATCCTTTAAGAACAAATCAATCTACTTTCATTGAAAGATGATCAATTCTTGTGCTTTTCCAGAAAGCAGAGCAGTCAATGTTATCATCGTTAAACGGCTGTTTAGCTTTAAGTTTCCATAATTCTTTTTATACCGCGACAGCGGTAGGAATTCATTAAACATAAGGGACAGTCATTTCTGACTGATTCGTGGACCAGTACAAATTATTTCTTTCTCATTTCCCCATAGACCTATCGGACATGGATTTCCATTGTGCCGCTAAAAATGTCGAACGACAAAATGTGCTACATATATATTGAAAACAACACTGCGTAATCAAGACAAATAGTTATTTAACTATTATTAATTGTATCTCCTTATCGCTTTAGGAGTTAAAAAGGTAGCTGGTAACTGCATTTGCAAAATGGAAGAATTTATATATTTTCTCAAGGAAAAAACACAACCATATTCAATACAGAAAAATGAGAATACCAGTAAGGCTCTGATATTAAAATCAGAAAAAGCAGAATGTACCATTATCACAAGAAGGGATGCTTAAATGCCATCATGGAAACCAAAGAAAGCAAAACTTGCCAAAAACTTGCATGCAAACAGTGATTTAAGTAAATGATGTGCAAGTGCTTTTATTAAAATCAGTACATACATAAACTTATTATAATATTATAATAACTTATTTAATAACTTATAATTATAATGGCGATTCCTGATCAGTACATAAACTTTTTATAATATTATAATAACTTATTTATAAAATTATTACTATAATGACGATCCGTCATCAGTACAAAAACATATTATAATATTATAATATAAATGGACGATGTCATCGCTCTTTCCACGTTATTTTTTAAACAACGCATAGCGACTGAAAAATTGTATTCCGGCACCGCTGGGATCGAACCCCTATGCGTTGTATAAAAAATAACGTGGAAAGAGCGATGACATCGTCCATTTACATTATCTCCACGTATTTGATATATATTAATATTACAATAACTTATTTAATAACTTATTATTATACTGACCATCCCTCATCAATACATAAACTTATTACAAGTTTATAATAACTCATTTAATAAGTTATTATTATAATGGCGATCCCTCATCAGTACATAAACTTATTATAATATTATCATAACTTATTCAATAACTTATTATTAAAATGGCGATCCCTCATTAGTACATAAACTTGTTGAACTCATCTATTTTTTGGAAAGAAAGAAAAATTGCTAAAAAGAGAATTAGCAAAGTTAACATAAAGAATATAGAACTGAATAATGCAGCATGGGAATTTTTCGGTCTCCTACCTTCATGAGTTAAATTTCTCAACCGAAAAGTATTATTTTTAAGAATAATGCAAAAGGAAAATTGTTGTTTCTAAAAGAAAAAAAAAATAATAATAAAAAAAAACGGCTCGTTTTTACTGTATTTGTCATTCATTGCTTTACTTTCCAAGCATCAATCTACGCAGAACGAAACATCGTCAAGTGGTGCACCAACACCAGCTTTTTGTTTAAAGCAACGTGGATAATCTGTTTATTTTAGTAACGACATTTAATTCGGTTTTGGGGTACTAACTTTCTTATGGAGCAACCACGATGAGATCATGTTCAACTGTTTACCATGGCAGCGAAATTCAAATCGCATTTCAGAAATTTAGTCTTCAACTATATTAGGAATTTTTAAAGTTTCACCTTTTACAGAAAAAAAGTGCAAAATTTATCCAGAGTGTTCTTTAAGAGATAAATTAAAATTTGCTTAGAAAACAATACGTGATGTTGGATATATGTCAAACTAACACCATTTTTAATCTCTTACAAATCGACAATAAAGTCAGTATCTGAAATACCTTTGAAAAAGAAATGCTTTGGTTTTAATCGTTAACCACATACGTAGGATCCAGGCGAACTCCAGGACAAATGTTTTTGAGTGTTCATTTTTGTTTCCATGTGTATTTTTAAGGGTTAATACAATTCGAGAGCGTCATGGTGTTAAATAAGTAAAAGTGGTCTAACATCTATTGGTCATGCTCGAGCAGTTTCGGTGTCGAAAACATTTCAGCAACGAAAAGGTATCTGCGGGATTTAAACAAGATGGATTAAGATCAGAATTTCGATTTCTAGATATTTCAACATATGAGTTAGAGCTTTCAAAAGCATCACAAAATTGTTAAACAGCTGGGTTTGAAAATAACAGCAGAGTTCCGGTATTGCTTAACCCTCCGAGCGGTATCAACGTGCTGTTCGCGCTCAAGATCACCTCTTTCTAAAACGGCTCAACCGCGTAAGACTCGTTTGTTCTCTCTCTACTACTTCGAAAGCGGTTTGACCGCAACAGGCGCGATTCCCTGACTACTTCCTAAATCGGTTTGCAAGCATGGAATGCGTTCACTATTGTCTTGGGGATTAATGGCTTTGTCGCACTGGGTGCGTTTCTAAAGCAGGGGCAGCGATGTTTAGGGTAGGGAACTCAATAATCTGTAATTCCTTTTTGTGCTCAAAGGCGGTTTCCGCAGTAGCCTTAACTTACATCTTTCAAATGCAAGTCACTTTTGCAGAGGTGTAGATTTTAGTATACACTTTTTGTGTTTAGGAAGCACAGTTTTTCAGGTAATTCCAACATTGCTTTCACATAGGAAAAGCACCATTTAGTTTTCCCTTGGCAAAATAGCATTTCTGCCCATGAGGAACAGCTTCGATGGGGAAATTAGTTTCACTTTCAACATTTTTATTTCTGTTATTTGCGAAATTTAGCAAAGGTTCTGCATGTGATGAATACATTAGATTACGAAAGTGGGTTATTGATACATCTAATATCATTTTAATCCTTAAATACACTACGAAACTAGTCTTTGGACATATCATGATATATCCATATTCCTTTTAATTTTCTCTGTTGCGTTATGCTATTTTGATGAATTGTAAGTACTCCCTCGATTAATAAAATCTTAAGATAATTACCGGTATTTTATAATAGGTTATAAACTTTAATTAAATGTATAGTTACTTAAACGTATTTTAGAATTGTGCAAACAAAATGCTAAAATATGTCTTTCATAATTACGTTTTGAAGTGTTTCACTTATTTCAGAAAACAGGATTTTAAGTGTATGATTTGAGCTGGAACTACATTCTCGGTATACATGTTTGACGATGCGTTAAATTTTAATATACTGAAACTTTACAAATTGAACGATAAAATTTGTCTTGGATATGTTTCTCTTGCAGAAATATGTGATTCGTTTCATAGGCATCGACCATTTTAAATCTCAAAGCATGTTCGAAAGAAAAAATGCGAAGTGGCTCTTATGCACAAATTTTTTCAATAAATAATTAAATAAATATGTGCTATTATTAACTGTTATCCTGTAGTAAAGTTTTGAATAAGATTGATACTGCTCGTTTTTCATTGTCCTCATGCTTGTGAGGAAATTTGAACATATTGCGGACCAGAAAAAAAGAATCCCCAGCATTCAAAAACCACCATGACTCATCTCAGAAGATTGTTCTGTATCCAATGCCTCATACCAATTGGAAACTGAGGATTCTTGTGTTCCTTCCTATTATTCTTAAAAACCTCTTCATTTCTCAATCTCAATAGATTCGTTGATGATAAACTGCTTTATCATCAGGAAAACTCCAGCTTAGCATCATGACCTTTCAAATTGTAGCAAATGCAAGAAATAACAAAATGAATGCTACGTAGTTCCATAACCCAAGCAAGACAAGAGAATGAGATTCAATATGGAAAGAAACACAACCGCCCCAGACACGAGTACTCAGGCGAAGAGTCCAACATTATATGTGACATGACCAACAAACAAATAAGATGTTGACATATTCAAAATAGTGTGACTGCACAAGAATGGGTGAAAGTGTACCTGTATAGATATGAGTGAATGTGTGGTTTAGATGTCGAATGGCTGCAATAGGTCACCCACGTAGCACGTACAAATATGACAAATTGATTTTGTAGGACCATGATTAATTTTTAATGTCATTGATATGTATACTAAAGTGCGAATTAGTACATGCACATCGATCAGCATGTCCTAAAAGTTTTTCAAATACGCGAATGACAACACCAACTGGGAAGTAAGTAAGATTTAGGTGTTTGTAGAATCTTTTAGTTTTTTCAGAAGTGTAGCTATGTGGTGACGTAATTTAAAACAATGATGCACTTGAGATATAGTAATATTTCTGAATATAGGGCTTGAATCATTTGAGTCCCAATTAATATAAAAACATATATCAAAGGAATATTTTCTTCTTTTGTCGAAAAGAGTTGCATAACCCTCGTTCGAAGAAGTAAATTCGATATCCATAAAGTGTAGATGGTTGTATTTTTTTCTTTTATTTTCTAATATTAAGCTTGATGGATAGATTTTTGCACATTGAGATCGAAAGTTGTAATGTCATATATGTATCACGTTACACGACTACTGCCTATTTCCTCATTTATAAAATTATTTTTTTCGTAATAATGCAAGCATAGATTTGCTAGAACACTAGCAAATCACGTATTCCACTATAGGGAAATTGTTATGAATAATCCACGTGTTCCCTAAATTCGCCAAAATAATCTTCAACTGTTTTTCAAACATTTTACTAGCTTGTTTGTTGTAACTATTTTCAACAGATCTGAAAGCTACAGCAGATTTATGAAATTTGGGCATAGCATATATATAGGGGAATGGTAGGTTTTAACTTCTGACACTAAGTCTTTTGCATAAGGCAATATTTTTTTTATTTATAAACAAACGGCTTTGTTCGATTAAATTAAGTACCACCTTCATTTAATCCTGACAAAAGAATGTCAAGGTAGAATTTCTTGCAGATAAATGCAAGGTTGATTTTAGCCTGGTCCACAGCTACAATAATAAATTTGCTCTGCAATTCTATATTCGGACATCAAACAGAGGTCATCGCTCTTTCCACGTTTATAAGTGGGTCACGGAAAAATTCTCATCGATGATCGGCCAATGAGAATTTTTCTGACTCACTTATAAACGTGGAAAGAGCGATGACCTCTGTGACATTTTTTCGTGGCGCACTTATAAACGTGGAAAGAGCGATATCCTCCGTTTGATGTTCCTAGTACACGTGAAATGTCTGTATTAATTAATTCCCTACTGTGCCATCTTGTATTATGGACTGAATGAGTGAAAAATCATGGGAGATAATCTTCGAACTTGCGTCTGAAAGTGTTCAAGGACAGTTTATATCCATTCCGTTACGATTTGATATGGCATATCATAACGTGTAGAAGTGTTAAAATGACACTTTAATAACACATGCCCAACGTTTGGTAGTTCCATGTATCATTGCATGTTAGTGTGTTTGATAGAATTTGGATTTGGATTGGAGGTTTAACGACCACCGTGAGCAACTCAATGGGCTATAAGCAGTCGCCCGTCCCTAATTTAGGGTCACTGGTTCCAGGAAAGGGAGAGAGCCAGTGCCGTAAGACAAACACAACATCCATGCCTGACCGGGATTCGAACCCGGACCCCTTACGGACCAATGATCAGAGGCCAACGCCTTAGACCACTGCGCCACCGGGGCGGCGATAGAATTTCGGCTGCTTCCCTTATGACAACCTCTTTAAATTTCGTTTAAGGGGCAAAACCTCTGATATTATTCCAAATAGGATCGATCTAGAAATGCATGACTTACACCAGTGAAAAGACAGATTTTGCAACACTATAAGGGTTTCTTTATGGTGCACTCTCTGATGTACTTTGAACTAACACTTGCAGGATTCTTATCAGCTAACTTATCAGATTTACTAGAATAAAATCTGCAGAATTTATAGAATAGAAACCATCATGGATTGGTGTGAAGAGCATGATACTGGATGAATCACGAACTGTCAGCTAGCTGAATCACCAGATTTAAATCCCATCCAGAATTTATGGGGACATCTGGAACGAAGTGCAAAAAACAAACTTTAGCATCCTAGGAATCTCATTGAATTGCGAGACAAAGTGCTCTTAGAATGGTCAGAAATTGACTCAAGTTGTTCAAATCATATTGTTCAATCTCTTCCAGCAAGAATCGCTGCTGTGATTTCTGCACGTGTAAGATAACAAATTATTAAAAGTGAAAATTACTGGACGAATTTTTTTGCCAGGTACTTGTAGTTTCAACTGCAAGCGTACGCAAAGGCAATTTGAAAGTACTGAAAGAAAATGTACTAAATGTAAACATTTATATATGTATTAAAATTTATGGATAATTTACTGCTACTTTTAATTTAAAAACATATGTTTTAGGAGAGGAATGTAACTGTCATCAACAGTGAATGCTGGCATTTACTTTTATTCACGGATATATTACGAAATATAAGTGCAAAAAAAGAATCTGAGGTTTAATAGAAAATTTAATATAATTGTAAGGAACATCATAAACCTCAGCGAGATGTGAAAATATTTGTATTTGTAGAATTTGGAGTAACACATATAAACTGTAGATAGTGAGGGTACTTGGGATTGATGCTGGTTAGAATCACACACATAGGGATCGTATTTTTTGAAATCTATTAAATTTAAATTTGATGCAATAGGCTTTCATACAATATTAGTGCATGACAGTCATCTTCCTGAGAGAGCTGAGTGAAAAATTATCTTAGCACCAGCTTCCATAAAGTTTCAAACTTGCAGTGTTCCTAAAAATTTTCTAGCAATCGTATAGATATGACAAGAAAATATATAGGTCCGGTCCACACAACAGTGCTGTCTAATACACGATTAAAGCTTCACAATTCTAAAAGTACCATGTTTAAGAGATGTATTTACGGTATAAAAGAAACTAAAAACTGCACATGCCCTTTCCGACCAGCTACTGGTCAATCTTCGGGTGCACTGTTACAGGCTTATACAGGGGTTCATGATTTATAAGTTACTCATGAGGTTGTGACGTGTCAACGATGAAACAGGTATTATATATGACGTGTTTCAAATTTATATGAGAACAAATTTGGCCACAAGAAAGTAGAAGCCACTGTGTCACGCGAGGTACGAATTTTAGTTTAAAGAAAAACAAATCGAAGTGTATTCACAGCTGCAATTATTTTGAATATAAAGAAGACCAGAAATTTACTCAATTGATAAACAGTTCTATTTTTATTCTAACATGTGTGGAAAATAACAGAGTTTATTAAGAAAGCCTGTTCGCAGGCAGATATCTAATTATTTCAGAAGTATTTTCGAGATTTTAAGCAAAAATTCTACATACTTTATACGCTCAATAACTGTTTTTCAGACATATTATTTAGAAGCAAGTAAATTTAATCGGAATATTTAGAGTGTCTTTCCATTAGTAAGTTTATATTTTGTTATAATGGGCTGATTTAGTTTTATCAGGCTTTTGTGCAATAAGAAAACTCGAAATATATACATGTATACGTTTAGAAAACACTGTAAAGCAGACGGCCACGAGTTGTTTAGTGCTTAGAACAACTACGTTCAAATCGGATAATCGTGAGGTCGACTCAACGTAAACGGAGTTTTTTCAACCAAGGAAATATCGCCATGCGCCGGATCTTCAGACTCAGCCTCGGACCCTGTATATGCGACATTCCCTTCACTCCCCTTGAGCAATTCCTTTCTTGATCCTATTCCGAGCTTTTGCACATTTCCTGATTCGTCGTAATTTGGGGCAGGACACTCTGCCGATTCACACTAATTTTCTGGCACGGCTGATTCTGTCCGCTGTTTACTTTTGCAGTTTCACAACCTGTGTTTCAAGTTAATGTATCTTCGTTTCTGGCACCCAACACCAAAGTCCCCCTGTGATATGCATGATATCGTGAAAAACTTTCCTGTGAACCTAAAGCTTGAGGTACATGAGAGAAAGGAGAAAAGAAAGAAAAAAATTATAGTACAAATACCTAAATTATTTTAAAACTTTCGTGTGTTTAAAAGTATATAACAATAATAATTTTGAATATGATTTAAGTGCCTATAACAATAATAATTTTGAATATGATTTAAAAGTATATAACAATATAATTTTCAGTATGATTTAAAAGAATATAAGAATAAAATTTTCAGTATGATTTAAAAGTATATAACAATAATAATTTTGTAAATTTCAGAGTTTAAATTTTCAGACTAGAAAGCATTCCTGGATAGCTCCCATATTAATGTACACATTTTTTTTTTCCTATTTTGATTGACAAATAAGTTACTTAAACGAAATTAGGTATGTTTTAGAACGTGACAGAAAAGAGCTAAGTCGCGAATTTGCATTCGTATGACATCAGGTAATCAATCACTGGAAAATAAATTCTGAAATTTTCGAAAATGTATCATTATTTTGGCTGACACCAGACTTATACCTGCTAAAGTGGTTTCTTTTCTGTTTTTTTTTTTGGTTGGAGGTTTAACGACCACCGTGAGCAACTCAATGGGCTATAAGCAGTCGCCCGTTCCTAATTTACAGTCACTGGTTCCAGGGAAGGGAGAGAGCCAGTGCCGTAAGACAAACACAACATCCATGCCTGACCGGGTTTCGAACCCGGACCCTTACGGACGAATGATCAGAGGCCAGCGCCTTAGACCACTGCGCCACCGTGGCAGCTACAGTGGTTTCGTAAATAAATCGTATCACATTCTGCGGAAACGTGCAATCTACCAGTTGAGATATAATCTAACTGCAATTTCCTCAACAGATTCCCTTACGCTATCTACTATTAATTCGAGTTTCGGCATTGACGATTTATTGCACCCAGTTTTCACTGTGTGCAGCTTTTAATTGTATCTTTTTAGGGATAGGAACATAACATACACAACACCCTTAACGCATTCCAGATTTTATCCAGGATACGATTATTTTCTTAAAGCCCCAGGCGGATCACTGGGTCGGCAGAGATATTCCATAATAGTTCACGTAATAATTTTAAGGGATTTTTCCGAATTAATTCGAGATAAATTTATTTCGCACAAGGTTTACAAAGCACATTTACAACTCATTTATTTGGATAACTTCAGGAGAAGGTACTGCTTGACTGCTGCATTTGAAATATATTTTGAAACGTATTCAATCCACTGCTGGACGAAGGTCTCCCCAAGTTTCCTCCACAACAGTCTGTCTTGTGCCAGTCTCCTCCATGTCACTCCCGCATACTTTCGAATTTCATCCACCCATTTTCCATGTGGTCTTCTTCTGGGTCTTTTCCTGTCCCTTGGAATCCAATTTAAAATTCCGGCTGTCCATCGATAGTCTGTTCTTCTGGCAGTATGTCCAGCCCATTGCCATTTCAGCGATTTAACTCTGATCATGATGTCTTCCACTCTTGTCATTTTTCGGATTGACGAGTTCCTCTTCTTATCTCTCCTAGTGACACCAAGCATGCACCTCTCCATGCTACTTTGAGTTGTCTGCAGCCTTTGTATGTCTCTTTCAGTTAAGGTCCACGTCTCTGCACCATACGTAAGCACTGGAAGGATGCATTGATCAAACACATTTCTTTTAAGACATAATGGCATATTGCTCTTGAAAATTATGCTGTTTCTTCCAAAAGCTCTCCAGGCAAGTTTTGTACGCCGATTAATTTCTTCATCAATGTGAACCTCACTTGATATCTGCTGTCCAAGAAAAATGTACGTGTCTGTTATCTCGCAGCTTTTCTCCATTAATCGATAAATCTTTATTCCTTGTAAAAGCATTGAACATCACTTTTGTCTTCGGAAAGTTCAATTTTAATCCCACTTCTTTACTCTTGTCAGCAAGTTCCTGAATTAAACCCTGCAGCTCTGATGGGGTAGTTGCAGAAATGACTATGTCGTCAGCAAAATGAAGGTGGGTTAGATAATATCCCTTAATCTTTATCCTTTAGTTTTCGCAGTTCAGTGATTGAAAGACATTTTCCAATGTGGCATTAAAGAGCTTCGAAGATATGGTGTCACCTTTCTCACTCCTTTTCCAATTTTTATGTGTGTTGTATTTTCAAACAGCCTAATCTTTGCACTTGCATTTTCATAGATGTTATTAATAATAGTAATGTACGCAACTTCAATAGCACAGGATTTCAGAGCCATTGTAACTGCTGATGGTTTCACCGAATCAACGGCTTTTTCATAATCGATAAAAGCCATGCACAATGGAAGTTCATATTCCCTCACTGTTTCAATTAGTTCTCTCAGTACGTGGTTATGATCTGATGTGCTGTAGCCACTCCTGAATCCAGCTTGTTCTCTTATTTGAGCCATGTCCAGTGTCACCTTCAAGCTGTGTGAAAGAACTTTATTGAAGATTTTATAAAACACTGATAGGAGGCTGATAGGTCTATAGTTCCTGAGATCCTCAATGTCACCTTTTTTATGTAGCAAGATCATTGTAGCGTTCTTCCAATCCTCAGGAATCTTCCCTTCATTAAGATATGGAGTGAAAATTTGGGCGAGTACTGCTTCGATTTCTCCACTTGCTTCTTGTATGATGTCTACAGTAATTCCATCTTCTCCTGGAGCTTTTTCCCGCTTCATGTTCTTGATTGCATGTGCAAATTCTGCTGGGAGGACTGGAAGAACTCTGGTACTAGTACCTTTCATGATGTCTGGAGTACATATATCATCCCTTTCATATAATTTAGAGTAGAAATCTTTCACTCTTGTCAAAATTTCGCCTCTATTTCTTGTAACAGAACCATCTCCTTTTCTCAGTACCATAATCTGTTTTCTTCATTTACTGAGATGTCCCTTTACTGTATTTAGGCTTTGGTCGTTTTCAATTCCTGTCCTTACTTGTTCACAGTTGAATTTCCTTATGTCTTCAGTGATACTTTTTCGTACTGTCTTGCATAGCTCTATATAATTCCACTTTGGAAGTCACATCTTCTTTAGTTGTCCTAAACTCTCTTCTTTTTTGCATCAACATTTTGGTTTTTCCTGATAATATTTTCAGATGCAACTTGTTCTTAGACCCAGCTAATTTTTTTGCTGTTTCCATAAGATTTTTGGTTACTTTTCTGTTAACTTCAGAAATATCCACTTCTTCTGATGTTAGGCCTTCTAAAGCAGAGAATCTGTCCTTCAGTTCCAACTTGAAGGTATTATGGTGTTTTTTAAGTTTGGTTACGTCAATACATTTTGTTTGTCTTATGAGCTTGCCACGTTCGAGTTTAGTGTTGAGGTGCATCTTACATCTCACCAATCTATGGTCCCTACCCTCTGTTGAACTTTTTTCGCACTTTGCAGTCTTCTATGACGAATATTTTGTTACACATAATAAAATCAATTTCACTTGTCGTCCCATTTGGATGTGCCCATGTACATTTCCTGTGTGGCTTTTTCTTGAAAAAGGAGTTCAAGATGAAGAACCCATCTGCCTCTGCAAACTGTACGAGAGTATTTCCACGCTGGTTTCTGTTTCCGTGACCGAATTTACCTACTGGAGTTTCATTCTGTTGCTGTTGCCCTATTTTTGCATTAAAATCTCCCATAATTATCTACAAGTGGTGCTTACCTTTATTATTTAGATGACGAATTTCCTCATAAAATTCTTCAATTTCTTCTTCTTCAGGATGACTTGTGGTGGGTGCATAAGTTTCAATAATCTGAGCCTGGTATCTTCTCGAGAATTGGATAACGAGTCCTGCAGCTCTGTCAGAGGAACTTTCAACTTCTACAAATTTATCCTTCAGTTTCTTGTTTATTATAAATCCAACACCACTAGTTCTGCCAGTGTCAGTCCCACGATAGTAGAAGAGATGTCCACTTTTTAGTTCAATGAGATCTTCTCCTTTTCTCCTTACCTCACTTAGCCCAACGATGTCCCACTTGATCCTTTGTAGTTCCTCTTCCAATTCAAGAAGCCTTGAATCAGAAATAGGGAGCGTCCATTCGATAACAGTACTACTGATTGTTATATTGAATTAGTTATGTAGGAGATGTGTTTTGGCAAGATACATATGTGGTGTTTTTGATTTGGTTTACTCTATGAATAAAAACAGAATTAATTTGAAAACAAACATGATATTCCCAAGAAACAGGACGCTCGTTTTAGAGACCATTTCTTCGCAGAAGTTTGTTGGTCGAATTAATATCATTCAGAGATATTTGCAGTATGACGCCATATCGTATGTTACAATTTCCTTAACATGGTGTAGTGTTGTTCTTAACCTCATTCGATGGTACGAGAGAGGTCCAACACATGGCTTACGGATTCCAAGATAAATTCATTACCTAGTGACAGGTTTTTAAATACGATTTTTCAAAATATTAATGTGTCATTTTTTTATGTTTGCCAAAGAACAATCCATCCAAAATATATTGATAAGTTCTACAAGATTCTGTTACTAACAGGGAGTGTTTCTTCAATGGAATTTTCCAGGAAAAAGAACAGAATTTTACGATTTTCATTCATCGATATAATCCATGAAAGGACAACGAAGTCAATATTTTTCCTATCACTGAAAACATATTTCAGATTGACTGGTCACGATCATGCCAAATGTATTGAGATAGAAAAATTGGCAAAATAAAATTTCAAACTTTTAATGAAACTTTAGACTGTGTGTAATTGATAGCTCGACTTAAGTTTTTCTATCGTTGCTGAAATTCTTTGTTCTGTCCGTACTAAACTTCTTTCACTCAAATGATAATTTTTCTTCATTTTTTTATGAATGATGAATTGGCAAATGTGGAGTTTACAAGTTTCAAAGAAGTACCAATTACCATTCTGGAACGTATACGCCTTCCGTCCTCTCAAACTGAAGCAGCAATGTGAGGACATAAGCAAAGTAAACATAAAAAGTGTGAGAAAAAAAAACATTCAAGCGCACAATGCTCGCCTTATGAACTAACACGCTACAAAAATGTTTCCGGAACATTCGTTGAAAAATGTGTTGGTGTCATCTCTCTCTCTCACATCTCTCCCTCTCTCTCTCCCTCTCTTTCTCTCTCTTTTTCCCTCTCTTTCACCGTCTCTTGCTCTCCCTCTCTAACTCCTTATCTCTCTCTTCTCGCTCTGTCCCTCTTTCACTCCCTCTCTCTCTCTCTGTTTCGTTGTGGTCTTGAAGACAGAAAGCTTAATGATCCGTTGACTAATAAAATTATGTCAACAACGCCATGCCACTTATATTGTAGTTAGAGGATGGATGGAGTGTCATGAATATCAAGAAGTAAAAGTTCAGTGCTGTTAATGCATCGAAGAAACATCGAGATTCCCAGCAATACATCGAGCATTCGATTAATTCCACATTGACGTGGCTTGTATGTGGGAAGGGTGAGGGGGCTTTCGTGCTCTAACAACCCCGGTAGCTCTGTCTGCGGTAGCCAAGCTTACCGGTGGGAACCACCAAGACGGATAGGTCTACGTGAGGTATGAGCCAGGCTAAGAGGGAGATAATGGTAGAGGGTAGCAGCACATACCGTTTCTTGTGAGAGACCGAAAATAAATAATTCTGGCAAGGCTCAGGAACAGATATCTACATGCACGGACATAGTGTCAGTAATGGCCATAATACTGCGAAGTGGAAGATAACGGGAACTCCACCCACAATTTTATTTTCCCAAGATTTTCTAGAATGGAAGTCAGAAAAAAGGAAAATAAGCATGGTAAATCAGACTCTTATGTTTACAGGAGAGAAGTCGCAGCAGGGGAGAAAACTACCACAGGACATCTCTCAGGTCGTTAACCAGCGAAATCCATACAAAATTGGAATTTGAAACATCATATCACTTAAACAATGTGCAAAATTTAAAAAACGAAATAAGGTGCATGAAAACTAATGTTCTTGGAATTAGCGATGTAAGATTGCCAGGTAAGAACAACTTTGATAAAAATTTTAAATTCAGCTCTAAGCTCACTAACTTCTTGTAAGTGTTCGGGACAATTTCTTTGAATTATGGAGCGCTACTCCAAATTGCAAACAGATAACCATCCGAAAATTCGAGTAAAACAGTCGGTAATGTACTTTTTATAAATAAATCTCTTCTCGAAATAAATACTGTAAGCTGCAAAAATTTTAATTTGAGCTAAATACGTTGATTTACTAGGTATGGAAAACTATATTTTCTCTGTTAAACTGCATTTCATTCCACAAGTTTTGGATACAGTTTTTTTAAAACTCGTCGTTTCCAGAAGTTACTCTACCGGTATTTAAAAATGCTTCAAAAAATAAAAATTATGCATTGTAGATCTGCATAAATCCTTAAAGGTTAACAAAACTTCAGCTCTTTCTGCGAGAGGTGGAAAACAATTTGTGAGTTTTCTTGAATAAACAGAAAATATTTCAAGTAATGTTTTTGAATTTCGTATAATTAAACATTTTAGCAAATGCATCAAGCGCGCGGGGTGAAGCTCTGTGAGTTACATTCGTGCCGACTAATTCCGCCTTCAGTAAAGAAGAACTACCTGAATGTTACGATTCAGAAATTTTTCGATTTATAAATTCTTAATTGTAAATAGAAAAATTGACTATTGTGAATCTCCTGATTTACAGGTTGCGTACAGAGTATTAATAAAATTTCTAATTTGGGCATTATTAATATATTGACAACACAGTGCAGTTAAGGTGTACAAGAATTATTTATTAAGATCTATAAAATCTTCACTGATCTCAACGGGAAGTAGAACCTTTTACGAAGGTAATCCTAAAATGGTTAAATATTTAGCAGAAGAACATGTTCTTACACCGACCATTGATATGACTTACATCATGAATATTCACAATTTATTTGCCAAATAGGAAGAGTACCTGGTTATATTCCAGGCATAATTATTTTTCAAATCAACAAATTGGGAATATTCAAGTGAAAAAACAAGTGAAATATTAATTTCTGCATATAATGGAAAACTGTACTTTATATAACACGAGTATAACAGTAAAATTTTCTTCATAATAAAGGTTTTGTGCAAGAGACAAGATTTTTAAATGGGATTTTAGAGACACCTATGCAGATTAACATTGGTGAAAACTCAAGCAATTTGGCAGCTGTTGGAGGAAAAACGATGCTTTTGATGACGGAAAAATTTTATGAAACAATTTAGCATAAAAGAAGTTCTCCGTTCAAAGTGGAAGTTCTCGTTCATATCTTTTACATGTAGAGATGTCAAGAAATATTTTTTTTCTAAATTCGTCTCCGAGGAAGAAGAGCGTTGATGCGTAAAAACCGGTACGTTCATTTGCGAGAGCTTAATTTCTACAAATATAAAACTATGATATTTTACAAGATAGTAATTAATGAACTGATTACACTCTGTTTATTTAAAAAAGTCATACAGAAGCTGTGTGCTTCTAGGATTGATAGTAGGCAGCCTAGCACCTCTGTCCTTTATACGAAACAACTCACCTGTTGGTATACGAGCTCAAGGTCTTAACCATAGAAACAATATAATGGAGAATAGTTTGGCAGATTTGATGGTTTCTGTAAAAAAATAATAGAATCACAAATCCTTATTTGTAAATATATTTTAGATCCTCTTGATACAAATAAGGATTTGAATATCGGTCTGAACTTTAAAATGAATGCATTGATTTCAATAATTATGTTAAAAGTTACTCTTTCATGCCGCTTAACCACCTTTGTGTCATATAATTATTGTTACACTATAGAATAAATGTCAGATAAGATCATAGGTAGAGGATTTTAAAAATTGAGTGTCTGTTCCCAAGTCTTAAACAACCCTTAGAAATAGTAAACTATGAGATTTTGGCTAGAGTGCCCGATAGAAACGTGACACGGAACCTGAGGTTATCTCCATGGCAGTCACGAACGTTGACCAATATACCACCCGCGGCTCAAAGGTGAAGTAAAGTTGCACTGATTGACTTTAATAAATAGTTTTTCCACAAAGTACTGTAAATAAGACGTACCTTATTGGCATGAATTCAGAATTGCAGTGTGTACAAGCTGATGATGAGAATCTACGACTGCGAAAACTGCCAATTATTTAGTAATTGTACTCAAAATACAAACTGAATTAAATTTCCGTAAAGGTGTACAGCATGTTAATAAATGAAGGACTTTAAAGTTATAAATAAAGAATGACTTACCTAATTTAGGAAACCAAATAATTCTTAGGAAATAATCAGAAACTTAGTGCCTACATTTGTTCTACGCTGCGTATCTTGAAGATTAGATTATATGAAAACAAATGTAATGTCAGAAATAATTCTAGTACTGTAGCCTTAACCCGCATCTGCCTAAAAGCTGCGCATCAACCTGAAAGTTCCAGGGCAGATACCCTTGATACTGCAACAACAAGATCGTCAATCCTATTTGTAGAAAGCCCTCTCGTTTATAAATTTAGGTTATTGTGCTATAATGACTATTCTCCTTCCACTATTCCTTTTCCCTGAAAATTGCTATCGAATCAGCGACTTCTTAGACGAGTCGAACCAGTGATTTATTAGAGCGACGAATCGAAACAGGGACTTCTTAGAGGCATCAATGGAGAAGGGTCGTTTTCCTCTACGCATCATGTAGTATGTATTTACATATTGACCGACTTGTGTGTTTACCCGTTACCTTTCAACTCTGTGCAGAAGGTCTAGTAATCAATGATCTTGTTTACGCATTCAACATCTGATGATGGGACCAGTGTGAGTCCTGAAAGATCAGTGTGAGTCCTAAATATTTTATACGTTTATGTATGATCACCGTTTATTAAAGCTTTCATCAAGTGTCATCATTTTAATTTTAATTACCGCGTGAAGACAGATTTATCCCTGTGAATGCACGGACGCACGAAATATTTTAACATTTAGCATTTTAGCAACTTACTGTGAGAAAAATGCAGAAGCATTCTGTGGCGAACATTACTCTATGCTAGCCTGCGGAAAATCTGCCAAAATTCCTGGTGGTATTCGAAGAATGGCGCTACCGAACACGTTAGGCTTATTGTTCGTTGCATCAACTGAAGGACAAAAGATTCGTTACGGACGCTTCTTTAGAAATTCGTCTTCTGTTTTCTGACAGCGGTATTAATACAACGAACTATCTTTACACCATGAATTTAAATAGATAGGAATGGTGCTGTCCATCCGTCTGTTAGCCAGCATTATACGCATATCCGTCCGTCCGGGTGCCTGTGAATAGCAAATATTTCTAGTAATTGTTCTATTTAAAAAATATTCTTCTGTTGAAATTTTGAACTTCGAACACGCTAATACAAGAATTTCAATCATTTTGTTTTGCAGTTTCTTTCTAGTCCGTGCCGTAAAGTCACATGCAAGCCTTCTCCATATACACTGACGGAAAAAAATCCCAACACCAAGAAGGGGTTGTGTTAGACAAACGACAGTTGGTAGGCGGTGAGAGTACATCTGTAAGATGACGTCTATGCAAATTTCGCGCTCGGCGCATACGTGTGGCGCTAGTAGCGCACCTCGGAACATGCAAAGCAGGTTTGCTGTAAATACGCGCTGTAACGTTCGTGAGTGTTAGTTATCTTTGAGATTTGACGTAGTGTGTTCATGTTAGTCAAGAATGCCTTTAAGAAGACGAAGAAGCCATTATCAACAGCTAACGGAGTTTGAACGAGGTCGTGTAATAAGGCCACGATAAGGTGAATTTCCTTTCCGCAATATTGCAGAACAACTTGGTAGGAATGTAGCCACTGTGCAGGATTGTTGGCAGCTGTGGTCAAAGCAAGGTACTGCCTCAAGAGGACCGGGTTCCGGCCTGCCACGTGGCACTACTGAGAGGGAAGACCGCCGTGTACGGCGTATGGCCGTGACTCATCGTACTGCGTCTGCGGCAGCGATTCGAACTGCAGTTGCCACCACAGTGACACAACAAACTGTTACAAATCGGTTACTTGAAGGACAGCTCCGAGCCAGACGCCCTGTAGCGTGAATTCAACTTACTCCAAACCACTGCCGTTTGCAATGTCAGTGGTGTCAAGCTAGAGCTCATTGGAATACGGAGTGGAGATCTGTTGTGTTTTGTGATGAAAGCCGGTTCTTCCTGGGTGCCAGTGATGGCCGTGTGTTGGTTAGAAGGAGGCCAGGTGAGCGCCTGCAACCAACCTGTCTGAGGCCGAGACACACTGGACCTACACCTGGAGTTACGATCTGGGGAACAATTTCCTGTGACAGCAGGAGCACTCTCGTGGTTATCCCACGCACCCTGATGGCACAGTTGTACGTCGGTCTGGTGATTCAACCTGTTGTGCTGCCATTCATGAACAGCATTCCAGGGGGTGTTTTACAACAGGATAACGCTCGCCCGCATACCGCTGTTGTAACCCAACATGCTCTACAGAGTGTCGACATGTTGCCGTGGCCTGCTGGATTACAAGAACTTTCTCCAATCGAGCACGTATGGGACTTTATTGGACGACAACTCCAGCGTCACCCCAAAAAGCATTTACCGTCCCTGTATTGACCGACCAAGTGCAACAGGCATGGACCTCCATCCCACAAACTGACATCCAGCACCTGTACGACACAATGCATGAACGTTTGCATGCTTGCATTCAACATTCTGCCGGTTACAACGGTTATTAATGTACCAGCATTTCACATTTAAAATGGTTCTTCTCGCGCTTACATTAAGCTGTGATCTTGAAACCTTAATCGATTAAATATGTTACCTATGTAAATGTATTTCCGCCATTTCATTCCTCTACAACTATTTCTTCGTAATGTTGGAATTTTTTTCCGTCAGTGTATATATTATTATTTATCAGTTATCTTTAAATTCCTATTCAGAATATTAATTTAATTTAGATAGGATGACCTCGAGACAGTGCGATACGGTTTCAAAAATATATAAACACCGAGAGGATAGGAGTAAGCTTAATCATTCAGTGACTTAACACTTCCATGTTATAAACATTTCAGTCGATTTCTGTTACAAATTCTTTTCAATTGGCGATGTAAAAGCACATTCTGGCATTATTTCTTATTAGAGCTGTCTAAACTCCTACTAAAAACAATCATTTTCATTGAGATACGATGCAACGTGTTTGGCGTGTTAACATTCAATGACTTAGCATTTCACTTCGGATATTATCAGAATGTATAAACCCAATTTGGGTCCTAGTCGTTGGGTTTCCTAAAACCACTGATAAGAATAATTTCCATATTTTCAGTATACAGTAGAATAAGAAATATTCAAGTGACAGCAGTAGAATCTAAAACTCTTCCTGGCATGGGTTTAGGAGAAAACAACCCCCAAATATCAGAAGGGATAAAAGTGGACAGCAGAGAAACTACGAGTTAAATTCAATAACGAAGAACTGCTGACCTAATAATCGGACATGTGGGTAATGATCCTCAGACAACTCGGTGTGGAAAGTTAAAAGGACCAGGTAGTATCGAACAAGCACATGACTACATGATGTGCCTTGTTTGCTAGTGTAATTACTTTCATGCAAAATATCAAGAACAGTCATTCCAAATTATTCAAAATAACTCAAGGTTTTACCAGCTATTTGACTTTTCGCAGTTAGATTTTATATTTTAATTATGTTCCAGGTACTTTACGATTAGCATTTAAAGTAATGTTTGCTTCCAGAGAATAAAAGGAATTGTAATACCTCACAATACGTCTCTTTCTAGCAGTATTTAAAAGATATTCTAAGAAACCTGACTATTCCTTAAGTGTCTGATGTTTTTGCTTTTTTAAAATCTTGGATTTCAGATCTGGCAATATGAAGTCGGAATCTTTAGTGACAAACAATAATCAAAAAAAGTCAAACATTCAGTAAAGAACTTTAAATATTCTTGGTATTTATGGGGCTTTAACAACGTTTCTTTATAACAAAGATCGGTGGATGTGGAAACCCGAAGTGAAGTCATTCCGAAAGAGGAAGTTATAGTTATGTTCTTCAAATCAACAACATCCACAACTTAACGTTTTCTGACTTTACCATAAAAATTACATCTAAATGTATACAGTGAAGGTAACGATTAAAACTTGTATCTTACACCTAATATACACGGAACCAAATGTAAAAGCAAATGAGAAGGTGAAACAAAGAAATTCTGTTTAATGAATGTTGCGAATACAGCCAAATTGAATAACAAAACAATTAGATTTACATTATTGGAGATCCCCTTCGTTCAGAGTGATATTTCTCGGTAAAGCTCGATTAAACTTTTGGAATTAAAATGTTGCGTATGCATTTACATTTAATGGGAGTATGTAAAGATTTAATTTGTATGGACAGATTCTCATGCAAATGTCACCGTTTACGTTGTTAACCTATGCAATTTAAGATGGTCATAATGTTCCACCTGTGCATGTTGTCAATAGCACTAAAAATTTTTATATAACATATTGTCGTAAATATCATACCTATTACAAATGGTTATTTTTGGCGTGTTCTGATTATCGAGAAGATTTGTCTTATGTTCACTCAAGTAGCAGTAGAAATTCCGATCGGACAAAAAAATTACACGTGAAAATAGACTATACGCAGTATGAGATGAAAGTAGTTACAATCTCAGAATCTACGTAAATTTCACCGGCGCGACCCCAATTAGAATTGCTTTGGTTTAGGTACAAAGTAGTACGCCAACAAGGTGTTTCCATAACTTGCTGACAAGAGTGAAGAAGTGGGATTAAAAATGAACTTTCAGAAGACAAAAAGTGATGTTCAATGCTTTTACACTAAATGAAGATTTATCGATTGATGGAGAAAAGCTGGAGATAACAGACACGTACGTTTATCTTGGACAGCAGATAGCAAGTGAGGGTCACATTGATGAGGAAATTAATCGGCGTACAAAACTTAGTTGGAGAGCTTTTCAAAGAAACAGCATAATTTTTAAGAGCAATATGCCATTGTGTCTTAAAAGAAAAGTGTTTGATCAATGCATCCTTCCAGTGCTTACGTATGGTGCAGAGACGTGGACCTTAATTAAAAGAGATATACAAAGGCTGCAGACAACTCAAAAAAGCAGGGAGAGGTACATGCTTGGTGTAACCAGGAAAGATAAGAAGAGGAACTCGTGGATGACAAGAGTGGAAGACATCATGATTAGAGTTAAATCCCTGAAATGCCAATGGGCTGGACATACTGCCGGAAGGACAGACCATCGATGGACAGCCGAAATTTTAGATTGGATTCCAAGGGACAGGAAAAGACCCAGAAGAAGACCACATGGAAGATGGGTGGATGAAATTCGAAAGTATGCGGGAGTGACATGGAGGAGACTGGCACAAGACAGACCGTTGTGGAGGAAACTTGGGGAGACCTTCGTCCAGCAGTGGATTGATAGTGGTTGACAATGATGATGATGATATATATATATAATGGGAAAATGCGAGTGTTCCGTTAACGCATTGTTGAACCACTTCTAAAGGACCGAGCGATTTGAAAATTGGTGTGCTGATAGTTCTTAAGTTCTGGATACCAGTAAAAGTCCAAAACGCGAAAAATCATCATTGCGGCATTGCAACATTGTCTGCTTGGAATTTTTGCGAAATGTCTCACCATTTCTAAATGACCTTGAGATCTGATAACTGCCCTGCAAATAGATCTTAAGGTCTGGATACCTGGAAATTACCTAAAACCAAATAAATCCAAAGAGAGACTTTGGTATATCGTCTGCTTGAATTTTTCTACCATTTCTACTAATTTAAAATTATGAAAACCGAAATTAAAAAAGGTGGCTTTACTTTACTGTTCAAAAATGTTGATAGGTTTAAATACTATTGTACCAGGAGCTTTGAAATGCTGTAAGAATTCCTTAAAATTTTTATTTAAAATTAAGGGACACCAAATCCTGCTACCGTTTTTCGTCATACTGTATGCACTGATGTCCCGACTTTGTACTAAATTGTAAAACAGTTACGGAACTTAAGTTACTTTCTTTCCCTTAATTACTTTTACCTTTCTTTAATTTTATGTTCAAAAATGCTTTTATAGATTCACCCTTCTGAGAACGGTCCTGCGTGTTAATATTGTATAATATCATGTGTCATCTCCTGAAGGAGAAAGGAAGGTCACAACATTTGAATTGAAAAAGTAGAATCTCATTTCACTACTGTTTGCACTATAATATTGAAAATTTTTATTTCAAATTTTTTATCAGAAATGTTAAATTCACAAAATAGTGTAAATGTAAACCATTCATTAACTGATTTCTTATTCCCTTCTTTTGATAATTAATATTACTTTGACTGCCTCTGTGCGTTTGTAGCATTATATCTCAATAAAAACCCGGCTATCATGTTTCATAGAAAATCATGAGTTTGGCTTAAATTATATAGTGTAAAGTACATATTTAATGAATTATTGCTTTTAGGTCTTATTTTACTTTTTTGTTTCACAGAAGACATGAGTTTCACTTAAAGTACATGTTGTAAACATATTTTTGATGTCTTATTAATGTATGTCACACCATGAAATGGTGTTAAATATCATATTCAGTAGCGAATTTTTTAAGCACAAAGTAGATGGCCGGTTACTTCATTGCTTGCCCAATAGTTATAAAATAAAGACACACAGAATATTTTCACACAAGTTTAATTAAGACAAATAGATGTAGTGTATGGAAAGTCCGTTCATTGGTGTAAAACTTTATATGTAAGGTGTTCTGAAGTTTGTTTATTAAGACCACTTCGGAACCACAAAAGATGTTCGTACATTTTTAGAACGTCTTTGAAAAGAAATTGCGGAAAATAAAAGTTCAAAGAATTAAATCTGACAACAGCATATCATATGAACATGAAAGAAACATCTGCTGTAGCTAAATATTGTCAGCTAAGAAAATGGCGCCAACAAAAACGTTGTGGATAGAAGGTTATATTTTGCTCTTTACGACGAGAAGTATTCGTTTTATGTTATTTAAAACAAAGCTGTAAAAATCATGTTATTAGCAATTCTAAATTACAAACAAGCAATATTATTGATAATAGAGAAAAGATCGCCAAGCCTTGCTTTAAACTGCAAAATAAACACCAAACGAATATCGAAACAAGGTATGCATTTTTATGACTATTTCAAAAGTATAGCCTCCGGTCTTAGAAGCTAATTCACCGGCTCAAAGAGCAAACGCTAAGTCGTTCAAAATCCCAGCATTAACTGTAAAAAGGGTAATGAACAACGATTTGGATGAGGAGAAAGGAATAAAAACAAAAAGGTTAACCGCCTTTTGGCTACGCACGTGTCTGAACGCAGAACACGGTGAAGACTTCCTTTTGAAACATCCCTTAACCGGAGGCAGATGGAAGTTAATTTTGTCTTTTGAAAAAGCATGGCTCTACCTCAACCACCGTAACAAACAAAGATTGATATACTATCTCCAAAGAGCAGAAAATTATTTTCTAACTTGGTTCCAATAATCGAAAGAAAGTTTCAGTAAAGGTTTGGTAAATACTGCTGGTTTCTTTTGCAATGGGAAATTGAAGTTAAGAAAGTTAAAAGGAATGTTAAGATTAATACTATATATTTACAAAATAATAATTTAGCTTTTATATTTAAAGAGGAAATACTATTCCTTTATCCACAGGGACTTCAAGAGTAGAAATCCACTAGAATAAGGCTACCTGTCAAACATCCAAAAGTACCACTGTTTTTGTGGAAAAACTGAAAGAATGGAACGGGTAATCAAGTGTATATATTTTGTTCACATTCCTTCAGACTGAGTTGAAGTTTCACAAATGGACTATGGAAAGCAATGGAGGAATAGTAAAATAAAGTTCCAGTATCAGTTTAAACGTGAGCAAAGAGTGCCTGCATATATTTTTTGTTCTGTCCAAAAATTACAACTTTTTTCGCATTATTTATAATAATGTAAGGACTAATTCTCGAAGACAAAAAAAATATGATTTTCAAAATACTGGAAAAAGATTAAGCTAAATACACGAGGAATATATTACTGAACTAAAAGCGATCATGTTAGACAGGACGTGTAAGTTGAATATTACGATTCTGGTAATACTGCCTGATATTTCTCGAATAAATGGAAATGAAACTAAACCCACAACATACAGGTAAATTGGTTAAAGACAAAAAATGTCCGTTGCGTAACAAAACAATCCAATTTTAGGCATAAAATGTGGATTTCTTTAGTTTTTAGAGTAAGAGCATCATGCATTCCATAATGTTTGCAGCAGATACGTTTTATATAAAGCATAAAAATTAGTTTTTGATTTTCTCAAAGTGGATATGATTAAAATTAAGTAATTACTAAATTGTTGTATCAAGTTTGAAGACATTATTTTGATCAATATGCAATCTGTTCTCCCAGGATTAAATTGCACAAGACCATAAGGGATACCATGTACTGTGGTTCAAATGTGCAAGGCAATGCACATTAATTAAGACTAAGCGTCAGTTTTATAAATGCATTGTGTCAGCTACTATTTCGATATCCTAACCAGCACCTTTACCGAAAATCAAAGTAAAAGTGATTGAAGTTATATAGGATGGTATTTTTTTAATAATGAATGTATAATAAATATAAACTAAAACTGAAACATTAGAAAACAATAAATAATACTTTTAAATTGAAAAATTAAGTATATCATTCAGCAGTTTTTAAAAGATTGAATTTAATATAGTTATGCAATTTGCCTTACCCCAACTACTTTTAGCAGATGGTAGGCGGAATAGTTCAGTAAATTATTGATTTCATGTTTTTCGTATTAAAGTATGATATCGTTTCAAACGTTCTTTGTTTGAAGTGAGTTCCCAGTGGTCTAAGCTCTGGTTTCTGACCGTTCGTCTGGGGTTGGTCCAGTTCCAAATTTCCGTGAGGTTCGAATGCTTTTATTTTTCTTATGCCACTTCTCACTCCTTTCCCTAGAAACAGTTAACTTAAATTACAGATTAGCATCTGCTTACAATCCATTAAGTTTCGCACAGTGCACAGTGTGAAATTTCGGCAAATCATTTGGACACAATGCAATTTAACAACGTGGCCAGACGTTAGAGTCCGTCGTAGATCTTGATAGTAGGATGTCTACAGCATTTGAGAACAGAGTTACTTCCTGCAAAACTCACCAGAGGTAGCTGTAGTGCGCGTCGAAACAGGTAGTGATGTGTTGTGCCCCAGACAGCTATGACTCCCTCATCTCAGCGTAGCGAGTTCTCTTGACCTTGGTGCTTCCCCAGCAACATGTAAAGCTTTTACCGAACTTCACAGTGTAAATCTATAGTTATTCGTAGTTACTAGTGACAGTAGTATCTCATAGGCAGCTGGTGTCGTCTGGTAGACGTCTCTTGAAAAGGAGAAGAATTTAAATCCAATGTAAAATCAATGTCGTAAGTGTATCGAAGGTTTGAGAGTAGAGTTTCACCGAGTTCCGCGTTGTGGCTAGGTAGGTATTAAAGCTCGATCATCTGGGAATCTAAATTTTGAAAGAACATTTGCGAATATTAGCAAACGGTGTTGTTTTTGCATGCTTTACAGAATGACATTTTCGATATACAGGAGGGCGCTGTTTGAGATATGGGAATAAATCCAAAAGAGTCGAAGTTAGACCCTGTGATGGCATACGTTTTTCAAGAAGTAGGGATTCTAGCGACCTCTGAAACTGCTTTCAAGTGCTTACAAATGAAAATAAAAAAACTTCTGCGTAAAAGTTAGCAGCAAATGGAAGAAAATAGGACGGCTTTAGGAATGGGGAAAATAGGAAGCGCTTTCTGCATTACAATGCATCTTGGCTTAATGAAAACCTTACTTTTGCAGAAGACGTATTTAAGGCTGTACCAAGTACAACAGAAACTATCATTTTTAGACCTTCACGGCAAACAAAGCCTTTCAATGCCTCTGGTCCTAAAAGACAAAAGGTACAACACCTCCTGCAGACAAGCAGCGAAGAGCTGTGTGAGGCCACCGGAAAACAGTTAAGAAAGAAAGGAAAATGAAATTCTACAGCACTTGTTAAAGAACTCTCTACTGCAACTCCGAAAAAGGGTAGGGTTATTAAGAAGGCTCAGAGGTTCTTGCTTCAAAAGCCAGCGTCACTATCGCCGGAACAAGCGCTTGAAATAATGGTGGATAGTAATTTGCCCACTTGTTGTTACCAACGAATACGTGAGCAAGCAGAAAACTTCAATTGCAAATTACACCCCCTTCCCCATCACAGAGTTAAAGAAGCTAAACAGTTATGTTATCCACAAGGTATTCTCATACCGGAGGTGCAAGCGGAAGAACCTCTGCAGTGGCTCATTGACCACATGGTTGCTCGCCTAAATCAAATTGACGAGTTCCACGAGAAATTGCTTCTGACACAAACGTCTGCGTTTAAGGTCATCACGAAATAGACATGTGATGGAACAGAACAGAACCAGTACAAACAAAAATTTGTCGAAGAACATTGCACTGATGAAAGCCGCTTTAGTATTTCTGTGGTTTCTTTACAAATATTTTGTGGTACAGATGAGTGAATAACAGTCATTTGGAAACTTTTACTCCTATCTTCCACGAAGTACTGCAGCCCGATCACTTTGGGTTTGCCAAAGAATCGGCAAAATTAGTTACCACAGAAAATGATAAGATAAAACATCAAACAGAACAATTTACCCCCACCAACATCGCTCTGGATGTTGGAATTACCGTAACGCCAAATTTGATATTTTACATTTTGGACGTCAAAGTGTGTTAGGCCGTATCAGCATCTTATTCCGCCCAGAGATGTTACCTCTGCGGGGCGAACCCCAGTTAAATGAATAATGTTCACGTCATCTCAAGAAAAGAAGTAAAAAAGTATTCTTAACTTTTGTATTAACACCCCTTCACTCCTGGATCAGGTTGTTCTAATCCATGCAACCTAGTAACTGATACAGAAATAATTTTCTCTGTACATGCAGTTTCACACAGAAGTGGTTTGAGCAGCTGGACTATAGTGTTCATAGTAGAATACGTAAGCAGATATGTTCTCTTTCTTTCACTGACTAACTTTTCTAGAGCTACCTGTGTTCATCAAAACTTTGTCCGTAAACGCTGTGTTCTTTAATTCTAGCTATAAATTTAACACTGAGTAAAAAAGAAAAAAAGCGCGATTTGGCGAAGAATTCCAGAAGTTCGGGAACGGGTACGTACCGTGTGTCCCTGACTTTACAGAGTGCTATTGTCCTGTCTGTAGCTGAGAACAAGGATAACCAGAGTACTCTAGATTTCATGCCCCATATCGCCTTTCACTTTCCAGCTTCCCACCCATGCAAGAAAACGTTGCGCTCCTTTGGAACTTGTTGGTCATTTGCTTCCTCCTGTAAGAAGCTTACACTTAATAGTCGGAGGAACGTCGAACTGATTTATGATTCCGTCAAGCTGTGTCGAAGATGGTTTCTTTGAAACGCTGGTTAAACTGCATGAGTAAAATTTTCCTGTTACGCGAAGCTCTATTTCTAGTTGACTTTTAACGTGAAAATGCTGGTTAACTTCGTTTGGTGGTTTAAAGAAAACACAAAAAAAAATGTTCGCTAAATTGAGGAAATGTGTTCCTTGAATCTGGAATCGCCAAGCACTAATTTTAATGCGGTTCCGTCTGGACCACAAAAATGTACGAAAAATCGCGGAATTCATTAAATCGCAGTATGTTAAATAAGGGTTTGACTGTATTTTGAAAGGCTATCCATTTCAAGTGAGATGTTAAATGCTTTGATAAGTTTTATAATTTGTCGTGACGCCTCGAAGGTCCTTTTGCGTTTAAAAAAGAAGCTAAGATTTTACTGTTAGCCCGGTCGCCTTCTGTAATAGACTTACTTTAAAAGACGAAAGAAAGGAAAATGGCTGATCTGTGGGAGACGTATTCCTGTAATAATTTTTTTTTATGCTATAAAACTTTAAAAAAAGTACCTATTACAGAGTCGATTGTAAGGTCATTTTTGAAATAAATCACAAAATTTCTAATGGTTTTAAAAGTTTTTCCAGGACAAAAATTTAAAACTAAATTACATTTACTTTACTTTTACACTTTTTTTGAAAGAGGTTATTTCTTGATAGAGATTTCATGACGCGCGTTAGTATTAGTCGCAATCATTTGCTTGGTTGACTGCTGCAAGTTCCTAAATGCTTCCTATTTCCAATTCCGTATGTAGGTACGGAATCTGCGGGTAATAACCAATATCTGGGAGCTGTTTTGCAAAAGCTGATAATAATATGTGTTGCTTAACCGCATTCCACTCATCGTTCTCTCAAAAGAAGATGACTGGATAATAGTCTAATCCGGGATCACCAATTATTCCTGAAATTTGTGCAACTTTGTGGAATTTCTAATATATTTATAATTTTCTTCAGGTTCCGTAGGGTACTGCAAACTTGATGTAAGAAATATAATGTTTTCTTTTTTATTTTGGAAAGCCGTGAACCTGTAGTAATGCTTTTTTTAATATTGAATACACAAATATACATAAACATATTAAAATGCAGCAGCTCACACTATAACGTATCAAGTATTTCGTGTCTATAAAGGTTTGAAAAGAATAACTAAACACTGCTCATAAAACAATACTTTAAGTCTACGCCTATTGCATAATTTGAAAGAGGCAAAAACAAACTGTATAACATGATGAAAGGCTTACGTAATGGTGCTCTGTAATATCACTTCCCCAATTATTCTGAAAGAAAATCAGAATGACCATGAGACGAAAGCTGGTACAGCAGTAAACAAGATAAAGCGGGAGCGAATGTTTCACAATCAGACCAGGCCGCGGGTGGCCTAGTGGGCAACGTTCGTTACTGCCACGGAAAGGACCTCGGGTACAATCCTAGGCAGGTACGAAAACTCGATGCACTAAATATACAACGTGCGTCGGATGGGCACGTTAAGCCGTCAGACCGCGGGTATTGGCACCCCTAGTAATAAATAAGGGCGTCTTCATCCCCCTTTCTACTTCACTTCCGTGTCACTTTCCTATCGGGCAAACTCTAGTACAAATATCCTAGCTTCCTATTTGTAAGGGTTGTTTAAGAATTGGTGCTAGACACTCCCTTTCTAAAATCCTCTACTTAGGATCTGATCTGATCACAATCAGACCTTTTCAGTTCAACGGAAAATGAAGACACTTCATACAGCCAGATCCTTTTTGCCATTAGCTTCTTTTGACTGATTAATAGAACTTTTTACATCTTATCGCTCGTATTTGTGTTTAAAATCAAGGATGATAATTTTGCAACTGTGCCGAAGGGTGTCAAGCTAACCTGAGTTATAGTGTTTTAAAATCATGAACATGCTGTCCCAAAGAAATTCAATCTAGATTGGCGGCAGTTTATGTTTCTGTAACTCTGGACTTAAGCACTCTTTGATGTTGGGAAAGAAATTCATAGGAAAGAGGAGGAATGTTGACCGTGAGGGAGCAGCCGCCGTGTTGGATGCCTGTACTCGGAACTTGCGATATGAACAAGCAAAACGTTCATCAGCTCATCCGGCAAAATTGAATAACAACGTAGAGAATCATAGCAGATAATACGAGCATTGGTTTAGGTAGTGTTAATAACACTGTTACGTTTTTTCTATTCGACGAGATGGGTGCAATAAAATTAAGAAATCCAGAGTTGAAACATGTCGAAGGTCGCTTGATTTCTGGGCAAAATATAGACGTGATTTTCTTCAAAGCATAATGGCTGGTGATGAGAGTTGGATTCAGTATTATTTCCCAGAAATGAAAATCAATCGCTGGAAAACTGACACTCATTTTCTCTTCGGGACAAAAACTTGGAAACCCTTTTTCTGCTTTTAAGTACACTATCTACCAACATGTAATTCGACACGCCTTCAATCGACGATATCTGCGGTCTTGACTTACATCACGGCCGCCGCCCTTAAATATCGTGTGTGAAATAACAACGAAACCAGTCGCATGCAAGGTGCCACGCAGTTCGGAGCTCCCTGATTTCGAGAAAGGTGTAATCGTCGGGTATCACAGAAATGGCAGATCCATACGTGACATATCCAGCGAGTTGAAGTACCCAAAATAGACAGCGGCCTACGTGATTGGCAAGCGGAAGATGAGAGGTGACTGTCGGAATGTGCCCCGACCCGGCAGACCCACAAAACTGGGAGTTAGAGACCGACGGCTGCTGGCCAGAGAAATTCAGAAGAACAGCACCAAATCGATGGTCCACATCCGCGAGGAGTTTCAACAGGCATCCGGGAGTATTCTTTCGATGAATACCATCCGTAAGGAAGCCCATCTGCTCGGTTGTCATGGACGCGCTGCCGCCCACAATACTTTGATCACCAAGTTCAATAGCGCTGCTCGGCTAACGTGGTGCAAAGAACGTCGACAGTGGACCATTGAACTATGGAAACAGGTTCTCTGGAGCGAAGAATCAAGGTTCACCTTCTACCGTTCGGATGGCAGGGTTAGGGTTTGGCTTCTGCCTGGAGAACGCCTCCTGCCGGAATGTATTGTGCCTACTGTGAAGCTCGGCGGCGATGGAATTGTGCTGTGGGGGTGTTTCTCCTGGTATGGCATGGGACCCTTAGTCGCAACTCCTGATAGACTCAACGCCGAGACCTAGTGCACCATTTTGGAACACCATGCGCTTCCTACGTTGTGGCAGTTTTAAGGGGTGGACCCATGTTACTTTCAGGATGACAATGCCACCTGTTGTGTTACAAAGTGTCTCATGGCTTGGTATGGTAACAATGGGGTTAATCGAATGGATTGGCCTGCGCAGAGCCCGGACCTAAACGCTATCGAGCACCTCTGGGACGAGTTGGAGCGTCGACTTAAGGGGTGCCCCCACCGTCCGAAATCGGTGAAGGAACTGACCTGTCTTCTCCAAGCCGAGTGGAAGAAAATACCGCTAGCCGTCGTACAACGCCTGGTTGAGAGTATGCCCCGAAGGGTCGCAGCTGTAATCGCCGCTCGTGGAGGCTGCACCAACTAATTAAGGTGAATAAACTTTGTTTTCCTTTGCTATAACAAGTGTCCAATTACTTGTTGGTAAATAGTGCACATACTCACTGCATTCTGGAGCTACATAGGCATCATCAGGAGTATTTGGTCACTAGTACGATAATCAACTGTCAGATCTACATGCGTACCTTCAACAGTTGAAGCAAAAAATAAACCGCTTACCTTTGGATAAAATCGAATGATTCTGCAACACGACAACGCTAAACCTCACACCAGTGCTTTCACATCAGAGGCCATACAGAAAATCGAGTTTGAAATTCTTGAACATCCTACCTGCAGCACACATTTCGTATCATTCGACATCTGGTTGTCCTTTCCTTCCACATAAAGCTGAACAGAATTCAATTCACCTGTGACGAAGACGTTGAAGCCGCTACGAGAGGATGGGTCCGAAAACAAACATGAATATTTCTGCAGAGACTCGTTTAAGAACCTTGTTGAATACGGCAAATGTATATCGAGCGTGAGGGAGAATATATGGGAAACTAAACTATGTGTATCAAAGTAGAAATTTTGAGCTTTATCTTGTTTTATTTCAATTTGATGCTTTGGCACTGGCTTGTATATAAACATGGAGGCATTGTTTTGTGAAAACCTTTGGTAGTATCATCTCAAATACAATTTTTTCTCCCTTATGACTGGATTACACAAGGACAATGAAACAAAGAACAAATATCATGACTTATGTGAACTCAAAACACCATAATACTTTCAAGTCGGAACTGAAGAACAGATTCTCTGCTTTAGAAGGCCTAACATCGGAAGAACTGGATATTTCGGAAGTTAACAGAAAAGTAACCAAAGCTCCTATGGAAACAGCAACAAAATTAGCTGGGTCTAAGAACAAGTTGCATGTAAACAAATTATCAGGAAAAACCAAAATGTTGATGCAAAAAAGAAGAGAGATGAGGACAACTAAAGAAGATGTGACTTCCAAAGTGGAATATATAGAGCTATGCAAGACAGCACGAAAAAGTATCACTGAAGACGTAAGGAAATTCAACTGTGAGCTAGTGAGGAAAGCAATTGAAAACAACCAAAGCCTAAAGATAGCAAAGGGGCATCTCAGTAAGGGAAGAAAACAGATTATGGCTCTGAGAAAAGAAGATGGTTCTATAACAAGAAATAGAGGCGAAATTTTGACAAGAGTGAAAGATTTCTACTCCAAATTATATGAAAGGGATGATACATGTACTCCAGACATCATGAAAGGTACCAGAGTTCTTCCAGTCCTCCCAGCAGAAGTTGCTCATGCAATCAAGAACATGAAGCGGGGGAAAGCTAAAGGAGAAGATGGAATTACTATAGACATCATACAAGAAGCAAGTGGAGAAATTGAAACAGTACTCGCCCAAATTTTCACTCGATGCCTTAATGAAGGGAAGATTCCTGAGGATTGGAACAATGCTACAATGATCCTGCTACATAAAAAAGGTGACATTGAGGATCTCAGGAACTACAGACCTATCAGCCTCCTATCAGTGGTTTATAAAATCTTGACTAAAGTTCTTTCACACCGCTTGAAGGTAACACTGGACATGGCTCAACCGAGAGAACAAGCTGGATTCAGGAGTGGCTACAGCACAATAGATCATATCCATGTACTGAGAGAGCTAATTGAAAGAGCGAGGGAATATGAACTTCCATTGTGCATGGCTTTTATCGATTATGAAAAAGCCTTTGATTCGGTGAAACCATCAGCAGTTACCACGGCTCTGAAATCCTGCGGTATTGAAGATGCATACATTAATATTATTAATAACATCTATGAAAATGCAAGTGCAAAGATTCGGCTGTTTGAAAATACAACACACATAAAAATTGGAAAGGGAGTGAGACAAGGTGACACCATATCTCCGAAGCTCTTTAATGCCACATTCGAAAATGTCTTTCAATCACTGAACTGGGAAAACAAAGGGATAAAGATTAATGGAGATTATCTAACCCACCTTCGTTTTGCTGATGACGTAGTCATTTTTGCAACTACCCCATCAGAGCTGCAGAGTATGATCCAGGAACTTGCTGACAAGAGTAAAGAAGTGGGATTAAAAATGAACTTTCAGAAGACAAAAGTGATGTTCAATGCTTTTACAAGAAATGAAGATTTATCGATTGATGGAGAAAAACTGGAGATAACAGATACGTATGTTTATCTTGGACAGCAGATATCAAGTGAGGGTCACATTGATGAAGAAATTAATCGGCGTACAAAACTTGCCTGGAGAGCTTTTGGAAGAAACAGCATAATTTTCAAGAGCAATATGCCATTATGTCTTAAAAGAAAAGTGTTTGATCAATGCATCCTTCCAGTGCTTACGTATGGTGCAGAGACGTGGACCTTAACTAAAAGAGACATACAAAGGCTGCAGACAACTCAAAGTAGCTTGGAGAGGTGCATGCTTGGTATAACCAGGAGTGATAAGAAGAGGAACTCGTGGATCCGAAAAATGACGAGAGTGGAAGACATCATGATCAGAGTTAAATCCCTGAAATGGCAATGGGCTGGACATACTGCCAGAAGGACAGACCATAGATGGACAGCCGAAATTTTAGATTGGATTCCAAGGGACAGGAAAAGACCCAGAAAAAGACCACATGGGAGATGGGTGGATGAAATTCGTAAATATGCGGGAGTGACATGGAGGAGACTGGCACAAGACAGACCGTTGTGGAGGAAACTTGGGGAGACCTTCGTCCAGCAGTGGATTGATAATGGTTGACAATGATGATGATGATGATGATGATGTGAACTCAGTGATGTGATGCGGAACTTCTCAAATGAAGAAAGAGGTGTAAGGTCCTTTTGAATCCCTTTCTTCTTCCAATTTAAAAAGGTAGCTGATGCATATGCTGCATCGTTTAATTGAAGACTGAGATATAAAGAAAAAGTTTTTGTGACTATGGATTTACGAATATTTATTACTGCTTTCTATTTACCGACATGTAACAGTGTTCTGGTAAGTTGCAGTATTTGGCATGTGTTGTTAAAAAAAACCTCAGTTCGTATCATCCCACTGTTATGAGAACTTTTCCAACATAAGTGAACACCAATTTTTAGGGAGGCAGCAGCGTACATTAATCAATTACATCGACTAAAGTAGGAAGCATTTTAAAATCGTGTTTTACCTTTAATTTTCATTGGAAGGAATTATGAAAATTCGATATATATATGTTTTCTAAATTCTGAAAATAAAGGAATATTACATAGAATTCATAATAATATTTCAATTTAGTTGAACCTAGGCAAAATAAATTATCCTAGCCTTTATTAAGCCTACAGCTGCAGCTGTAGGACAACTCATCCAAATATGAACTTTGCTGAGCTGCAAACTTCAGCAGCAGAGGAACAACAGACGTTTAAAACTTTGATGCTCTTAAAGAGTTTATAAAACAGAGTTATTTATTTATATCCTTTTATCAATAAAATACTCAAAGCATTAACATTTTATGTTTTTACACATAAGAATGACATCAAGAAAAAATAAGTATTAGGCTGAAGGTATTAGAAATTTACTTTTTGATCTTAGCCAAAAATTTCAATTTGTTATTGCTGACGTGAAATTATACGTCGAAATCTACTTTGTATTAATGTTGTGCCCAAATACAAGGGAATATCTTCCTCTCTCCTTCATGGGTTTCTAATCCGCTCACAATAGAAATTCTTTCCATCAATGATTACAATGTGCGGCGAGTTCGATTTCAAAATGTAATTTACGAAATTAATTCCTTTGATCAATGTTGTATAATTTGTTGCTTCCAATTTCTGAGTAAACATTGTTAAGATTTTCTTTAGTCCTTAGTTTTCACACATAACCAACTTAGTATTGAACATGAATTTTGAACATATTAGGTGCTTGAATTTTTTCCCACCGTTTTTTGCCATACAAACACCTGTGTGTTGCCACAGAACGGCACAGGATAGTTCATTCAAAGTAGCGTCCGGTGGCAGCTACGAACCTTTCCCACCGTTGGGGTAACAAATGGAATTCGCAGTAGAAAATAATCTCAGCGAACCATTCATCGAACCATTTTTGGATATCCTCGACAGAAAGGAAATGCTGCTCTGACAGGACATGTTGTAGTGACCGGAAAAAGAGGAAGTCCAAAGGAGCAATGTCCGGGGAATAAGGTGGGTGGGGAAAGAATTCCCAGCCAAGTGACTCCAAGAGTTCTTTCACGGATTTCACGACATGAGGTCTAGCGTTATCGTGGAAAAGAACAACCTTGTCATGTGGAATCTAGTTTCCGAGCTTCTGGGTCAATCCTATTGCCTTTAAACCTTTGCTAACCGTTGACTCATCGACTCGTAGTGTTTCAGACAACTCGTGGATCGTCTGACATGAATCCTTGTCCAATAAGGCCTCCAATGCGCCATCTTGGAACCTTTTCGGCTGCCAAGGGCCCTCTTTGTCCTTCAAGTCATATTCGTTGGCTTTGAAGCGCCAGAACCACACTCTGCATGTTGTTTCCGATAGGGCATGTTCCCCATAGGCCTGCTTCTCTAGCAAACGATGACTTTCCGCTGCAGATTTCTTGAGATGAAAGCAGAAGAGTAATGCTTCCCGCAAATGCTCCTTTCTTGGTACGAAACTCGATATCGTGAATGCGATACAAACTCGTGTTCTGCGCCCTCCGATCACGTGTCACACACTGCTTTGCCCAGATTACGGACGGTACGTGCGTGCCAAAGGAGGTCACGTGTGGCCCGGGTCACAGTGCACCACAGCTGCTATCTATTGGGCAACAGCACGAATTACTTCAAGCACCTAAATATATTGAAGTAGCAATATTAAGATATTTAAACAAAGAATATGTCGTGTACAGTTTTTGCTAAAACAAAGAAATTGAAATGTCTATTTTATTATTTGGTACAACTATTGAAATTTAAAAAGTGACATAAGAAACAAAACACGTATGATGTAATAAGGATATTGCAGTTTCAGTTTCGTCAAAAGGACCATACATGAAAATAATGAATAAGTACATTCATGGTGGACATGTAGTGATTTTTCCTCCTATATGTTCAATCGAAAAAAGTTCGACCCAATTTCCTCAGCGAAAAATATTTTCCCGTACATCCAAATTTGCCCACTGATGAAAAACATTCTTACTTAGATTGGGCATTCGGTGTTTTTTTGCAAGAAAAAGTTTCCTGAACTACATTAAAAATCAATAACTCAACTTTTATGTAGGTATGATACTTGCTTACAGGAATATACACTGCGTGACAGAGAAAATGCCACATCACAGAGACTAGAACGCAGCGCCATGCAAATTGCAGGGTGCGTGCCCACGTACAAGCTATGCATAATATTGCACTTGCAGGGTAATCAAACGAAGAGCTCGCAGGATTTAAGCTGACAACCAGCCGGTGAGGCCATCAGTCGAGACGTCCTAACAGCAGCGAGAAGTGAGTAGTTCTGCGGTAACCGTATCTCAAGAAAGAACAAGGTGTGCTACTGCTGTTAAAACACCGTCGTACGCGATTTGTTGAAACGGACGAGTTCACGAGAGGTGTCATCGTAGGCCATCGTACCGACGGATGGCACTTGCGTCGTATTGCGGAAGAAACGCAACGTCAGGCCACAACCGTCGGTCGCACTTGGAGGCAATGAACCCTAGAAGGATCTGTGCAGCGCCGTAGGGGACCCGGAACACGGAGACGGACGTACGAGCTCACCGATTGTCGCATCCGACGTTATGCCGCAGCGGACTAACAGGCCAAAACGGGCGGCATTTTCGGGAGTGTACGGGGAGACTTGGATGCTTCGCTATCGACGCGGACAGTGTCGCGCAGATTGGCGGCGTCTGGTTTAGTGTCCCGTTTTTCGTGTCACAGTGATTGCTATGAAAGCTTACGGAAGTAACGTCCAAATCCCCGTCTTACTTGATTAGCAGGAACTGAGAGTCACGGAAAGACCCTGTTGTTTGTCATCGTTTTACATGTAATAGAGACAAAATCATTGTTTACGACAAAGGTAATGAAACAGTAATAGAATGCCAAATCACTGTCTCGTTTATAACTTTGACAAAATCACTGTTGTCATCAACTCGCTATGAATTCAGAAATAAACAGGTGGGTAGTTACACCAGATGATAACGATTCTAGTGAAAATCCGTTTGTTTTGGCGTAATATACAGTAAAGAAAACGAGCGAGCTTTCACTACCAACAGGTAGCTTCTTCAGGCTGGAATAAACGTCTAAAGAATATATAAAGAATTAAATGCAAGATAACAATAATATAAACGTAAAAAAATTCGCGCAGGCGGGCGAAAGGCGTGTGCTAGGCGTGCGCTGTACGCAGACTTGTATGACTTTCTGACGTTGTTACGTGTATGCGGTTTGCTCCCACATTTTGTTCCGAAATTCCGCTAAAATTGCGCTTCGGATCAGTTTTCCCTAAACCACTCCACAGTCTTTGCTTTCTTGGGACGATCCATTGGATACTAGAAAACTTGAGGGTATTCCTTACCGCCTACTAGAAACAGAATGCTAATATTATCAGTTGTGGATACCTTTCAAAATTCGTTGAGCTCTAATTGTATACGTTCTTTGAAATAAAACTTGAAGAAAATATTGTGTTTTGATGATAGCTGCATTATGTAGAAGTATAAATTTTATAAGTATGAAGTGTTTTGATGACAATTGAGGAAGCACTGTTTCACAACAGAAATAATTCAAAAAGTGGTTTTAGGCATTTTATTGTTATTAGGGAGGAACTGAATTCAATGATATGTAAACATAGCAACTTCAACAGTAATTTCGTTTAGTCAGTTTTCTCTGTTTCGGACCCAAAACAGTCACCTCTTCTTAATTTACGGCCATTTCATACAATAAAAGGACAGCGCCAGTGCCATAAGAGAAAGCCACCGCGCACACCTTAGAATCGCACTATCAATCAAACGGTCAGAGGTTAGCGAACAATGCATGCACCACGAAACAGTCTCCAAGAATAAGTGTAGGGTCATCTTAAGCACCAAGAGAACCAAAAGTCTTATTAAAATTGTGACTGTTAACCGTATGATTCGAAATACTATTTAAAATTATTTAAAATTTTATTTAGTAATAACACACCGCAAAGGGCTTTGAAAGTGCTAAATTGATTTAATAATGCTTTTTATGAAATAAATACAATGGTACTGAACATGAAATATATACCATGTATACAGTTGGGAAACGAATTTCCCCGAAGACATAATCTTCATAAATAAATGGTAAGCATTAATGATATCATTGGTAGATTTTCATTGTATTCCATGAAACCACTGCTTTCAGAAAAATTTGAAAATTTACATCAAGAACGATGTTTCCCGCTCCAGGACGATGAAAGTTTTCAAGGTTTCTGAGGGAAGTGATTACATGGCATACAGTGAAAATAAGCCAATAATAGCGTTACAAGGCCTACCACGTATTTGTGAAGAAATATTTCTTAGGGGAAATTCGTTTCCCATTCGTATATGACATACTTTCATTACTGAAATTTGTGACCTACATCCGACCCTGGATGTGAGAAAAGATCGTGAGACGCTGCAATGGGGCAGGAACATTTTCTACTAGCGCAAATCTGATGGTTCTCAGATATCTACGCTCAGTTGCTTGGAATTTCCTTGTCGTGGGTAGTGTAATGACTAGCATGCTCGACCGGAAATCGGTAGGTGCTGTTACGAATCCCGCTCGGGTATGATGAAACTTTTCAAGTTTTCTGAAGGAAGTGGTTACATGGAATACAAACAAGATATGCCAATAATAGCAAAATTCAATCTTGTTAAACATTTATATCACACGCAACAAAGTACCTAGTTTGAAAATTGAAACATGATACGGGAATAATATGAGCAGTTATACACTGCTGGACAATTGTTAAGGACGGATGACAATAGCAACGATAGCAACCACAAAATGGAAGGCAGGAAAATGTGGAAATTAGCATAGCTGCGGGATACAGTAAGACGTGTTGTGCGCATGCAAATTTTGGATTGCCGAACTTGTTCGTGACGTCATAGCGCTGATAAGAGATATAAAGGATTTGACGCGTATTGACCGTTGTTGTTCAAACGCAAAGTTGAAAGGGAAAGAATCAATTGACGAACTTGCAATTTTCAGTATGTCTTCCCGACATCACCTAGATGATTTTACGCGTGGCCGTATTATTGGCAAGATTGAAGAAGGGCGAAAAATAACAGATGTTGCCAGGGAGTTCGACGTCAGCCACAGTGTTGTTTCAAGGCTTTGGAAATCATTTCAAACAAATGGAGAGTGTAGCAAACGTCACGAGGGAGGTAGTGTTCGCAATACGACACCTGCAGAAGATCGGTACATAGTGCTATCAACAAAAAGACACCGACGCAGCACAGCTAGTGAGGTAGCAAATCAGTTTATGGCTGCTAATGGCAAGCGGATCTCCCGAAAAACTGTTGCCAGACGTTTGCATGAAGGATGACTATACGCCCGCCGTCCTGTTGTGTGCATCCCATTGTCCAGACGTCACCGTACCGCCCGTTTGTAATGGTGCCATCAACATCGCAATTGGACTGATAACGACTGGTCTGCTGTCCTCTTCTCAGATGAGAGTAGATACAGTCTATCGTCTGTTTGTCGACGACAACTGATCTGGCGTGATAGTGGTAATGCATATTGTCCAGCAAACATAAAGGAAAGGGACCGATATCCGACATGTAGTGTCATGGTATGGGCTGGCATCATGATCAATGGCCGTACGTCCCTCTATGTGCTTCCAACTGGGACTATGACTGGCCAACGATACATTAATGATGTTCTGCTACCTCATGTTCGCATGTTCCGTGGTGCTGTCGGTGATAGATTCATTTTCATGGACGACAACGCAACATGTCATCGAACAGTCGCTGTCCTAGAGAGCCAGGATATTCAACGCCTCGTATGGCCAGCACGTTCTCCAGATCTGAACCTCATTGAAAATGTGTGGGATGCTTTTGGGAGGAGTTTTGCTGGTCGCCAATGCCCTCCAATAAACAAGGACACCCTCATCCGTGCAATGACAGAGGAATGGGATAAATTACCCCAACAGCTGCTTGATAATGTTGTGCAAAGCATGACACGACGTGTGGAATCTTGCATCGCCCTCCATGGTGGCCATATCCCATATTGACATCTTACGCCGGAACGCCTGCGGACAGTAATTGCATTTTTTTCACGTTTACGTATTCTGCACAAAATGGCCTGTTTGTCCCTTGAACACGTTCCAAAGCCTTCTGGATTTCAGAGCACAATAAATTGTCTTTCTTGTAATGTCCTGGCATTCTGACATTATTTTATTTCACTTGGCATCCAACCACACTTACTTTTTTATGCGCTATATAGCCGTTTATGATCCGTCCTTAGCAATTGTCCAGCAGTGTAGTTTCGTGTGATGAAATATTCCCATTTTGTTCACCTCCATAACAAATCTAAAACGATTCTTTGTAAGAGTGGGATTTTAACATAGTGGTTCCAGATATTTCCGATTTTAGATGATAAGAAACATTACTTTACGGAGTTACCCCAATTTCATTTGTTCAGAGACAAAACACTAATAAGCAGTTTTTTGGTCAATACTTTAGTACTCTACACTTCTGATACGCCATCTTCATTTCGCAAAGTTATATTATTTGTAGAAGCATACGAATCTTGTTCTGAGACGCAGACAACTTGTTCTTAGACGCAGACAACTTGTTCTTAGACACAGACGACTTGTTCTTAGACGCAGATAATCTTGTTCCGAGAGACATGAAACTTGTTCTTAGACGCAGATAATTTTGTTGCTGTTTCCATGAGAGCTTTGATTAATTTTCTGTTAACTTCAGAAATACCCGCTTCTTCCGATGATAGGCCTTCTAAATCAGAGAATCTGTTCTTCATTTACAACTTGAAGGTATTATGGTGTTTTTTTAAATTTTCTTATGTCAATACACTTTGTTTGTCTTATGTGCTTGCCAAGCTCGAGTTTAGCATTGAGGTGCATCTTACATCTCACCAGTCTATGGTCACGACCTGTGTTGAACTTGTTTAACACACTGCAGTCTTCGATGACGAATTTTTTGTTACACATAATAAAATCAATTTCACTTGTCGTCTCATTTGGATGTCTCATGTCCATTTCCTGTGTGGCTTTTTCTTGAAAAAAGGAGTTCATGATGAAAAACCCTTCTGCCTCTGCAAACTCTACGATAGTATTTCCACGCTGGTTTCTGTTGCCGTGACCTAATTTACCTACTGAAGTTTCATTCTGTTCCTGTTGCCCTATTTTTGCATTGAAATCTCCTATAAATATATTCAAGTGCTGCTTACCTTTATTGTTTAGATGACGAATTTCCTCATAAAATTCTTCAATTTGCTCTTCAGGATGACTTGTGGTGGGTGCATAAGATTGAATAATCTGAGCCTTGTATCTTTTCGAGAGTTGGATAACGAGTCGTGCATTTCTGTCAGAGGAACTTTCAACTTCTACAATTTTATCCTTCAGTTTCTTGTTTATTATAAATCCAACACCATCAGTTCTGCCAGTATCTCTCCCACGATAGTAGAAGAGATGTCCACTTTTCAGTTCAATGAGATCTTCTCCTTTTTTCCTTACCCCGTTCAGCCGACGATTTCCCACTTAATCCTTTGTAATTCCTCTTCCTATTCAAGAAGCCTTGAATCAGAAGATAGAGAGCGTCCATTGTAAGTAGCCATGGTCAGCATCAAACGGCAGCCTAGTCCGGTCCTGCGGTGATTCCTAACACCCTCTGCCTTCATATCGCTCTGGCCGCTGCCTGGCCATGTACATTCCAGCTGCCGGAGACTGAAGGCCAATATTTAAATCGAGGAGTCATTTTGGAGAGGTTTGGCCATAACTCACCACGCTGGCCAAGCGGGTTGGTGAGTGTAGGAGAGCATTTCCTTTAATCCCTATGGTATAGTTATACCGCTATTGGCGGTCGTCAGAGCCCCTTTAGTGGGAACAATATGCACCACAAGAAGGCGGGTTTGACATTTGTCAAGGAGCGGCTGTGATGTTGCACATCTCCTGACCTTACATATCATATTTATAATATACTTTTCGCTCTATCTGGAACATTTTCTTATTAAACATTTCCCTTGAAAAGTATTTCCATTAACCATACAGTGCTTCCAGAGAAAAATATTGTTGGTCGAATATTAATACCTTATGTGGCAAAATCGATTATTGAAACTTATGAAAGTATGTATTTTTTGGTTGCATACAGTATATTTACCTGTCATGTAGATAAATATCTTACTTTCATAAATGAGGAGCAAAACGTATATACCAAAACATTCTGGGATTCACGGCAAATGCTAATAAAAAATATTTCCATTTCACATATTAAACAGTTTATCTCAGCTAGCTACTTATCTGCCGTAGGCAAAAGTAAAATGTATATCCTATTTGTAGTGAAACAGCTTTGGGGAATTTTTGTGTTTCTATGAAAGCTTCAGAGAAAATAAAAAGTTCTGAAGTTATACCTGTAAACTCTCGTACACTTCGACAGAATTATCTCTTTGAGAGTTTTAAATGATTGCTGCAGTAAAATTGAGCATATTTTTAAACCACGAAAAAACAAAATTTTATTATTTTAAAATTGTTATGCGAATTCAATACACGGCGAGGAAGGCGACGTTCTCCTCTGGGGTAAATGGCCTTTGGAGCTCCACAGTCATGACGTCGAGAGGTACTCGGTGTACCAGCCGTTCATTCTTGGTACACCCTTACTACAGCACCTTATGAACACATCAGGAAGTATAATTTTTCTCGGATGCTTCTACCCTTGGCGAGATAGCTGATCATCATTCTTTTTTTAACGTCCGTCAAATCACTACTTCTGACGTTATGCTCACGTTGTTTACTACGGCTCGTCTGTCCTCGCCCGCCGCTTACATCTCCATATGGTCGAGCTCATTACTTGCACTCTGTGATGCATCTGTGTCGTATCACTGGGATTCCAGTGTTGGTCATATTAGTCTGATACGACTGTGGAATTTCAAGGCAAGTTTCTCTTGTTCATGTATTGTGTTTAGATTGTCTCTTTTTATAGTAGCACTTCCATCATATTGGATCAGGAAACAGAAAGAACATGGTAGAGTTCGTTTTCCCGGAGAGTTGGAGTTCTTTGTCTATTAGCAGAAATATGTGGCTCTTGCTTGTTATCGTACCTGATATATTTTACCCGGTTTGCCTTACCAAATGTGTTTCCCATTCGCTTTTATTAGTCACTGTGGCACTGTATCAGAATATAATTATTATACCTACCTAGATAGGAGAACTGTATGTTCCTTCAAAAATTCGGTTGCAAGTAAGAGTGCCTTTACAAAATTACAGTGTTAGATAAAGTTTCAACTCTGCAGGATAAATTGTGTGCAAAAAAGGTGGGCCAAGCCTTTTAAAAACAATACCTGATTGTCAAAGAGAACCTCAAAATGAAACCTAGGATTACGCAGTGCTATTAATATATTGCAACATGTCGGCCTTCCTTGAAACTGAATCTTACTGCTTCAAATCAATATTATTCGAAGAAATATTAAATTTCGTAATTACTAACACGTAAAGAAGCATTGATTGTCCGAATTATATATTTCTTACCATATTCCCAGATTCCAAATTTTATTTTCAGATATGCTGCAAATCTAATTCAGAGCATGCCTTTTTTTTTTAAATTGTATTGCGGTATGTCATCACGTAATAAAGGGAAATAAAATTATTTCACTCTATTCAGTTTAATATCTGTAATATTAATTTAAAAATCATTTCAATTGCAACTTTGTTGGTTTGAATCTTGTTTCCTAATAGTAATTGCTGCGCTTTTGACTAGGCTGACGTAAAACAATGTTTGAGTAGGAAAATATTGATGTGCTGATGTTTTCAAAAAGCAGCACTGGAGCGTGGCAAATATAATGAAAAAGCAGTTGACACTGCGCTACATCCCTAAATTCACAAAACGCCTTTCTGATTCGGCTTTCGTTCAACACATTAGTATGTTTTTTTTATCCCGGCTTTTGAAATGCATATTACTGTGGCAATCAGATAGAAACTCATGACTCGGGTTTTGAATAATTTTTTTCTGAATCTCTGCTATTCCATTCCTGTAAACTGAAACATTAACTATTATTACCACTTCTTTTTATATTCCACAAAATTATTCTCTGCACTCTCTGTAATTGGAAACAAATTTTACACTGGTATGTGAGTGAAACATTTGATTACTATAACATATTGCTCTTATTCGTCATTACATATAATGGAATATTTATAATATTGGTAGGCACTTTAGATAATAAAACCCAGCACGTCCGGCACAACAGAAATAACTTCCACCTACCTTATCAACCATTTGTTACTTCTCAACAACTCAGTGCTTAAGATAGTCAGTCAGCCCGCACATTCTTTATTTCTTTTGTTTATATAAAGCATTGCCCTTCAGTTTTTAAAGAAAGAAAGCTAGAGTTTGTTATGATTTTTTTTAAGATAAAATAAGAAAACAGACAAATAGGGCTCTAAAGATATTTATGGTGGTTATTTTTGCTGCTAATTTTATTTTTAACGAATGAACAATTTAAAACTGTGTTTTTCTACAATTTACTTCTAATTTACAACCTCTTATTTTTTGTTTTAAGTACAAACAATATCTGAAATTCCAAAGGTTCTTAGGGAAATTTTTTATTACCTATTCATGTTTTTAAACATTTCCCTTCCTGTTATTCTCTAACCGACGAATAGAACTGGACAGCACCTCACGTACTACCGGATGTGCACGCACCACCTATTAAAAACCGCTGATTTAGAGCTTCAGTATCATGTTTATTGTGTTTTTTATAATAAAGGATAGCATAACATGAATTATTTTAAGCACAACTCTCATTCTCTTCTCTTCTACAGAGGGTGAGTCGAAGGTTTTGCAATATTTGGATCATTTTATGTCTTCATACGTTCATTTACGACGAAAGCTGACTAGCATTGAAAGTACCAGCCATCGTGTTGCTCCGGCGTCAGCCATCTGTCTGACAGTTGTCGGATTCCACGGCGGTACCAGTTCTTGTTCTTCGATGGCGTATAATTTTTTCCCCCCAGCTGCCACCTTCTCCTGGTTGTTGAAGTGCCGCCCCCGAAGGAAGTGGGCAATGGACCGCAAGAAGCAGTTGTCCGACGGGGCAAGTTCCGAACTATATGCTGGTCTTGGCATTAGCTTAATGCCCTTACGTTCCTGGAGTTTTGCCCGATTCGATTGTGCGGTATGAGGCCGAGGGTTTTCCTCCTGCAGGAGAGCGCGATTTCTGTTCACCAATGCCGGATACTTCTCCTTTAAAACGGCATATCCCCGCTTCCGGTTTCCGAACATAGGTAGGGGTTGATGGACCGACTGTCGGAAACAAATTCGTAATGAATTATCCCTTTTAAATTTCACCAGACGCAGATTATCACCTCGTGCTCGAAGCGCCCACGTATGGCAACAGGTTCAGGAAAACGGCCAGAGCTAAACCACTGCAGTTGTAAATTAATATTATGTAAATTGACCCACATTTCATCACAGGTATCAATTCTCTTGATGAAACGTACATTCTGCGGGTTTTCTGAGAGTTTCGTGCGCACTTCCATTAGACGATTTGGTCCGTAAGGGACGATGCGGCCGCTGCTGTAGACCTTGCCGACGTCCTGAAGGTGACGAACCATGTTGGTCTGTGATATGCTTAGCTCGCCTGATAACCTCCGAGTGCTCGTTGTCGGATTTGCCGTTACGACCTGGAGCACGGCCTCCGAGTCCACAGTTCGCTGCGTACTTGACCTTGGTTGAACGTCGCGGTTTGTGTCACCTGAGCGAAATTTCTTGAACTATTTGTTGCAGTGATGTAGTCCACGGAACATACCCTTTTAGCATGAGAAATGTTTCGTGTTGCTTGAGCAGCGTTATGGCCGAGTTCAAACTCGTAAAGCAAAAGTTCCGTAATTAGCCGGTTGTGGCTGTAAATCCTTTAAGCTGTCCAATAAGAGACAAAGCGACGATATGCAATGCTGTTCACAGTAATCACTACCAATTTATATCCCCTACGATTGACTGCAGTGTGCGACTTAAAGTAATTTTAACACGTGACATACTCGCCGCAGCACATGCGTTTATTCAAATATTGCCAATCCTTCGACTCACCCTGTGTACATTGCGTGATGCCTGTGTGCTGAATGGTAAGTCTGGAGTGTATTGTTTTGTTTTTCCCGTGACACAATTTTCAGTCGTTATCTATATAACATAAAGAAGAAACACAAATTACATCAAAAAATGTTAAGCGTTGTATTATGCAAAAACTACTGACTCGTTCTACGTTTTGCATAAGAAATGTTGGAATTGTTTTCACTTCGGAATATACCTGACAATGATGTTTAGAAGGAAGAGTTCAAAGAGTCATCATTACTGTAGTCGTTTAGTTCGATATATCTTAACGGAGCGTCAGAAGAAAAAATGCACTACTTATTTATAGTTTGTGAAACTTAAAACACTAACAGAAGAATCGCGCTATTTAAATGAAATTAATATAACGCATTTCCCATGTTACACGGGATAAAAGTTTATATTTGTTGAGCTATACAAGATTCTTTTTCTCCAAAACTCAGTTTCGTGTAAAGCCAACTTGTACAAAAATAACAGCCTCTATACGACTTGGCATTGAATAGAACAGATTTTTGGTGCCGTCCGGGAAAGTTGATTACCACTCTGCTGCGATGCGGGTGCAGACTTTCTTTGTGTTCAAGGGCTGACACTCTTGGCGAGCTAGTCGCTTAGCTACCATACCCAAGAAATGTTCGATCGGGATCACATCGGACGAACGTCCAGGCCAGGTAATAAGCTGTATCTGCCTTCCTTGGAAGAGGTTTTAGAAAATCCGGGCCACATTTTGCCGAGCATTGTCCTGTTGGGCTATAACGCTAGGACAGCTGTGAAGGCAGGGAATTTATTTTGCCTCTAAAACTTACCTCATGTATACTGTTATTAATGAAATGATTCATCAGTGAAAAACAAACTGCGTGACACAGTTAAATTCTGATTTAATATTTGAATTCCACGTTAAAATGGATGTTATTAACATGTTACATGTCCCATGAGCCAAAAATCGTGATGACCAGGGTAATGGGATGAAATGAACTCTTCCTTATTTGTATAAATTGAACGTTGTGAACTAATGGAGATATTATTATTTAAAAAAAATCCTTAGTTATACATCCAAATTGAAAGAATTGCAACTTACGTTGTCAGGCAACACCTGCTTAAAATTACAATGAATAAGTCTGGAAGTTTTGCATATTTTCTATGCTTTGTTCTGATTGTAGAACTTGGGTTTCCGTATGCATAAAAATGTATTCCAAAGAAATACAAATTCTGTACTTCCTATCACTTTACGAACATCTGATTGTAGAACTTGGGTTTCCGTATACATACAAATATATTCCAAAGAAATACAAATTCTGTATTTCCTGTCATCTTGCGAACAAAATAATTTTTTTATTTTGAAATTTTTAATGGATATATACAATGATAGGTTAGCAAATCAAGAAGTGCGTCTTGAAATAGTGAGTTAAATTGAAAGTACGTAAACTGCACATCATTTATTTTTATATCTATAAATTTATGTACATTATAAGGTAATTTTTAAATTTAAAATCTTTCTTCTCCGAACTTTATGTAACGCCTTTAAGCAGGCCTGGATGCAGAAACTATAATAATTTTCATACTGTTTTCTTTAGCTACGTGTGTGTGTGTGTGTATGTGTGTATATAGATATTTTTATATCTATAAATTTATGTACATTATAAGGTAATTTTTAAATTTAAAATCTTTCTTCTCCGAACTTTATGTAACGCCTTTAAGCAGGCCTGGATGCAGAAACTATAATAATTTTCATACTGTTTTCTTTAGCTACGTGTGTGTGTGTGTGTGTGTATGTGTGTGTATTCGCTACGTGCGTGTGTGTGTGTCAGTAGTTCAGGGAATAATGATAGTTCAAGGTTGAAATCTCTTCAGTGTCATCGTGATACCTTAATGCACACATTGCTGAGAATATATCTAACACTCGGCCATTTAAAACAAACATCTGAACTCCGCAATATATCTTCTGCTATTCTTCGGATGGTATTAAGGTGAAAATCCTCCAAATACGTGGCGTCAGTAAATAAATAAATACATCGCTCTTTCCACGTTCCAGAAACACATAGCAACCGAAAAATTGTTTTTCAGCCGCCGCCGTGGAATTGGATCACGGAACTCTCGGTAATTAACCGAGTATTAAGATTTCGATATGGTATTAAGATTTCGATGTTTGTTCCTTAAAAACTCCAAGTCCAAGAGTTCGAATAAAGGTATATTCCAGTTTTATGCAGTAATCTTCATTCACATTCTGGGTATATCAATCAAAATTTTACTTCATATCGATTTGCATTTTTGAAATATACATAAGATTAAAAAGACTTCATGTCTTCTTAATTTCATGTATATACACTTCATGTAGTGTATGTTGATTATTTGGAAACTGTTGCTTTCGCTAGATCAAGTGTTTTGTTTTTATAAATACACGCATCTGAAAAAAAAGTATCAATTTCAAATTACCATGGATGCACCAAATGCAGCATTTCAACTTCCCAAACGTTGGACGTCGGAAATTTATTTTCTGTATAATTTTTCAACAGTTGTAAAACTATCGTTATAAGTGTGGTATTGCTTGAAAAATCACAACTGGTTAAACGGTAGCGGCACACTATCATTAACACATCCATACCAGAAATGAAAAATTGTTTTAAATAAGGCTGTTCAAAAATGTTATTCACCTTTACAATGGTAACATTTCGGATTATATGCGTCTTTATTAGGAGCTATTTCACAGCTTGTTGTATATCTGAAAAATCCGGAAATTTTGATTTACCTAAGTGTATTGGAATTATTCATTTTCATAGCTGTTATTTTTATACTACTTTAAGTGTGTGAATTTGTTTTAAAAACTTCATTATACTTTCTTGATGAATTACTTTGTTAAGAGGGAATTGCTTATGTACCTTCATTTGTGCGAGTCAGATCACGTGATATGATTGTAGTTGGCCAATTATTATCGAAGAATCATTTGCATAGTAGTAGGAATCAAGGAATAGGCAATGTACCACTACAAGCAAATTTAGATTCCACCGAGAAACGCAGCAAGGTATTCGGGGGATTAACACGGACCTTGGCTCCAGCTCTTCAATCTGCTGTTTGTCTAAGCCGAAAGACTTCCCAGGCCCTTCTGCAAATTGCAGATGTAAGAGTAACCTGAGAAACATAGCTGTGATTGGCAAGCTGCGGTGTACATATTGGAATAAGGATAACATATTTCCAGAGAAGTGTGTGCACTCTATTTAAATTCGTTTTCCTTGTCATTGTACATACACTTTTCATTTCCCTTATAACAAAGTGTCCTGCATTACAATACACGGTGTTCTTACTTAGAATTAATTGCGTCAATTATTATCACTTTACTTCTTTCATTACTTATTCTCTCAGGTATTGTCTCCAGCTGGCGCCCGGCTACCCTGCCCCACACTATGTACAGCAGCTTATGTCATTCATGTATTTGCATTTATTTGTTCATCACCACAGAAAGTCCACTTAGCATGCCGTCCGAGCCAAAGTGGTTGTTTTGGGTTGTACAACACCAAATTTCGAAATTACAACCATCAGTTTGAAAGTCGATGGCTTTCACTACTTGGGTACTCGTAGTTAGCAAATCGAAACAGAAAACAGAACAAATATCAACCGTACATTTATTGATAACAATGCCCGCCTCGGTGGTGCCGTGGCCTAAGTGTTGGATTCTAATCATTCGTCCGAGCTGGGTTCTGGGCCAACTTCCCGGTGAAGCATACATATTGTGCTTGTCTTTCGGCCGTGACTCTCTCCCTTCCCTGGAACAAGTGGCCCCAAATTTGGGTCGGACGATTACTTATGGAATTGCTGAGTTGCTTGCTGTGCTCCTTAAACTTCCAATAAAAAATGATTTTGATATGTTCCACAGCAGAAAAATTAAATCTTTCTTACTTTTCTCAGAGTTTAGAATTATTTTTAAGGATAATATTTCGGAATCGATGTCGTATCACTGAATTGTTCTATAACTCAAAGGTTATAAAATCAAAATTCCCATGGACTGTAAACCTAGTAGAGGATAACTTTACTCAAAATAGTTTTAAATTCATTTCGAAATATTTAAACACAATTGTCCCTACGTCGTAGTTTTGTTTCTGATATACCCTCCTGGATGTTTCCATGGGCTGTATGGGGTAACTATTTCGTCACCTGTCGTTGATTTTCAATCATTTGCATATTCAGGCTTGAAGAACTTTCATGCGGAGTTAATCAGGAGCAAACGACATTCTCGGGCGCCATATTTTTTTCCAAAGAATAGAATTTGAATTTATATCGTACTTGTAATCTGAATTTATATTTTATTGGAAACCATTTAAATTTACTTTGTTCGAGTTGTTATTTGATGTTAGAGTGAATTTGTAATCTTGTGAATACGAATCTATTAATATATTTTAATTTTGCAAACAGATGTTTGTTGAATGCACTTATATTTCAGCTGATTCCACAGAATTCATCATTTTCATGTAGGACTTCCGTCCACAGGGAGTAGAGTTTAGGTCCCAGCCATCTACAGCGAGATCGCCTTTTAGGCAGGACACAGAAACGGAAGGAATGAGAGCAAGTCTAGCGACTTTTGACAGAACAGTTTGTTGTGAGATTAGAGTACAGTAGATGGCGCCACCGTACAAGTACGATATTGCACATAGATGGGTGAGAGATTTTCTGGGTGGGGGGCATAGGAAAGGATACCCATTTAACCAGTGGGTCCAGCCTGGGGGCCGTCACTTTACGTGCTCGTCCGATGCACGGCGGATATTCAGCGATTGTCAGTAAATCACACCATCTCTGAAAGATCAACCCAGGCTAGAACCTGGGGACCCAGCATCGATAGTCTGAAACACTAACCACTAAGCTATCCGCGGCTCCAAATGCACTTATATTTTTAAATACGACTATATGAGAGACTATTTCTTTCATTTTTTAGTGTAACATAAAAAATTCAAAAACGTCAAAAACTATAGTCGAAGGAAACGAAGCTTACATTATTCCTCTGGATAGACTTAGTTCATTTTCCCCTCAAGACGGTTCCTGAATGATCGCGTGTAAAATAAATTGTGCAGTAATTGCAGCTATGAGGTTCTATTCGTAAAAAAATTCATGCGGCTGCGAATTTTAAGGAAAAAAATTAATTTGGGCAAGCATTCAACCTTTGATCGTTTACCTTACTTAATTACCTCAAAATTTTAAGGAAGGAGTCAAAATTTTAAAGCAATAAATAATATTTTTATTATTATTGGAGAAACAACTCTAACCTCAAGTGCATTTTTCCTTAATCACTATGTTTAAAATATGGCTGAACATATTAAAAATATATCCACCAACTTTCTATGGCTCTTTCACATGGCATATGAAAAATTGAAATCTTTGTTCTGTACTGAGTGTAGAAAACAATCTGATCATTGAATTCTAAATGCAACAGGAACAAACTACAGTAATCGTAACATATTTCCGTGATGTTATAGTAAGATCATTTTATATCACATCAAGGTCGGGGGTCGTAAGCCGCATATGATTATCATCGCAACACTTTCACTAAGCAAAACATTAGAGACAACAAATTCTGTAGAGTCAGGTAGGAAGATGAACAGTCTTAAGTCATCAGTACCCTGTAAAACGTGAAGGTATCTGATCTATTTGGTACTTACCAGGGGTAATAGCTATAAATGTTATTGTTGTCGACTACGGCAGTTTTCTGGATGCATGTGTTTGTTGGTAAATAATAAGCGTTTTTATTTTTGTTAATTCCAGTTACGAAAACTGTACAGAACACCCAGAGTGGGTGTTTAGGACTTGAATTAAAAGATAAGTAACTCTAAATGGGCGCAAGGCGAAGAGTTAATAAACGTAAAAAAAAAAAAAAAGAAAATAAATGGTTTTCCTCCTCATGAACAGCTATGTAATTATTTGAAAAGTACCCTCATTGCTGAGCATCGTTGTGTACAGTATCAGAAACAAGTTACCTTGTTATATGACTTTTTCTACGTGTTACTGGGGCTAATGTAAATTCCCTAAGGCGAATAAACATTATGAAAACTCAAAAGTATAAACTTTTTTTTATATATTCAGACACAGTGAGGATGCAGGATTTGTCATTTTTATGTAGGACTTCCGTCCACAGGGAGTAGAGTTTAGGTCCCAGCCACCTACAGCGAGATCGCCTTTTGGGCAGAACACAGAAACGGAAGGAATGAGAGCAAGTCTAGCGACTTTGGCAGAACAGTTTGTAGTGAGATTAGAGTACAGTAGATGGCGCCACCGTACAAGTACGATATTGCACATAGATGGGTGAGAGAATTTCAGAAGGGACATAGGAAAGGATACCCATTTTACCAGTGGGTCCAACCTGGGGGCCGTCACTTTACGTGCTCGTCCGATGCACGGCGGATATTCAGCGATTGTTAGTAAATCACACCGTCTCTGAAAGATCAGCCCAGGCTTGAACCTGGGGACCCAGCGTCGACAGTCTGAAACACTAACCTCTAAGCCATCCGCGGCTCAAAAGTATGAACTCCTGATATTGGCTTTCTTGTATAACCTATTTTCGAAGAATTTAGTGAAAAGATTTCTGTTTTGAAACTGAAATATCTATTTTAAGAGGACTCAAATGTAATTAGAGATCAGAGAAGTATTGGCTGTGTTGCTGTTAAATAATAAGAAGTGCAACAATTTCATTTCGAACTGTAACTGTGATATTCCCTTAAGTTCTGTAAATTGTCCTAAAACAAATTATGTCAGAAGGAAACAAGAAAAATGTGTTATATTTGTAAACGAGAATTAGTATTTTGCTGAAGTAAGAGAAACAGCGGTGCAGAAGTTTCTATCATCACAAATATTGAGTTATCGTTCGAAAGACTGCCTGTTCTCAGCGATTTACGAGTCAGCGGCGACTTGCTGCATTCAATCTGCGGCTGCAAAAGATGATCCGCGTGAGTTGTGCAATAATCCGGTTCGTGACTATTTCAGCTGGTCCTTAAGGGGAGCTATTTGAATGCTAATTGTGTCACTACGATGAGACTTTTTTACAAAGGGAAAATATTCAGTTCTCATTAATTGGAAGGTGTCTATCTGGCAGGATAAAAGTTCTTAATATGTTGATTACTTGTCGGGTAAGAAATGTATAAAATCTTCGTAAAGTAGAATCCCATCCTCACACTGGAATATCAAGATGCTCTTACTAAACGAATTCTCTTCAATATTGACACTAGTGGGTAACTGTCTTAATGCACGTGACAACATCCCGCTCTTACCATTCTTCGATTGCCTCATCGTCCGACAAAGCTTTGGCAAAACAATACGTCAGAATCATCATGATATCAACAGCAATATGAGAACTGTTGTACCACCATTCAAGGGATATGGGAACACAGATAAGTCTCCTCTGAAACTAACTTTTTCGGAGACTTGAATTGTCCAAAATGATGACAGGCCTTCAGTGTGAAAGTCATTGTGTAGCTCTCTGAAAATGTTGAAGCTTTAAGAAATACTTGGCATTCATACTCCGAAATATATGTAGACACATCCCTTCCAATTTCATAAAAAACTGTCTTCAAATTCCACATTTACTGCACAGTCAAAAAAAGTAATTCTAAACAACAACGAAGAAGAAAACTTACAGTCTCCTACTATAAAACACACCCCAAGAAACACACCAGGAATTACAGTAGCAAAGCGAGTAAGAACGCGTTAACGAAAGGGCTGAAGTGCTGCTATCTCTCATCGGATTTGTTATCACAATAGATCACATAATTTGCGGAGAACGGGCCAATGTATAAAGTATAGTCAAATACTGATCACATGCACCTACGCGAAATGTTTTTAACCAATTTTACCTTCCCAGGTCTCATATCAAGGTAGTTGGTAAATCGAAAATAAGTAACCTCCTAAATAAATAAATACATCGCTCTTTCCACGTTTCAGAAACACACAGCAACCGAAAAATGGTTTTTCACCCGCCGCTGTGGAATTGAACCACATAACTCTCGATAACTAGCCGAGCGCGTTACATTTACACCCCGGTGGCCAACAATTCCCAGTACTATGTGTATTTTTAAGTCAGCTTCTGACATCATAAATCCATAAGATGGGCTCAGCTACTGAGACGTCTCCATCTAGTGGGCATTGACATCTCAGTAGCTGAGCCCATCTTACGGATTTATGATGTCAGAAGCTGACTTAAAAATACACATGGCACCGTGGATTGTTGGCCACCGTGGTGTAAATGTAACTCGCTCAGCTAGTTATCGACAGTTCTGTGGTTCAATTCTACAGCGGCGGATGAAAAACAATTTTTCGGTTGCTGTGTGTTTTGGGAAGGAGGAAAGAGCAATGTATTTTATTATTTACTGACGCCACGTATTTGGAGGATTTTCACCTTGGAAGTAACCTCCTGCAAAAAGATTAATTTAAATTCGATTTAGATCTCATTGAAACGAAAATAAGGTATGGTTCTGACAAATTGACCTGGCGAAAATACATGCGCATGAGGTAAACCGGGCTGCGAATGATTCTGGGCATAATACATACAACTTAACTTTTCTGACCCTTCTGGGAGAAGGAATTCAAGATATGTAATTTCTGCTTTGTGATCCCGTAAATTTTATGTAGTTATCCATATAGGGAGTACGGTGCATCTTAGTAAGTTAATATCCTCAACAGTTTAAGTATTAAGCACCGCGTATATTTGATATATTTTATTATTTCTACTCTTAACGTTTTACATCTTATATTTTAATTACATCCGGCACTAAACCGCTAAATGTTTAATGCCAAACTTAGCAGGGTTTCATTCGATACAAAGCTGAATTTTCCATTTAGAGAACTCCATTTAAAACGTGCAGAAACGTGGAACTCAGTGGAATCATCATCAAAAGCAGAAAGTTCCACTACTAAACGGATTTTCTCTACCATATAGTTCAGCCAGTCTTCCTTCACTTCTCTCTATCCAAGGCCATCACTTCATCTAGTCCATTATACTTTAAATTTGATTTAATATGCTCCATCCACTTTCTCCTTGGTCTTCCTGTTTCCTAGAGCCTCCCACTCCATCAGAATTTTAGGAAGTCTCTCTGATGACATTCCCCATACAAGGCCGAACCATTGCAGTCTCACTCAGTGAAATGTAAATGCTAATATACACTGCCGGAGAATTGCTAAGGACGGATGACAATAGCAACGATAGCAACCATAAAATGGAAGGCAGCAAAATGGGGAAATTAGTATAAGTGCGGGATAGAGTAAGACGTGTTGTGCGTATGCAAATTTTGGATTGCGGAACTTATTCGTGACGTCATAGCGCTGATAAGAGATATAAAGGATTTGACGCGTATTGAACGTTGTTGTTCAAACGCAAAGTTGAAAGGGAAAGAATCAATTGACGAACTTGCAATTTTCAGTATGTCTTCCCGACATCACCTAGATGATTTTACGCGTGGCCGTATTATTGGCAAGATCGAAGAAGGGCGAAAAATAACAGATGTTGCCAGGGAGTTCGACGTCAGCCACAGCGTTGTTTCAAGGATTTCGAAATCATTTCAAACAAATGGAGAGTGTAGCAAACGTCACGGGGTAGGTCGTGTTCGCAGTACGACACCTGCAGAAGATCGGTACATAGTGCTATCTACAGAAAGACACCGGTGCCGCACAGCTAGTGAGGTAGCAAATCAGTTTATGGCTGCTACTGGCAAGCAGATCTCCCGAAAAACTGTCGCCAGGCGTTTACACGAAGCAGGACTATACGCCCGCCGTCCTGTGGTGTGCATCCCATTGTCCAGACGTCACCGTACCGCCCGTTTGCAATGGTGCCATCAACATCGCAATTGGACTTATAACGACTGGTCTGCTGTCCTCTTCTCAGATGAGAGTAGATACAGTCTATCGTCTGATTGTCGACGACAACTGGTCTGGCGTGATAGTGGTACTGCATATTGTCCAGCAAACATACAGGAAAGGGACCGATATCCGACATGTAGTGTCATGGTATGGGCTGGCATCATGATCAACGGCCGTACGTCCCTCTATGTGCTTCCAACTGGGACTATGACTGGCCAACGATATTTTAATGATGTTCTGATACCTCATGTTCCCCTGTCCCGTGGTGCTGTCGGTGATAGATTCATTTTCATGGACGACAACGCAACATGTCATCGAACAGTCGCTGTCCAATAGTGTCTTGAGAGCGAGGATATTCAACGCCTCGTATGGCCAGCACGTTCTCCAGATCTGAATCCCATTGAAAATGTGTGGGATAATTTGGGGAGGAGTCCTGCTGGTCGCCAATGCCCTCCAATAAACAAGGACACCCTCATCCGTGCACTGACAGAGGAATGGGATAAATTACTCCAACAGCTGCTTGATAATGTTGTGCAATGCATGACACGACATGTGGAATCTTGCATCGCCCTCCATGGTGGCCATATCCCGTATTGACATCTTACACCGGAACGCCTGTGGACGGTAATTGCATTTTTTCACGTTTACGTATTCTGCACAAAATGGCCTGTTAGTCCCTTGAACACGTTCCAAAGCCTTCTGTATTTCAGAGCACAATAAATTGTCTTTCTTGTAATGTCCTGGCAGTCTGACATTATTTTATTTCACTTGGCATCCAACCACACTTACTTTTTTGCGCTATATAGCCGTTTATGATCCGTCCTTAGCAATTGTCCAGCAGTGTATTAAGTTAGGTAAAGTGGTGTCAACGTTTTTGTCTGGACATTTTTTGTGCAGAACAAAGTTACAAGAATACAGAAGAGCTGCTCCACATTCTGCGTTATGGATTTCTATATTTTGTTCTCACCTCAGCGCACGCCTTTCGTGTTATCGTCGGAAATTTGCCAAACACAGTCAATTGCATGTATTCTAGTACCTATCAGCGATCCTACGGGAGATGGAAAATGGAAAGCAATGCCACCTCGAATGTTAATTTCTCAGAAATTACACTCGGTTTTGTGTAAGTATTGCTTTAGGAAATCACTTCCGGGAAAACAATATCAAACAATATTTCTCCTTTTGAATGAACTGATGCCTAACTATACATTGAAGACTGACGGTGCAAGTATGGAACATGAGTTTTAAATAAAAGATCACACAAACAGACCTTTTGAGTTTGTAATCATGTTAGGTGTACCTCATTTTCTCTAGGGCGTCATCTTCCGTTTCCTGTTATAATTACACGGCATACGTTACAAGGGAATGATTTTGAACAGTTAAAATTTTAACATAATATTTTTGATACATTGTTTACAAAATCTTCTTTAAGGCTTTTACACCAGAAGATTTTTTAAGACTTTTTGGACTTAGAAAACGGCCAAACCTTGCCGCACTCCTTTTGGCAGTTTCTAATGAATATCTCCTGCTAATTATACCTGACATGCTATTGCATGTTTTATCGTATGCCAAACTGATGCTTTGCACGCAACATATTTGCATTAAAAATGTAACGACATCCAGGGGAAAGCAATGCAAAACGTTTTATGCAGTGCGAAATTTCCTGCTCTAATGAAAAGCTGTGCAACAAATCCTGGAACACGATTTTCCTCTTGACATAAGAACAGAAAAAACACATTTGCATCAATGTCAACAATTGGTATGCGTAACAGCAACGCAATTTTTTTTACATTCATTACACGAAGAAATAATTGAAAACTACTGACCTTCCTCGTCTTTATGTGCAAAGTTTCCAGCGCCTACACCATCCAAAATGAAGGACATTCTGAAATTATCAAATTATTTTTCTGAAGTATTTATGCAAATTACATATGCTTAAATGACTAAAGGTTAATTTTGCCTAAGATAAAACATAAGTGCATGAACAACTTTTTAATTTACTGAACATTTCAGGTAAAGTTCACTTTTTTCAGAAAGATTTTGCTGAGACAAATGACATGTGCATTAGTTTCTTTTTTTCAATTCCGGAGCATAAAATACGATTTGTATCTTGCGAAATGATTCTGACACGGATCCTTTCGTTATGATATCTTACCGAGCACGCCATTAAAATTCAGAGGAAAGTATAACACCAGAGGTTGTACAGAACACACACCACACGAAGCATTTTAACTTTCCAATACCAAATCTCGTGAAAACCTACCAAGTATGTGGAGACACGAAGTCATTGCTCTTTCCGCGTTTTGCTTTAATTAACACACATCAACCGAAAAATTGTATTTCAACACCGCTGGGATCGAATCCCAGATCTCTCGATAACTAGCCGAGTGCGTTCGCTTTGCGCTACAGCGCCAACAATCCACGGTGCTAGATGTGTTTATCTGTCAGCATTTGACTTCACAAATCCGTAGGGATGTGCTCAGCAACGGAGACGTCACCATACGCTACGGTGCCAACAATCCACGGCGCTATATGTGGTTTATCTGTCAGCATCTGACTTCACAAATCCGTAGGGATGGGCTCAGCAACTGAGACGTCACCGTGGATTGTTCGCAACAGTGCGAACAATCCATGGTGCTATGTGTGTTTATCTGTCAGCATCTGAATCCGTCGGGATGGGCTCAGCAACGGAGAAGCCGCCATCTGGTGTGTGCATATTGATTATTCTTCCATGAAATCTTTTTTTCTGGTGACATAATGAAATAATGTATGATTGGAGACACTAGTCCTTATGAGTTAGTTTCCCTACTTAAGTCACTTTAGACTAGTCATGCAGCTCAATAAAGGTCTAAGTACGTTTAAAAGACTGAGAATAAAACTGGGCAAACAGGTCGAACACCTTGATATTTTAACAGGATGTAAGTGCAATAATGTGGTACCAAAATACTTACAAATTCGTACTAAAGCTCTGGAAGCGAGAGATAAAAGAATTATCGCAAGTGCTGAACTGATAAAACTAAAACTGGAATACGAAGAAAGTTTGAGTAGTAAATGTTTTACAGAAAATATTATCTTATATTACACATATCCCAACTATATAATTGACCACGAAATGAAAATAATACATTTGTATTTAAACAGTGTCATACAGAAAGAACGGCAAGACATTACAGAAAACTGGAATACCAGAGATACATCATTTTAAATGGCATAATCATGAAAACAGACCGAAATACATAAAAAAAACCTCTGAAAATAACAGCACTTCAACATGAAGACCTAAAAAAAAGGATGCAAATACTCATATCTCCAAGAGCTAAAAAAAGAAGAATACAACCCTAAATTCGAATAAAATATACGAAAACTACTTCAGCATCTACAAGAACCTACCAAGTTCAAAATTAAACGAGCCGTAACCAAAACGTTTGCAGACAAGCTGAAAGCCAGATCCACTGGCATAACATATGAAAAAAGGCTTTAATTGAGCTAAGAAATAAAGCTGAAATCATTATTGTAATGGCAGATAAGGCCAAAACATATGATCATTTTGGACAGTTTGGAATATAAACAAAAGATGTTGATATCCATAAATGAGCTTAAACCAGAATAAATAGTAAATGATCCCACCAGCAGAATTATTAGAAACCTATCCTCCTTAAGAAATCATAGTTACCTATTTAAACAAATAAAAAAAGCCGCTTATGATCCCATTTGTGTTTCAACACCAAAAATGTTTCGCCAAATTAATACTCATAGAGAAAATGAAACTATTCGACCACTAAAAGTATTGCACCAACTATCAACCCAGAAAGAGCTCTGTTTTAATACCTTAAACGATTATATTCTACTCATAAATATTCTACTATATAACTAGTGCAGAAAAGGCAATAAATAAAATTCATAGTGTTAAGAATTCAGATAACATTACAATGGCGAGTTTAGATATCGAATCTGGTACTCCTAACACCCCAACCGATGAAGGTGTAGACCTAACAGAGAATAATCTGGTTCAACATAAAATCCCAAGACCTCATTAATGATATTTTCAGGAGTCTTCAATACATGATGAAGAACAACTTTTTCATGTTCCAAGGCAAGATACATAAACAGCTGAAAGGGGTACCAATGGGGTCACAATTTGCAGGTATATTTGCCGAGGTCATCCGGCAGGTTATAGAAATCGTTTAATGAATGATAATACAATAAGATTCCCATTATTATTTGTACGATACATCGACAACACACTAATTGTTTTTGGAATGTGATGAAGATGACCTTCAAGCTTTTGTTAATGCATGTTTTGCGTATATCCATCTTTTAACTTGACCAGAGAATCAAAGAATAATAAAGTTTCCTTTCTCGATACTCTGCGAGCTATAAGGAAAAATACAATTATAAATAATATCTCACATCACGCATATAGAAAGTCAACATAGCAGTCAATTATTGTACCTGCTGATCCTTCTCATCCATTTACTTAAAATCAGGCAGCTTTTACCTCATACATAAAACGGGCTTACACTCATTCATCCGACGAAGAAGCATTTAATACCGAAATCAGATGTATCCGAAACATTGCTTCTTTTTTTGATTATGATAAAAATAAAACGATCAATAACTATATAAAAAATATCATTCAAGTAAACAAGCTCTTTGAAACCTTGGGAGAAACCAGGCAAACACATTATTTGCAGGATCGCTGCCATACTGAGCAGCGGTGACTAACGTTTTGAAGAACATCTGTATGAAGAGGTATGAATACTAATTTAAAATTTGGTGTTACAACTAAAGACAGATAAAATTATAAACATCTTTATAAGTGGTATAAATTAGAAAATAAAACGGCTCATATTGATTACTGCATGATAATGTAACACCGGACTGTGCGAATATAAAAGTTATAGCACAACGTGGTACATGGGGAGAAATATTTACATCGGAAGCAATATGCATATAAAAATATAGGAATAATATATGCAATAATAACATACCATAAATCTTTCATACACATGGCGGAATCTGACTGAAACGAGACGGTGTTGTAAATAAAAAAGTAAAGAACGAAATACAAGAACGTAAAAGTATAATGCCGAGATTTACAGCAGATGCAAATGGCACAACTGACGCGGAAGTGAAATGATGATAGGAAACATGACTCAGTGGTATATGCAATTTTTACCGCAGTTAGTACGACCTGGAGCAATAAAACGGCTCATATTGATTACTGCATGATAATGTAACACCGGACTGTGCGAATATAAAAGTTATAGCACAACGTGGTACATGGGGAGAAATATTTACATCGGAAGCAATATGCATATAAAAATATAGGAATAATATATGCAATAATAACATACCATAAATCTTTCATACACATGGCGGAATCTGACTGAAACGAGACGGTGTTGTAAATAAAAAAGTAAAGAACGAAATACAAGAACGTAAAAGTATAATGCCGAGATTTACAGCAGATGCAAATGGCACAACTGACGCGGAAGTGAAATGATGATAGGAAACATGACTCAGTGGTATATGCAATTTTTACCGCAGTTAGTACGACCTGGAGCAAAATACAATCTGCAGTTTGTTAACACCTGAAAATGCCAGTGGGTATTGGTTAAACGCATAACGACTTATACGTGGCTCAAACACAACGACGGAGTTCCTTGGCGTTCATGGCCAGTTCTGCATGTTGTTACTGTTTTTCATATTTCGTCTTGGCTTTTAATCTCCTCTTATTAGGATATTTTTTGTACATTCTTCCAGTCCATTTATTTACCATTCGACAACGTTTTTATTCGAGGTCATTTTCATATCATGGTTTTATGACCAACCTTATATTTGATAACCTTCAACTCATGTGTTTGAAGACTACTAGTATAAATTCCTGCTAACCTGAATATAGTAAGGTATGTTACTTTTATACTATTACTAGTACTATTTTATAAATGCTAATGCCAAGATGACATGCAGATCGTGTTTTTGGTGAATATACGTTTGCGTGGTAGAGGTATAGATGTAGCGCTTGAATAATTAAGACGAGTACAGAAAAATGTTTGTGGCGTGTTTTAAGAGTTCCGTTTTAGGCAAACACAATAGCATATTAATTGAAATAACTTCTGTTAACACATGGCTGAAGGATTCAAAAACACTTTATGCAGAGAGCCTTTCATACCACTATGCGTATTAAGGAACTTTCTCTTCACAATCAACTCCAACTGAATTTCAGTGGATCAGACAGGCAAAGCGTAGATGCAAGCATGTGTCCATGCTCTATATCTGCATTTGAAGATTTCTTAGAAATTAATTTTCTTTCTTTCTCATTTGTTTTTATTTTACCCAAGAATTAATTCCTTGGATAGAAACCTACGAATGTATAACGAAACCAAGTTTTGTATAACAAGCAAAGAGTGCCATACCCTATTCTACTAAGAAAAATATTTGAATCTCCTCTCAAATTATAATTTGTGTTTAGAAAAAAACCCATAAATTTTCTGCTTGTATTGTGAAATAGTGTACAGTATAATTTTTGCGAAATGATATACTTATATCTTTATTTCCTTGAAAATTTTAATAGAATGCAGTCATCGGGAATTCTGAAAATTGAGTCGACTCTCACTTTGCGAAATTATAAAGACTGAAATCGGAAAATAGAGTTACATATTAATTATTTGCATAACTATATATCATCAATTTTCTTTTAATTATATGTATATATATTCTTCCAGTCCTCCCAGCAGAAGTTGCACATGCAATCGTGAACATGAAGCTGGGAAAAGTTCCAGGAGAACGTGGAATTACTGTAGACATTATACACTGCTGGACAATTGCTAAGGACGGATCATAAACGGCTATATAGCGCATAAAAAAAGTAAGTGTGGTTGGATGCCAAGTGAAATAAAATAATGTCAGAATGCCAGGACATTACAAGAAAGACAATTTATTGTGCTCTGAAATCCAGAAGGCTTTGGAACGTGTTCAAGGGACAAACAGGCCATTTTGTGCAGAATACGTAAACGTGAAAAAAATGCAATTACCGTCCGCAGGCGTTCCGGCGTAAGATGTCAGTACGGGATATGGTCACCATGGAGGGCGATGCAAGATTCCACACGTCGTGTCATGCTTTGCACAACATTATCAAGCAGCTGTTGGGGTAATTTATCCCATTCCTCTGTCAGTGCATGAATGAGGGTGTCCTTGTTTATTGGAGGGCATTGGCCACCAGCAAGACTCCTCCCCAAAGCATCCCACACATTTTCAATGGGATTCAGATCTGGAGCACGTGCTGGCCATACGAGGCGTTGAATATCCTTGCTCTCAAGACACTCCTGAACAGCGACTGTTCGATGACATGTTGCGTTGTCGTCCATGAAAAACAATCTATCACCGACAGCACCACGAAACATGCGAACATGAGGTAGCAGAACATCATTAATGTATCGTTGGCCAGTCATTGTCCCAGTTGGAAGCACATAGAGGGACGTACGGCCATTGATCATGATGCCAGCCCATACCATGACACTACATGTCGGATATCGGTCCCTTTCCTGTATGTTTGCTGGACAATATGCAGTACCACTATCACGCCAGATCAGTTGTCGTCGACAATCAGACGATAGACTGTATCTACTCTCATCTGAGAAGAGGACAGCAGACCAGTCGTTATCAGTCCAATTACGATATTGATAGCACCATTGCAAACGGGCGGTACGGTGACGTCTGGACAATGGGATGCACACAACAGGACGGCGGGCGTATAGTCCTCCTTCATGCAAACGTCTGGCGACAGTTTTTCGGGAGATCCGCTTGCCAGTAGCAGCCATAAACTGATTTGCTACCTCACTAGCTGTGCTGCGCCGGTGTCTTTTTGTTGATAGCGCTATGTACCGGTCTTCTGCAGGTGTCGTACTGCGAACACGACCTCCCCCGTGACGTTTGCTACACTCTCCATTTGTTTGAAATGATTTCCAAAGCGTTGAAACAACACTGTGGCTGACGTCGAATTCCCTGGCAACATCTGTTATTTTTCGCCCTTCTTCAATCTTGTCAATAATACGGCCACGCGTAAAATCATCTAGGTGATGTCGGGAATACATACTGAAAATTGCAAGTTCGTCAATTGATTCTTTCCCTTTCAACTTTGCGTTTGAACAACAACGGTCAATACGCGTCAAATCCTTTATATCTCTTATCAGCGCTATGACGTCACGAACAAGTTCGGCAATCCAAAATTTGCATACGCACAACACGTCTTACTGTATCCCGCACTTATGCTAATTTCTACATTTTCCTGCCTTCCATTTTATGGTTGCTATCTTTGCTATTGTCATCCGTCCTTAGCAATTGTCCGGCAGTGTACAAGACGCAAGTGTAGAAATTGAAGCAGTACTCGCCCATGTTTTCACTCGATGCATTAATGAAGGGAAGATTCCTGAGGATTGGAACAACACTACAATGATCCTGCTACATAAAAAAGGTGACATTGAGGATTTCAGAAAATACAGACCTTTCAGCCTCTTATCAGTGGTTTATAAAACCTTCACTGAAGTTCTTTCACACCGCTTGAAGGTAACACTGGACACGGCTCAACCGAGTAAATAAGCTGGATTCAGGAGTGGCTACAGCACTATAGATCATACCCACGTACTGAGAGAACTAATTGAAAGAGCGAAGGAATATGAACTTCCATTATGCATGGGTTTTATCGATTATGAAAAGCCTTTGATTCGGTAAGACCATCAGCAGTTACAACGGCTTTTAAATTCTGCGGTATTGAAGATGCATGCATTAATATTATTAAAAACATCTATGAAAATGCAAGTGCAAAGAGTCGGCTGTTTGAGAATGCAGCACACATAAAAATTGGAGAGGGAGTGTAAAAAGCAAATTATATGAAAGTTAAAACTCTCAGCATTGCTGGGCTAGATGAAGCCACATGGATTACTATATCTACGAGACCCAAAATCGAAACATAAAAAATTTCAAGTATTAGGAAACGTTTTCAAAAGACTTACAGTTCTTCCTGTCTTGAGTTTCGGGGATATAGTGATACATGTTGTTTCATCTAGCCCAGCTGTGCTGACAGCTTTAACCTTCATACATTTTTTTACTTTTATGTATACCCAGAAGAAGACCACATGGGAGATGGGTGGATGAAATTCGAAAGTATGCAGGGGTGACATGGAGGAGACTGGCACAAGAGAGACCGTTGTGGAGGAAACTTGGGGAGACCTTCGTCCAGCAGTGGATTGATAATGGTTGACAATGATGATGATGATGATATATATATATATACTGAGTGGCCACTTTATTACGACCACCCAATCAGTATTTCGTTGAGCCACCCTTTGCCTGTAATACTGCGTCCATTCTTTGTAGCATGGACTCCACGAGATGTTGACAGGTAGTTTGGGGAATCTGAGACCATGCTTGATGAATAACACTTTTCAGGAGTGTAAGATTGCAGGGCTGTGGAAAAAGCTGTCTGATGCCTCGTTCAACTTCATCCCACAAATTCTCAATGGGGTTGAGATCTGGAGATTGTGGGTTCCACCTAAGCAAAGCAAATCATCCTGAAAACAATCCTGTACAATACGAGCACTATGGCAGGACGCATTATCTTATTGAAAGTAGAGATAAACCATCCACATGACAGGATGCACTTGGTCAGCAACGATATTTAGATATGATGTGCCAGTCAGACGTTGATCAACACGAATTAAAGGGCCCAAAGCATGCCAAGAAAACATTCTCTAAACCATAATTTTGCCTCCACCAGCTTGAAGGGTTGTAGCGATGCATTTGTGGTCCATGCTTTCGTGCTGTGTCAGCCAAATCCAGACTTGGCCATCGGCATGGTGCAACTGAAAAAGTGATTCATCGGACTACATAATTTCTTTCCAATTATAGACTGTCTAATTCTTGTGCTCCTGTTGGAACTAGAGAAGTTTTCTCTTGTTAACTGCAGACAGTAGAGGTGTTCGAACAGGCCTTCGGCTACCATATCCCATCCAATGCTGTGTATGGCGAACAGTGCGTGAAGAAATTATTAAAGGGGAACTTTGATTAAGATGGTCTGTAATTTGCTGCACTGTTGCCCTTCCGTTGTTGTTACCAGTCTGAACACTCTCCGTTCCGCCCGAGCAGTTACTAGTCGATGACGACCACACGTTGCACATAGAGACCCAGTTTTTTGGGTGACAGTCCAGTTTTTAAACACTTTAACAACAGCTACTCTGGAAAATTTCACGAATGCAGCGGTTTGTGTGATACTCGCTCCATGGCTCCGAGCTCCTACAATCATCAAACGTTGAAAGTCCGTCAAATCGCATTTTTTACCCATCTCGTCACCCAAAAAGCCCTTCTACTACTGTCGCAAACACTAAGCTTTATTTTTTATACTAGCCTCAACCTCTGGCGGCAACCGCGTGCAGCCATAACTTATTTGCTTAAAACTATCAGGTGGACAAAATAAATTATCATATGTAGAGGATTTTAGGAAGGGAGTGTCTGACCCCAGGTCTTAAACAACCATGAGAAAGAGGAAGCTGGGAGATTTGAATTAGAGTGCCCGATGGTAGGGCTACATGGAAGCGAACTTGAGATGGAAGAAAGACGCCCTTGCTTATTACCGGAAGCCCATTAGACGGGGTCCGACGGCTTAACGAGCCCATCTGACGCACAGAGGATATTTAGTGGATCGAGCGTTCATACATGCCTGGGATGAAACCTGAGTTCCTTTCCGCAGCAGACACGAACGTTAACAACTAGGCCACCCGCGGCCCATGGTCATAATAAAGTGGCCACTCAGTATATATATATATATATATATACACTGGCGGAAAGTGAAAAAAAGAACACCAAGAAGGAGACGTCTGATACCAACGACATTTATACAGCATAATAACGGAATACAGAGGATAACGTGATCAAAACATTATGGCAAAATACAGCTGTATTTGCTGGTAAACTGAAATATAACATTTCCATTTAACATGGTTAGTACGAGGTTGAACCGCCATGAACTGCGTTACACTGTGCAATTCTGGCATGGAGTCTGTCGTACAGATGTTGGATGTAAGTTTGGGGTATTAAGTTCCAAGTATCTTCAACCTGGACGCGTAAATCAGGGATGGTCGTGGCTGGCCGTGGACCCCGGATAAGTCGTTGTCCATAAAATGCCACACGTGCTCAATGGGGGACAAATCCAGTGAACGCGCAGGCCATGGAAGTTGTCTCACACCCTGAAGTGCATGTTGCGCTGACGTGCCGTGTGTGGGCATAGGTTATCTTGCTGGAAACCAACACGATGAACCGACCTTACAAATGGCACAACAACGGGCTGAATGATGATGTTGATGTAGGAGGTGCTGTTTAACGTACCCGGTAGAAACAGTAGTTGTGTACGGGAGTGATAGCTGATGGCTCCCTACACGACGAGACCAGGTGTAAGCCCTGTGTGTCACTGGCGGATGCAAAAAAGGTGGAGACGCTCCCATGTGCGTCTGCGAACACGCATACGTCCATCAGAGGCTCGCAAGCAGAATCTGCTTTCATCGCTGAACACGACAGATCGTCATTGCGTTCTCCAGAGCAGACTTTGGCGACATCACTGCAGCCGTTCCTGACGGTGGGCTTTAGTCAGTGGTACACATTCCAGAGGCACATGTGCACGTAGATCTGCATCCAGTAGATGGTTGCGGAATGTTCGCACAGTCGCCTCAGGTGCAACGGCAGCTCGGATTTGCGTCACAGTGGATGTTCTGCTTGACAACGCCGCTTTTCTTATGCGTCGATCGGAACGCTCATCAGCCCGTCTGTGACTCCCGGTTCCAAGTGTTCTCGTGTGGGAATGCTCCTCGGACCATCTACGCCACCATCGTACCGCCACCGATACTTCCAGTCCAATTCGCTCCGCAATACTACGATACGACCACCTGGCCTCGCGGAGTCCGACTAGACGACCTCGCTCAAAGTCCGATAACTGCTGAAATCTTACACATCTTTCATGTCCAGGCATTGTAGCTTCTTCAGGGTCTTCGCACGTGTCCGTACGCCGACTACTGATTATATTCATTTCGCCACACTCCTTAAATACCACCGACGATAATTTGCATATTATGCCGTGCTGTGGCGTAAGCGCTCACCGGTGGGTCCCGAAATTAATATCACATCTACGAAAACTCGACACCATTAACATATGTAAATTTAATGATCGTCCGCTAATTCTTTTTGGTGTTCTTTTTTCACTTTCCGCCAGTGTATATACACTGAAGAACAATTGAATTGGATACAGCAGGCTTTATGCAAATGTGGCGCTGTGGCCGGCCCTGTAAATGGAAACGACATGACATATGCAGCGATCCGACAGTACAAGGGGTGATGCGACAGGAATCAGTAAGAGTCGGACTAAGTATGAGTAAGACGAAGGATCTAAGCACATTTTATCGTGAGAAAATTGTCGAGGACCGACGAATGGGTCACTCCATCTCGGAAGTCGTGTGGGCACTGGGATTTTCACGAGCCACTGTGTCACGGGTGCACCGTGATTATATCAAATCCGGTAAAGCCATCCCTGCAAAGGCCAACTACCATGGACACTAGCGTGTGGATGAGCGGGGTCATCGTCAGCAAGCTCGCATTTTAAAAGCGGATAGACAGGCCACAGTGAAATAAATCACCCGGCAATTCAGCGCTTGTGCACAAAAAACGTGTAAGCAGCCACACCATTCAGAACCATCTCCTCGCTATGGGGTACAGAGGCCATCGTCCCACGAGGGTACCGCTGCTGACCACACATCACAGGGTACAAAGCTTAGTATGGGCGCAGGAACATCGCCACTGGACCTAGACATGTGAAACAATGTTGCCTGAACTGATGAGTCGAGATTCACGCTGGTTCATCCAACGTGGATCTCGACTAATCAGCAAGACGTGAAATAAAGTTGTTCCTTGAAAGTAAAGATAAAGACGCATCGCTTTTTGATGATCCAAAATTATTTCATGATCTATACAGGTAAAACTGGATACCTGAACTATTTGAATATCCAACTGTGAGGACAATACAGTGTAGTCACTGATATTATTGATAATATTAACGCATTTCAGTGGAAACTTCGGCTTCGGAAAGCTCAGCTCAGTGCAGGAAATCCTGCTCACTTTCTCACTTCAAAAGCTTCAGCTCAAGAAGGAGAAATAAGATTTTATGAATTTTCTACAAATATAGCTTAGTTAAATAATGATTTTAACAGGCGGTTTGAATGTTTCAAAGACATGGAGAATATTTCCAATATATTCAAGTCTCTATTTTCCTACAGTGCAACTGAAGAACTTCATCTTAAATTAATAGACTTTTCAGCGTGATGCTTTCCTAAAAGAAGAGATCACGAGTTGAAATCTAACAGTGTTTTACCAGTTAGTTTCAAAGGACAAGTACATAAACATTCCTTACCTAGTTGCACGCGTTCTGCCTATATTCGGAACAACATTCTCATGTAAATAGTTGTTTTCAAGAATGAACCAAGCAAAATGTCTTGAAAGGAATAGGTTAAGTGACAGTCACGTATGCTCGCTTCTTCTATTCGACCAAACTAAAATAAAAATCTTCTATTCAACCAAAGTAAAATATTCTTTGCTTCAGCTTTCTTTGTAAACAGAATACTGGAAAATCGTATATAGATTTATTGGTAGTTTGAAATATAATGAAAAAATTCCGCTTCTGGTAAGTGTTTGAAACTGATATATCAAAACAAATATAATTCATAGAAGAATGCCTCAGAATAAGTGTTGTGTTACCGCATCTCTGTGTAATGAGAATTCCAAAATACCAGCATTATATTCAAAGAATGCCGTTCATGACATGTGACGTTATCTTTTATCTCGGTGAATCAGAAGCATTTTGGCCTTCTGTCTTAAATCATCATTTATTTTTCGAATCTGTGCTTTAGACAAGGCGGCAAACTGAGAACATACCCGAATCTGAAAAAAGAACCAAAAAGCAATCAACTTTCATAACACATTAGTGTCCACGCTGTCAGTAAGAAATGGACTTGCTGAAAGACTGCAGTGTGACGAGATGAAGAACGAACGCAGCAAGCTTATTCGCGTCACCTCTGTTGCTCAGGACGGGACTCATGAGGAATATATTTATCGCAGCATGTAGTAGTCACGTTTTGCAGTTTACAACCTATTATTTGGTCAAAAACTCAGACTGTTAGTTTCAAAAGATAACTTTTATCAAACCGTAGTATTTGCACATTATTTTTTATTAAAGGCTTATGCAGTGTCTCATGACGATCACTCAACTTCACACGTTAAAAACCTTTTAAACAGCAGTAGCAACTTTAGATAAGAGCTCCTTTCAAGAAAAACAGCCCTTTTCATGGCATAGCACCCCAAATATAATTTGAAACTATGTAAAACTTTATTTTCTTATTATACTGTTCATTACAAAAAAGAAATTTGATGTGAAACAGTTTTATTCCGAACATAGGATATGTATGAAGATTTAAACAATTCTGCTGAACAACAGTGACAAAAGTCAAAAAAAAAAAAAAAGAAAAAGTGACGACAAATAGAAAGTTTTTTTGAAGTGGCTACATAATAAAAATTAAAAAACAATCCCTTTTCCGAAAACAGGTTTGCCCAGACAATAATCTTGTGATCACATTAAGACAGAACATTTAAAAAAAAAAACCAGCTACTTTTAATCATAAATCCAGTTTGTCCCATATCATCATCATCATCATTGTCAACCATTATCAATCCACTGCTGGACGAAGGTCTCCCCAAGTTTCCTCCACAACGGTCTGTCTTGTCCAAGTCTCCTCCATATCACTCTCGCATATGTGACATAAACTTTTAAAAGATTTCTGTGGGAATTTTGGCTACTGCAGCAGAACTCGGTTTTGGAAGATTTTAAATAACATAAAGACAGGCTTGCTGTTTTTAGCATCTGAACGACAGGCACCTGTTGCAGCTAGATTTGTTCCCTCCCACAAAGGACGCTTTGCTTGAATCTGCTACGGATGACGATAGATGTTGTCACGTACACTTGCTCGTTACTTTCGATAGAATAAATGGAATAACACGATTTTTCTTTTCTTTTTTGTTCCAATTTTTCTTTTTAAATGGCTATTAAAATGGTATGTGATTTTTTTCGATTAGACAAACAAAACTGTTTAGTGAAAGGTGACATTAGATTTTTTAAGAATGCAACATGCTCTGACAGGGAATCAAGAGAACTTTACTTGTCATATAAAAAATAAAAATTATCATAACTTCATAGACTGACTGTGTACCGCTGGTCGCAGGGTCTTATGTTCTTAATCCAATATATTGCTAATCTGCTGAAGAAGCGAATATTAGAAGACTTCTCGAGAACCTAAATACAACGGCCGTTTCATAAAAACTGAGAGAAAAATCACACAAATTGAAGAAATATTAGTACACCAAAATGTGTATTATACCTTCTCAAAGTATCTTATCTCAGATGATAGCTATATGATACATATATATCGCATCGTACAGTCCACTTTTCAATGCATGTGGTGAATCCATTTTGTGGAAGCTGCCTTAGGGACCCCTGTACCGCTTGAATTATGTCAGCACCTGTGTTGAATATTGCGCCACGGAACTTCTCCTTCACTGATGGAAACAAGCGGAAATCGCACTGTGTGAGCTCAGGATTGTATGCAAGCTGTGGAATAATTTCAATACTGCATTTCCTAAAAAACTGTTCAACACAAACAGCCACATGTGGGCGGGTGTTATAATGGTGTACGGTCTATTTGCCCAACAGTACCGGTCACTTAATTGATATGCGTCATCGCAGACGCCTCAAGACTTAAACGCAGTATTCAGCATTCACAGTAATTTGTGGAGGAACGGCATGCTAGTAGACTACGCCGTTATATTCGAAGAAAATTATCATCATCAGCTTCCCAGCTGATTTGGTTTAGAGGTGTTTTTTACGACAAGGCGTGCATGTGTGTTTCCGGACACTCGGTGCCAACTTCTTGAGAGGGTCGAAGTGGTGCAACATCTTTCATTGGCAGTTGGTGTTGCGTGTTGAAAGTTGAGATCCTTTACAATTATTTTTTTCCACTCATACCACATTTGAACTCTGGCGAACGATTGTTCTCCCTTCAGGTGATGTGGTACCAATCTGGAAAACACAAGATGCAGCAATACTTTGATGCGCTGAATACGGAATGCCCTCATTTTTGAAATATTAGTGGACGCCGCTACATCTTCACACGTCATTCGTCGATCTTCTTACAGGATTTCCCAAACAATGTTAAGAATACGCTCCATAACAACATTTTTAAGTCGACCCTGCATATGAGCGGTTCCTGCCGACAAACACTCTGTTCTGAAATCATGTGGACTATCTAAAAATCATTGACTCACCCAAACATATATGTTTGTAAGCTGTTTCTTTAAATCCACTGTTTCTGGTGCTGTTTTACTCAAACAATAGCAAAATGTTATCGCACAACGCATTTTACTTCTTAACTCTAAATCACTCACCTCCATAGCTGAATGGCTCAATTCAAACATACCTTAAACAACTGAGCACCTATAAAACTAGAACCATCTGCCACGACTAATAACTGTTGCCATAGATACCTCCTTAATTTAGTTAGTCGCATGAGTGGTTACTTTTCCATTCCACTGTTCCCCACCCAAAAAACATTACTCTCAGTTTTTATGGAACCGCATTTGTAACTTGTATCGAAAGGCGGTTTGTTTTCATTAGAATGGACGGAGTAATTAATCGAAAGGTTCGTGAGATATTAGTCTGCGGGCGACACTATATAGTACATCGATTAATAATCATAGATTTATATGTTACGTTCTTCTATGTGGCATTAACGAGGATATCAGTTGAACCAGATTTTCCTCTGAACAGCTTCGCACCAATTATGTTCTTACCTTGTTTCGTACAAGTATAGTTTTCCTTTTAGAAAAATTATATTTCTGAGGCATCAATTTCGTTATACGTTTCCTCGGTATGAGGAATTAGGTATATATATCGTGCTCAATACAGTGGTCTTTTACTGCAGCACCAGTTTAGAAGAGCATGTAAAATATTTTTGTGTGCTGAGGGAAAACCTCACTATTTTATATTATCAATTTGTTAGACTGAACATTTTGCAACAATGAGCAAAAGCTTTTCGATCATACAGAGACGAACAATTTGAGCCAATGATATTCTAACAAATATATTTTTCAACGAATTGTGATACTCGATTAAAAATTAATTGAATGTTCCAGTAGTTCGGCAAGAAATATCTTACTGTTGACGAAATACTTTACCTTTGGGTAGGTTTTGTTGCTTCTCAACTGGCTAGAATCAGTTAAATCTTTGAAAACAAGGTAGTACGGAATCTTGTAAACAAAATCTCCTTTTTCGTCATGCGCCACATTTCAAAATGTGAAGTGACGAGTTGTATCTATAAACAGCGTTCTTCCTTTGGCAGGAACTCTAGTTACTGGTAATTGGTGAGCATCTCATACAATGCTTTCGATTGTGTGAGACCATATTTTATAAAATGTAAAATGCAAATTTTGAGCTTTTTTGGCATCTGTAACAACTGCCAGTAACTATTCAGAAACATAATGTATATTTTAGCCTATTTCCGTTTTCCTTTGTCAATATACATTTCCCAACGAAAAGTTCCTGATCACTGGTTTCGTCCAGCGTTTTGTCTTACTGTTCTAAAGCATTCAATGTCACTTTAAGCACCAATGGTCTGCAAATTAAAACAAGGTACATAACAATTGCACCGGATACATGTGTTGTGCACTAGCGATTTTCCTTAGTGTTATAGGAAAGTCTCCTAGACTGGTGGTTTCGGAGCAAGAACCAGTTCTAATAATTTAAATTAGAAATTCACCAACCATATATTGGCCAAACACTGGTGGTTTCGGAGCAAGAACCAGTTCTAATAATTTATATTAGAAATTCACCAACCATATATTGGCCAAACACCTCCAAAATGACTCCACAACTTAAATCGTGGCCCTCAGTCTCCGGCAGCTGGAATGTACCTGGCCAAGGCAGTTATGGCCAAACACCTCCAAAATGACTCCACAACTTAAATCTTGGCCCTCAGTCTCCGGCAGCTGGAATGTACCTGGCCAAGGCAGCGGCCAGTGCGACATGAAGGCAGAGGGTGCTAAGAATCCCCGGAGGACCGGACTAGGCTGCCATTTGATGCTGACCTTGGCTACCTATAACGGACGCTCCCTATCTTCTGATTCAAGGCTTCTTGAATTGGAAGAGGAACTACAAAGGATCAAGTGGGACATCGTCGGGCTAAGTGAGGTAAGGAGAAGATCTCATTGAACTGAAAAGTGGACATCTCTTCTATTATCGTGGGACAGATACTGGCAGAACTAGTGGTGTTGGATTTATAATAAACAACAAACTGAAGGATAAAGTGGTAGAAGTTGAAAGTTCCTCTGACAGAGCTGCACGACTCGTTATCCAACTATCGAGAAGATACCAGGCTCAGATTATTCAAACTTATGCACCCACCACAAGTCATCCTGAAGAAGAAATTGAAGAATTTTATGAGGAAATTCGTCATCTAAATAATAAAGGTAAGCAGCACTTGAAGATAATTATGGGAGATTTCAATGCAAAAATAGGGCAACGGCAACAGAATGAAACTTCAGTAGGTAAATTCGGTCACGGCAACAGAAACCAGCGTGGAAATACTCTCGTTGAGTTTGCAGAGGCAGAAGGATTTTTCATCTTGAACTCCTTTTTCAAGAAAAAGCCACACAGGAAATGGACATGGAGACATCCAATTGGGACGACAAGTGAAATTGATTTTATTATGTGTAACAAAAAATTCGTCATCGAAGACTGCAGTGTGCTGAACAAGTTCAACACAGGTAGTGACCATAGATTGGTGAGATGTAAGATGCACCTCAACACTAAACTGGAACGTGGCAAGCTCATAAGACAAACAAAATGTATTGACATAACCAACCTTAAAAAACACCATAATACTTTCAAGTTGGAACTGAAGAACAGATTCTCTGCTTTAGAAGGCCTAACATCGGAAGAAGTGGATATTTCGGAAGTTAACAGAAAAGTAACAAAAGCTCTAATGGAAACAGCAACAAAATTAGCTGGGTCTAAGAACAAGTTGCATGTGAACAAATTATCAGGAAAAACCAAAATGTTGATGCAAAAAAGAAGAGAGATGAGGACAACTAAAGAAGATGTGACTTCCAAAGTGGAATATATAGAGCTATGCAAGACAACACGAAAAAGTATCACTGAAGATGTAAGGAAATTCAACTGTGAGCTAGTGAGGAAAGCAATTGAAAACAACCAAAGCCTTAAGATAGCAAAGGGACATCTCAGTAAGGGAAGAAAACAGATTATGGCTCTGAGAAAAGAAGATGGTTCTATAACAAGAAATAGAGGCGAAATTTTGACAAGAGTGAAAGATTTCTACTCCAAATTATATGAAAGGGATGATACATGTACTCCAGACATCATGAAAGGTACCAGAGTTCTTCCAGTCCTCCCAGCAGAAGTTGCTCATGCAATCAAGAACATGAAGCGGGGGAAAGCTCCAGGAGAAAATGGAATTACTATAGACATCATACAAGAAGCAAGTGGAGAAATTGAAACAGTACTCGCACAAATTTTCACTCGATGCCTTAATGAAGGGAAGATTCCTGAGGATTGGAACAATGCTACAATGATCCTGCTACATAAAAAAGGTGACATTGAGGATCTCAGGAACTACAGACCTATCAGCCTCCTATCAGTGGTTTATAAAATCTTCACTAAAGTTCTTTCACACCGCTTGAAGGTAACACTGGACATGGCTCAACCGAGAGAACAAGCTGGATTCAGGAGTGGCTACAGCACAATAGATCATATCCACGTACTGAGAGAACTAATTGAAAGAGCGAGGGAATATGAACTTCCATTGTGCATGGCTTTTATCGATTATGAAAAAGCCTTTGATTCGGTGAAACCATCAGCAGTTACCACGGCTCTGAAATCCTGCGGTATTGAAGATGCATACATTAATATTATTAATAACATCTATGAAAATGCAAGTGCAAAGATTCGGCTGTTTGAAAATACAACACACATAAAAATTGGAAAGGGAGTGAGACAAGGTGACACCATATCTCCGAAGCTCTTTAATGCCACATTGGAAAATGTCTTTCAATCACTGAACTGGGAAAACAAGGGGATAAAGATTAATGGAGATTATCTAACCCACCTTCGTTTTGCTGATGACGTAGTCATTTTTGCAACTACCCCATCAGAGCTACAGAGTATGATCCAGGAACTTGCTGACAAGAGTAAAGAAGTGGGATTAAAAATGAACTTTCAGAAGACAAAAGTGATGTTCAATGCTTTTACAAGAAATGAAGATTTATCGATTGATGGAGAAAAACTGGAGATAACAGATACGTATGTTTATCTTGGACAGCAGATATCAAGTGAGGGTCACATTGATGAAGAAATTAATCGGCGTACAAAACTTGCCTGGAGAGCTTTTGGAAGAAACAGCATAATTTTCAAGAGCAATATGCCATTATGTCTTAAAAGAAAAGTGTTTGATCAATGCATCCTTCCAGTGCTTACGTATGGTGCAGAGACGTGGACCTTAACTAAAAGAGACATACAAAGGCTGCAGACAACTCAAAGAAGCATGGAGAGGTGCATGCTTGGTATAACCAGGAGAGATAAGAAGAGGAACTCGTGGATCCGAAAAATGACGAGAGTGGAAGACATCATGATCAGAGTTAAATCCCTGAAATGGCAATGGGCTGGACATACTGCCAGAAGGACAGACCATAGATGGACAGCCGAAATTTTAGATTGGATTCCAAGGGACAGGAAAAGACCCAGAAAAAGACCACATGGGAGATGGGTGGATGAAATTCGTAAATATGCGGGAGTGACATGGAGGAGACTGGCACAAGACAGACCGTTGTGGAGGAAACTTGGGGAGACCTTCGTCCAGCAGTGGATTGATAATGGTTGACAATGATGATGATGATGATATTGGCATTCAGGGTATTTCAGAAGCGGCAAACTATAGGCGTCTCTGAGAAGGTGGATAATCATCTCGCTATTCCGCTCAGCAGTGTGGCAATGACAATGCCTTAGCATTTAGGTGCTACTAACAGTTCTTGAATTTTGACCCAACCCCACGTGTGTTTAGAAGTGTACAATGTAGGAAGACTTCACCAGGAAAAACTGCTTCACCTGACAACAAGATTGCGTCTGCCCTATAGCCACTGCCTTGAGAAAAGTGGTGAATATTGTTTTATATCTTTGTATCGGAGAAGTTAGGACTTAGGCACACAGTGCAGTTCCTCTCCTGCCGCTATCAGATGATCATATCCTACAGAATCGAAAGCTGTTCCACCCGTTATGAGAGGACCTGTAGAATGGCGTAGCGTTCTCTTTTACGAAGGTTTAACACGTGTTAGATAATTGCCGTGATCACATATTGAGACGACAAGAAGAGGTCAAATTAAAATTTCATTTACAGCGGCACGCAACGCAAATGGCAGGGGCTATTCTCTAGAGATCAATAAGCTGAACAACGTGTCTGCCAAGAAAAATATCCAACCCATTGGTATCGTCCCTTTCTTAAGTGAAGGCACCTGGAAGCGCATTTCAACACGGTAGTGAATTTTGTGAACATCTTCAGGGAAGTCAAGTGGTGCGAATGCTGTGGAATGGACAAGAGGACAGTTGAGGTTTTTCCCATAACACATGTAAAAAACATTGCTATATGTCATTTCAATCCCACAATAAAAATATCGCAGACAACAACATCCTGGAAAGCCAGCTGTCGGAACATGGTATTCAGTCTCCAGAGACATCAAATATCTACTTCATGTTATACCAGGATGGACTGCATCTAATGCCAAATATTAAATTCAATATTCATATTTACGGAGTTTCTTGTGCAGTTCAGAAAAATATTACAGCTACATTACTAAAATTATTTCCGCAAGTAATGGCAACATTAATGATAAATTGAATGTTTAATACCAGCAATATTACGGCCGAACAATCCGTGTACTTAAAGTTTAGTAGATAACAATGCAAACTTTTAGTTTGAAGGTAAATGATCTCACGATGTTACAAAATTTTTATTTCTATTCTTATTGTTAACGCATGACTGAAAGCACAAATGAAAAATTTCAGAAGACGAACCTGTTCACTTGCTGACATGAATATTCGAAATCAACTGAAATTCGTTCTTATTCCGTTACGAACAAGGGCATCAAGAGTGAACATAGATACACTGGCGGAAAATAAAAAAAGAACACCAAGAAGGAATTGGCGGACGATCATGAAATTTAGATTTGTTAATGGGGTCGAGCCTACGTTTGTGAGATGTTAATTTCGGGACCAACTGGTGAGCATTTACCACACAGCACGGCATAATATGCAAATTATCGTCGGTGGTATTTAAGGAGTACGGCGAAGTGAAAATAACCAGTCGTCAGCGTTCGGACTAGTGCGAAAACCCTGAAGAAGTTGCAATGCCTGGACATGGAAGACGTGTACGATTTCAGCAGTTATTGGACTTTGAGCCAGGCCGTCTAGTCGGACTCCGCGAAGCCAGGTGGTCGTATCATCGTATTACGGAGCGAATTGGATGGGAAGTATCGGTGGTGGTACGATGCTGGCGTAGATGGTCCGAGGAACATTCCCACACGAGAAGGCGTGGAACCGGGAGTCACAGACGGACTGATGAGCGGACCGATCGACGCATAAGAAGAACGGCGTTGTCAAGCAGAACATCCACAGCGACGCATATCCGAGCTGCCGTTGCACCTGAAGTGACTGTGCGAAAAATCCGGAACCGTCTACTGGATGCAGGACTACGTGCACGTATGTCTCTGGTATATCTACCTCTGACTCCAGCCCACCGTCAGGAACGGCTGCAGTGGTGTCGCCAACGTCTGCACTGCAGAACGCAATGGCGATCAGTCGTGTTCAACGATGAAAGCAGATTCTGCTTGAGAGCCTCCGATGGCCGTATGCGTGTTTGAAGACACACAGGGGAGCATCTCCACCCTTCTTACATCCGCCAGCGACACACAGGCCCTACACCTGGTCTCTTGGTGTGGGGAGCGATCAGCTATCACTCCCGTACACAAATAGTGTTTGTATCGGGTACGTTAAACAGCACCTCCTACATCAACAACATCATTCAGCCCGTTGTTGTGCCATTTCTAAGGTCGGTCCATCTTGGTGTTTTCCAGCAAGATAACGCCCGCCCACACACGGCACGTGTAACGCAACATGCACTTCAGTGTGTGAGACAACATCCATGGCCTGCACGTTAATCGGATTTGTCCCCCTTTGAGCACGTGTGGGATTTTATGGGACAACGACTTATCCGGTCTCCACGGCCAACCACGACCATGCACGATTTACGCGTCCAGGTTGAGGATGATTGGAACTCAATACTCCAAACTTACATCCAGCATCTGTACGACAGACTCCATGCCAGAACTGCACAGTGTGACGCAGTTCATGGCGATTCAACCTCGTACTAACCATGTTATTTCAGTTTATGGAAATGTTATTTTTCAGTTTACCAGCAAATACAGCTGTATTTTGCCATAATGTTTTGATCACGTTATCCTCTGTTTTCCGTTATTATGCTGTATAAATTTCGTTGGTATCAGACGTCTCCTGCTTGTTGTTCTTTTTTCACTTTCCGGCAGTGTAATTAGAGGAAAATATACATAAGACTGGATCCATAACAGAAATTAGAACTTTGAAATTCAAATCCATTTGTTTGAAAAATTTCTGTGATATTCAATCAGTTTAAATAGTGCTGAATAAAAAATTTACTTTGGATATCAGTTAACACCACAGACATACCACGTTTATCAGTGAAATACTGTAGAAATTTGAAATGGAAAAAGGCACCGAAGCGGTACTGTCCAGAGTGGTTCACTGATATCGGTCGCATGGCATGTTGGCCATCTTTTAAAAACACAAACAGAAAATCCCTTTGATTGCACTTATATTGTATGATAGAAAACGCATTTATAGCAATAAGAGAAATATTCCAAGAAAATTCAATTTATCACCGTTTCTTTACATTTTTTTCGTATGCTCAAGATCAAATTCTCCGTGTTTTCAAGATGGGTTGTCCGATTTTCGGATTATAATTTTTTGAAAAAAAACCCCAAAAAACAAGAGTAATTTATTTATCCCAAATCAAGAGACGAATGTAAACTTTTACCAGTAGAAATGCATTAAAGTATTCAATTTTTAATAGACATTTTTGAAATCAGTTGAATTTTAAGAAATGAAAATTGTCCGTAATATTATTTTTAGTAATTAATGAATATAAAAGCTTTATTAAACCATTTTTGGAATTTTTTTAACTGAAGTAACAAAATAAGGAAGCTGTGAAACGCCGTCTGTGGTAACTCACCGCGACGGCTAAAATAAAGTTGCGTTAATTTCTCGCTCGCTATGTGATGCGAGTAACAAACTAATTGTTATAATTAATTCACAGCATCTTATCAACGTCCAATGTAAGAAACACAACGGCATTGACCTCTCCTTTCGTGTGTAACATATCATTTATCAGCATTATTAGATTAGGGATTGCATACGTCAAAATCTTGGAACCTTTGTACAAAATTCATTACATTTATTTCCAAATTTTTTTCAGATTTCTAATTTAAGATAATTACTTTTGTTTTTTTGACAAATCTCCCCAATTCTGCATAATTCTGCTGGAGAACACAATGGAGAACACATCAACTAATTCTGCTGTAGAACACATCAACTCGTATCAGTATATTGATTAAGTATATACAACTTGAGGTATCCAAGGCAAAATCAATTAATTAATATTGAAGAAAACTTAAATTTGGCGTTATACTGTTTTTTCTCTTGTCTTTTCAGTTTAGATTTTCAACCATGTCTCTTCAATTTCAAATGTTTGATTGCATATAAAAAGTGTGCTTACTGCAGTTAAATTTCTGCCAACACGACTGAAAGTAAACTGGTTAAATGACATTTTATGTTGTTTTTTTCAGAGTGATACATAATAAGTTCAACAAAGCATTTACCAACGTAACTTATTATGTTTTCAGTCATGAAGATTTATCGGAATTATAAAGGTGTTAAAAGTTAAAATATGTTAGAAATCATCATCTTCTAGTTACACAGTAATTTGAATTATAGACTTTATATATCCTTGTTTAACAGAAAGCATAATTTTGGAATATCATCAAACGTAATCCTTGGCAGTAATTTTTCTACAGACCCGCACGTTATCTGCATTACATATACCCAGAAGTAGCACATTTTTATAAAAACGCAACACCAATCAAACAGGTGTCATCCTCATGAATTGTGCACACAGATGAAGACAATATATTCAGCTATAACACAGAACACTGATTTCCCAAATGTTTCAGAAAGCAGCGTTTGCCCATAACATTTTAACAAGATCTGAAGCTAGAAAGGTTTACTGGTCGTGCAGACGCACACAAGCTTGATATCAGCAAAATGAACGCCAGGCGTCGGCTAGAATGGTGTTACGCTCGGCTTTAGTGGACTCTGGAGCAATGGAAGCACTCTCTGAGGAGTGATTAATCACGCTTTACCAAATTGCATTACGATGGCCGAGTCAGAGTGTGCAAAATGACAAAAGTATGGTACCTGCACTACTGGGGTGTGCTAACTGTGAAGATTGGAGATGGAGATATGAAAATCAGGGGAGGTTTTTATGGTTTAAGTAAGGGAATCTCAACACTGCGACCTATTTCGACAATTCTGTGATCCCAGCAATATTGCCTGCTTTGCTAACAGGAAAATGTCCCATCAACAAAGTGAGGTGCATAAAAGATGGTTTAATTAGATGAGTTTTTAAGAACCTGAATATGGAGCGCATTGAACGTATTGCAAACTCATCAATCATGTTTCGGATTATATGAACACCGACAATGTGAGAGACCTGACTAATGCCCTGTTGTACAATTTATGGTAATTCCCGTTGCAACGAACAAAATATTTAAAAAACTTACTCCGCAGATTGGACACGGCAACATCTTCAAAGTTTTGACAAACTCTATGATAATAATGTTTCTATACCAGAGTGTTAATAGACATGTAAGTGTCATGACAATGTTTGGCATTACGTATCTTGGATTAATAACTCCAAATTATTCTACATTGTACATACGTTTTCGGTATTCTTTTGGAAATATAAATTTCATATATCAATTAGTAAAAAAATGGTTAAGCTAACAAAAATTGGTCTCATATTAATGTAAAATTATTTAATGAAGAAACTTCTTGAATAATATTTTAAAATATATGCAGTATATGCTTTTAGGAATAGGTTACCCGGGATTTTGTCAGTTACTTAACAGATATTTAAGGTAGCTTGAAATTGGCTTGGAACTTAGAATGTTGAGTAAAAAATCTACAAAGCCATTAAACTGACCTTATAACTGAGTTTTAAGAATGTCAGTAGTTAGGAGTACAATATCCATAAACATTGTCGCCTAAACAACAAAATTTAAGGTAGCTTCAGATACATATGTAACTTATTACGATGGTTGTCCCGTCTTCCTCATTCTCGAAAACAGTATTTTTCATCTTATAAATTGGTTTACTTTCTCTGTGATTCCAAAATTTGATTAAATGGAACACAAAGTGAGAGGGAACTACCATAAAAATTTGAAGGAACGCCTAATTGGCATAATATTCAAATAATTTCAATTTACGGAACTGTATTAAATTAGTAAATGCACATTGAATTCAAAATCTGCTAAAACCCAATACAATTCGGATTTCTAAATTTGACTCAATTAAAAAATTAAGTTAATTATATTATAAATGACTAAGTTTTTATTAAACAATGCAATCAAAGTAAGATTCATCGAAATCTATTAGAAATCATTTTGCTTTCATTTTAGCGCAAATAATTGATATATCTGTGTTGTATGAGAAAGACGCTGAGCAGAAGAAATCTCTGGAAGTATGACAAGCTTCATAGAACTAGCCTTTCGAAGCTTCCCACTTAATACAATATTGTTAAAAAATATAACTAACGTTTTAATCACAGCTTTCAATTAGACACTATGTTTATCGAGTATTTACCTTCCATAGTACCTGATATTTAGCACTTTTGACGCTCAGATATTTTTATATTGCTAGAGTATTCTGCAAAAATCAGCCAGACGTCGGAATGAACCCGGCAGGTAAAGAGAATTCATAAAGGATTTTATCGATTTAACCCTCAGTGCTCTATCAGAGATTATTTAGAAAGTTACCCTTTCTGTTATCGCACTACTTTTTCATAACTCACGAAGTTTGCTGGATGTACGGATAATTATGAACACGATTGAAATCACACAAGCAAGTTCAGGAAAAAGTAAATGTTAACATGGATCGTGGAACACTTACAACGTTCGCCAGGAGTCATGGCTAAGCTTACGGACATTTCATTCTAATTGAGGAACAAAATATTTATTACCGGCTGAAAGGGAACGCAAACCTTTCCGTCCTTGACATTTATCAAATCATCTTAATTAATACAGGCAAGGCCGAAAAATAAAATGGGATTTCGTTTATTAAGTATGCTTTTAGGCAGGAAATGCAGTAGTATTGCATTGTGAGGGAATTAATGTTATTCACTAAGAGGATGAAGAAATATACTACTTCCCAGTAGCCTTATGCTTTTGCCTACCCAATTGACACAATATTTTTTTCTCAGATGTGAAGTGTACAATCGACGGAATGTGAAAGAAAATGGATTTATTCAATTACTTCTGAACGCTAAAATCTTTACAAGGATTTTTCTTTTCACAGCGTGTAAGCGCTCTTAAGATAATACCAGTAAGAAAATACTTAGATAAAGTTTTTCCCTGGAATGTACCCTAACAAATCAGAGAAATTTGTTCCTTGTAGGCGAGGTGATCTTATGCTTATGTAAACATTCCATGGCATGCTTTGTTGGGCATCAAAATGAGCTGAGTTCGTAGAAAAGAAAGCAATCCTTATATAATAATGAGGAACACTTTACCCACAATACTAAAAATACTAACACTATACTAGGAATCCGAACTTCTTGTCGTCGAATAGAAATCAAGGTTTCCAAGCTTCTAAAATCAACCGCATGGCTGTTTCAAGGAAGTTAGACAGCTAATTACATAACGGATATTAGAAACCTTCCACACTTTGAACGAACTGACTTGACTAGCCAATAAATGAATAGGCGCAAATGTGATCATTCATAGTAAGAAACGAGGTCACGTTGAAGGATCACGCGGAGGACTGTTCAAAGAAAGCAAAATCATTTGAAGAATTGATTACAAATGCATGGCAACTCTAGAGAGAAGGTATCATTGCAATCCTTGCTGCTGGTCATGATTTTAGATGTTTCGCGAATGGCAGCAGATTTCGGTGTGGAGTATGAAGCTAATTTCTTTATATCATTCTACACAGGATCAACGGACTTGAACTTGATATCATTTCATAGGACAGTGATAATTTTTCGTCTTTTGTAACCCTTTTATGTTCGTTGATTCAAATTCTGAATAAACGTCTAGTCATTTTGATGTAGGGTATTGTGAAAGAAGTATCGCAAAAACACCTGCCTCATTGAGAAGAGAGGCCTTGTCAGTACTTTCCTTAAGCATCTTATATAGAGATGCCGAAAACGTTATGCCTAAACCAAAGTTTATCAACTTGAGCGCGTTTTTAAGTTAAGAGTAGAAATTTGGTGTGTTGATAATAGAGACCACGTAGTGAAGTTGCGGCAATGTTGGGAGCAGAGCCCAGGTAGCGAAGTTGCCTCCGATTATCGCAGCCAGGTGGTACGACTAGTGGTGATTTTGGTGACTTAATATGGCTCAATGGGGTGACATATTGGCAGCCGGGATATCTCAATTAAATGTCCTAGCTGCTAAAAAAAAATTCACGCTCTATCAGGACAAGAACATCTTTCATGTTTTGAGAAATACATACAGAAGATTCACCATAAGGTTTTTTCAAAGTTTCATTTTGGTATCCATTCTCCGACAAGATACATTGCCGTTAAGCTTGTCAATTAAAGAGTGGAGTTCTAGATCAGGTACCAGCAGCTAAACATATTGCAAAAATATAAGTGAAAGAAAACGTGTGCAATGGTTAAATACTGGCGGAAGGGCTTCATCTCAGCTGCCGTTTTATCATGGAATGTATAGGCGGAACCACGGAAAGAGGGGATACCTTGGGTAAAATGGTGCCTGCGTTCGTACTTATTTTTTCAGTCAACGTACGCCTATATACATACCGTTTTTGTAAATTAGTAAGCAATTATATTGCCAAGGAAATATAATTTTACTTCACATCATTTTATATGTTTTGCACATCAAAAATTAGGCTGTTTTCGGTCCCCGTTGCACTCCTGTGTTATTCTTAGAAAATATTCTTAGAAACTAAGTTGTTGTTTTTAGAAACTAAGTTGTTGTTTTTAGAAACTAAATTGTTATTCTTAGAAACTAAGTTGTTGTTTTTAGAAACTAAGTTGTTGTTTTTAGAAACTAAATTGTTATTCTTAGAAACTAAGTTGTTATTTTTAGAAACTAAGTTAGCGTTCTCACGGAAACATTGATATCTTTGCTGGCATATGAAATTATAGTGCAGTTGTACACTTACACCACATCGAAAGATCGGCATTAGAGGAAAGAAATAACGACCTGTAACAAGCAAAAAAAAAATGCATCGCATCATTAAGTCAGTGGGTTCAAAAAGAAATGTTGCGTCAGGAAAAAGGGTCGCCGAAAAGAACTGAAGCAACAGTTCATGGAAATGCCATGAAATGTATCCAGTTGCTTCCCTTTAGAAGATTTAATGACCTTCTACAACAAACGGCAAGTATATTTGGCAAGTAACTGGCTGAAATGTAACACTGTTCGTGATACACGGCGGCTACAATTATCTAAAAGAACATAAATTGCATATGTATTTTGTAGAAATTGAATTGTTGATGATAAAATTACTTAAATACAACGTTGTGAATTTCAGTTCTACAACACGGGATTTTTAAAATCCTCCTGTAATAGAAGTTCGAGTTAGATCAACTTGAACAGGTGAAGTTACGGGATGATATACTGCAGATTCTGAAATACACTTAAACGAATTTTCTAGCATATGAATGTACTTCAAATGTGTTTACGGATTTGTGATGAAGTCCATGGAAGCAACATATTGTAATTACATGTCAAATTATTTTAAAATAATTTAACATGCAATTTGTGGAGTTGTAATTCATATTTTTGTTTTAGAAATGTTTGGCAAAGAGAGAAAGCACACATGGGGGTATTCTAGTGATACACATTTCATACAAAATGAAGCGAAGAAGCAAATCAAACGTGATCAAACTAAATTGGAAGGTCAAACTTTTGGTAAAAGGAACACTTTTGACATGTTGCAATGTAATGTAAATTCTGAAATACACCAGACCGTGCACAAACAAAAAACCCTTATAACACAATACATCCGTTTGCTCACCAGTGTAAATGGCTTAACGTTTTGCCAAGTTTTCGCACTCCACTGGGAGGCTTGTTTACTTGTTAAATCGTTGCGTTTACGATTTGTGTGGTTGGTGGTTGTACGACCTACAGGAGCAACTCAGTGGTTGTAAGTAGTAGCCCGTCCCAAATTAAGGGTCACCGGTTTCATTGAAGAGGAGAGCCAGTGCCGTATGGCAAACACAACCTCCAAGTTTCACCGTGAAACGAACCCGCATAGTTCTCGGACGAAAGGTCACAAATCAACTCTTATGCCACTGCGCAACTGGGTGGAGCGTTTATGATTTGAAACATGTATTGTTAATTTTGAGATAACTTACAGTCTCATCTGTAGGGGGAGACACCGACGAGGATATAATCTTCGCAGACTCTAAGATTCTTCATTTGGCTTCGTGCCAATGCAGAAAATTACCAAGACGATGTAGACTTCTGGTAACGAGCAGTATTCGGTTGTAGGTAGGTGTCCTGATAGGAAAATAAAAAAGAGTTCAAAGTGTTTAAGAAAAGTAAGAGTTTTAGGAAGTACGTGGTACACGTGTACTGTGTTTAGGCTAAGATGGTCTAATTTCATGTGCCCGTAGGTGGGGATGTCGTTTGTAGATAACCCGCAGCTTAGTTTTTAGAATAGCTTTGTCTAAAAACGGATGCACTTCTATACTGATAAAACAATTGTGGTAGGTTGTACCAAAAGGTGGGGCTACACCAACTCAACGACGTTCTGAGAAAACATGCACCACTGTATGGTGCAAACAAAACAACAAAACAAAAACGCCTGGTGAAAATTTGTGCCACGTTATGGTACAAGATTGCATCACATTATGGTGCAAGGTTTCACCGTATTAATGGTTTTGTTTGCACCATACAATGGTGAATCTTTTCTCAGAAAGTGACGAAGCTGGTGTGGCATTGCTTTTTGGTGCATCCGACTAAAACATTTTTAACAGTGTACATTTTCTTCAAAACGTTGATCAGGGAATTGCTTATCAGATACACTTCGTATGTATTTAACGGCTCTGTAACCCTGGTTTGGTTCTCTCAAAAAGATATTAATAACAACGACGGCTACGAAATCACATTTATTTCCTTTGGTCAATATTTTTGGTCATTCAGTTCCTCACTTAGTTCCATAAGCATTGAAACTTCGTTTTGTTTAGTTACTTGCTGTAGTTTTCCTGCTTTCATATTTATAGATGCAAAGTTGTATCTAATTTTAGCAGACAATATGGAAAAAGTTGTGATTTGAAAATTTGCAGATAATGCCAGTGTGAGCAATATTAATGCACTCTAGTATTATCAGCCGAAATATTTATACAGTACTGTATTAAGGATTTGCACAGTACTCTATTCAATTCGCCATTACTCCGAAACACGTTGAAGTTATAGCTCGTTTAACGTTTTTCTACCCTTCTTAGTTTGGAGATGGTAAAAGTGTTGCATCTGTTCTTATTTGTTTAATATACAATACGGCTCATATTGTGAAGAACGGCTGTTTTGCTTTTGTTTTGGTACTCAGACGTATATAATTTCACTTTATGCTTCTCCCTGCTTTTCTCTTTGGAATTAAAATAACTTTTACATTTATGATCTGTGATAATCGTTTATAAACCCACCTCCGCTCCCAACCTGATGCTTCGCGATTCATTCTGCCCTGACAATAAAAAGTCCCCGTCTTCCGCTCTCGAATTAGAAGAGTGTTAGCCGTCTTCTCCGATGTTCGTTCTAGACGATCCGATATGTGTCGAACCAGATGCTTAACTTTATCCCAAAAGCCAGAACCCACCGTGACAATTTTCCTACGCCGCAACTTCGCTGCTTCACTCTGTTCCCTACATACTAAATGTTTCCTATCAACTCAAAAACACGCTCAGGAGGATGATCTTCGGCGTCGGCATAAGGTCTCCGACATTTTTATATACCTTCCTTAAGATAAATATTCACAAGCCTTCTCTTCTCAGTGAGGCAGGTGTTTATGCCACCACTACGATATCCGGACCGTTCCAGGTGATAATACATCGGAATGACCAAACGTTCGTTTGGAATTAAGATCGGCCAATACAAAAGGAATACAAAAGACAGAAAAATTACCACTGTTCAGCAAAAGAAGTCAAGTTCACGTCCGCTGATCCTATGTGGAGTGATATGAAACAATAAGCTTCATAATAAAAAACCAAAATCTACAGCCATTCGCGAAACCTTGGAAATCATGTCCAGCAGCCAGTCTTGAAATGATAGCGTCACTCTAGAATTGCCATGCATTTGAATAAATTATTCGAATAATGCTGTCTTTTCTAACACGGAACAGCGTGCCAACAAACATGACCTCGTTTCTTAGAATGTATGATCACATGTGCGCCGGTTCATTCGTTATCTAAACAAATCACCGCGTTCAAATTGTTCAAGTGTTCTGTTATCTAGTTTGCAGTTAGCTGTCTACCTTCCTTGAAAGGGCCATCTGGAGGATATACGAAATCTTGGAAACTTAGATTTCGACTCTACGCCAAGAAATTCTGGTTCCTATTATACACTTCTGGCCACCCAAAATGCAACACCAAGAAGGACACGAGATTACAAAGCCCGATTTACTGGACACATAACAACAGATACAAAGATGAAACGATTGCGCTTACAGACCTGTTTGACTTGCGGAACACGCAGACATCAATAGTTCATCTGGCCCCTATGGCTGGCAATAACGGCCGCTACACGCCGCGGCCTCGAACGAAAGAGGCTCTGGATGTGGGTTTAGGGTATGTCGGTCCAAGCTGCTTCCACACGTTGCCACAGTTCATCAGGCGTGGCTGTGGGTGGTGCTTGCCGGGCCACTCGGTTGCCGATCAGTGACCAGACATGCTCGATGGGCGACATATCGGGAGAACAGGCGGGCCACGTCAGCAGTGAAACCTGGTGAGAATTTAAGAATTGTTGCACGATGCGTACCACGTACGAGCGCGCATCGTCCTATTGAAACGTGGCCGCTGGCAGGTCCTGCAGGTAAGGGAGGACTACAGGCCCCAAAACGTCGGAGATGTAGCGGTGGCTGTTGAGTGTACAGGCGATCCGTACCAGATGGGTGCGGGTGTCATATCCAATTACGCCCCAAGCCATAACGCCAGGCGACGGACCGGCATGGCGATGCATAACGCAGTCGTCATACAGTATCTCGCCGCGGTACCGCCACACGTGGATCCGACAATCGTTGTGTTGCAGGCAGAAGCGGGATTCGTCGGAGAAGACAATGTCGTGCCATTCCGTAGTCCAGGTGCGGCGTTCAACAACCCACTACCGCCGGACTCGCCGGTGCTGTAACGTCAATGGTAATCGGAGCAATAGGTGCAGTGCGACGAGTTCCGGCTCCTCCAGACGACGTCGAACGGTAAGTGCTGACACAAGTTGTTGCGCAGCAAACCCTAATTCCTGTGCTTACGTTCGTGATGTGGCAGTGCGAGCAGTCAATGTCCGCCGAACAACATGCCGATCCTCTCATTCGGTGGTGTGCCGCGGCTGCGGCAATCGCTGACGTCCGTCCGTCGTCCCTCCTGTACCCACAGAATCCATACTCGCCTCACTGTGGCTGGATGTCGTCCCACACGGTCTCCTATGTCTCGGTACGATAAACCACTGTCGCGATAAGCCACTATTGGTCTTCTGTCGAACTCCGAAACTTGCTGGAATGAATGCCGTATTCTGCGACGAGGCATCAGGAAGCTTTCCACGCACAGGTCCGTCAGCACAACACACTTCCACTACTTACACCCTGCCTTCTGTGCACCCTTCTTATAGTGCTTCTCCCCGGCGTGCCGGGCGCAAATGATTTGCATATGCCCTGCAATGCTAATCGTTTGCATGTTCTCTCGCGTGCGACGCATGCTGCGTATGTCAGGTCAATCGGATGTTTACTTCTTGGTGTTGCATTTTAGGGGGCCAGCAGTGTAGTTACACTATTTTCAGTATTGTTGGTGTATAGTTCCTTATTATTACAAATGGTAATTATCGTTTAGTTGATTATATTCTGAATGATGAGGAGTTCTGTGCAAACGACTGTAATACATTTCTCTTTACCCTAATTGTAATAAACATCAATAAATGAAATGATATATCTTTAATATTGCCTTTTTTGGCATACGTGTACAGTATATGAACTATGGCTATGGTTCTGAAAAGTAGCTCTACGCCAACACGAGTAGCTGCTTTCCCGTGAAGCAGTTATTTAAAAACTAAAATCGTGAAATGATTTCTGATCATTTTACTTATTTATTGGAAAAAATTGCTTCCTTTTTTTGAAACTTCATTCAAACATTTCAAAGCTACTGTCAAAATAACAGACGGCAAAGATTCCGTATTCGGCCCTCAAGTGTTTACAATCACTTTCGAAGTGCAACGTGTATCCTTCCTTGGCGTTTGCCAAAGCGTTTGTTTAGGTTTGAGATCTTGGCTTCTGGGATTCAAATTATAATTTCTAAATTTTAATATGAGTTTAGGCAATACTTCCAATCACGTCCTGTTTTCCGCTGTTCTTGTGATTACAGATCTGCCGATAGAGGGCAGCACGTCAGTTTGTAGATGTGGTGCCATCTTTTCGTCTAGTAGCTGTTTCCGCACACTTTTCGCTCAGTAGGTTTTAGCTCCGATGTGTTTCTTTAACGTTTGTCTTACAGCGGAAGCGTGCAAGCAAGATAATTTGATGAGTCTTCGGAACTCCTGCATAACTGGAGACCGTACGGCCAAGATGCCTCTAGCCACAGAAAAAATAATTTACAAATTTTTTAGTAGAAATTTAGCATGGAGCTTGTAAAAGAAATATTTGGCAAGGATAGGGGGTTCTTAACAAAATTTCTGCACACTGTCCATTTTTGAGAAAAGTGTGGAGTAACGAAGAAAACTGATCTTTTTGCAGTTCAAGGTACTACAGTCCGCTGCTAATAACAGCTTGCCAGCTGTCAGGTATGTCCTGGATGCCCATAGTACGGCATATTTGTCTAGCTGTCGTATTTCTCGGGTAACGTCCAATGTTAGTTCGTCGAGCAACTCGTAGCGGGTGCCACGGAGCCGATTTTTTTAACATTGGGAAAGTATTAAATTCGGGTGGACTGAGATAAAGGCCGTATGGTGGGTGCGATAAAGTTTCACCGCCATAGTTCGAAAAGTTCCGAAACACCATTACACGATGCGTTGTCGTGCTGCAAGGTTGCTTCCACTTCCAAGATGTTAAGGCGATTTTGACGAATTATCTGTCTCACCTTTCTCCTCGGAAAGCCACAGTAATATTGCGCGCGGAAATTTTGCACTACAGGCACTCGATCAGAGAGCACAACACGGTTGGCATCATACGCAAAAGTCATCATTTGCTTCACTTTCTGTTGTTGCCGATGACACTTTGAGGGGCGTGGGGAACTTGAATGCCTCCACTCCGCTGATTGCAACTTGAGAACCGGCTCAAAATCCCGGTTCCCAGTCTCACCAATTGTGATAATTTTGTTTATGAAAATGTCGCCCTCTCTTCCGAACTACTGGAGGTTATCGTGTGCGATGTTCATAGTTATTGCTTTTTGCTTGGTGATGAATTGATGGAGCACCCAGTGCGCGGAGATTTTTGTTTTTCCCTGTGAGTCGATCAGAATTTTGTGAACAGACATGGAAGGCAAATTTTCTTGATGAGCAAACTACTCGCCTGCGAAACGGCGATTTTCTTCGAGATGCGTCCAACAATGATGACAGATGTTTTGAATGTCGCAGTTTGAGGTCGGCCTGAGTGATAATCACCTTCAATGTTGCTTCGGCCCTCCCGAAAGCCCAGGGAAAAGTGTGTTTCGATCAAGAGTTCGTTCCCTACACACATCTTGCTAGGCAGTGAGGATCTGTGTCCCAGTTTTTCCCGCAGAGTTTCTATTTTCACCTACCAGAGCTGCTCTAATGCCGTGACTCGACCTCTGAGGCGGCAAGCCTCCATTTCCGAACCCTCCAACGGCCACACAGCAAATGATAGCGCGTCGTTCTGACGCTACTGAGTTGCTGACCCTGATAGGACGTAATCATTTTACCGAGTGCATCACTTCATTTTTAATTTCATTTACTATTTCTGCTGTTACAGATTCATGGTTAATAGTTACATTGCTATATGTCTATTTTTATAACAACAGCAAGGAAGATCCGCGGAAAGGCCCTACAGTCCGGAAAAGTTCATTTAGATTAACGTGTGCAGAACTTTTGTTATGACCTTCGCATACTTACAACGTTGTCATACTGACTACGATACAGAGATAAACAATCTTGCAGGTAGCAGTACGTCAGCATTCACTATGAAGTTTTGTTCTGGTGAGTCCGTAGTGTATGTGTTTTATAGCAAAGACCTGTAAGTGGTTTCGACGTTTTTTTTTACTCAGTTTGCAGATGTTATTTTGCTGTAATAAGAGGAATTGGAAGAGGTTTTTCAATGAAAGCAAGGGAAGGGGACATGTGCAGTTCGTAGTGTGAATGGCGGGGATAGCTACCGACAAGAAGGTGTTCGGAGGGTCACAATATGACTCTCGATTGGATTTGTCTCATCGTGATGGATAGTTAAAGTCTCTGAAAAAAGATACACGCACTACAAACAAATCAGAACTAATAGGTGCCGCCCCGGTGGCGCAGTGGTCTAAGCGATGGCCTCTGATCATTCGTCCGAAAGGGGTCCGGGTTCGAATCCCGGTGAGGCATGGATGTTGTGTTTGTCTTACGGCACTGGCTCTCTCCCTTCCCTGTAAAGAGTGACCCTAAATTAGGGACGGGCGACTGCTTATAGCCCATTGAGTTGCTCACGGCGGTCGTTAAACCTCCAATCAAAAAAAAAAAAAAAAAAAAAAAAAAAAAGAACTAATAGGTAGGACAGTTAATATTACGAAATGCTACAGAAAAAGAAGTTACTCGCTTTGACCCTTCACAACTGATGAGAGAGGGCAGCATGCCCAACCATCGGCCGATCTGTGACAAATATATCACGCTGAGAGAACCAGTGTTTAAAGGTACAGCTTTAAGATAATCACCAGAAGCACCTTTATTTTCCGGAGAATCTATTCACATATGATTTTCAATTGCAAATGGGAATTAAAAAATGTTTTGGTATTTTTCAATAGCTTTTGTCTATAATCATTTTTATTACCTAATTTCGCTGTAATAAACATGCTGATATAAGGAACGAAGTACTTCATCGTGTCACAGTCCTTTCCAGAGGAATCTTTCGAGGTAATCATAATTTTGTTGGTTTTACTCTAAAATGTTTTGACACTTTCACCACTGATCTCGAAACAGAATATGGTTCGGCATTAAATGGGTTGTTACACAGGCACTTGGAATGCCCGAAATGAAATATTTCATTTTATATAAAAAAGTCGTTACATTGTCCTCCCAGAATACCAACGTATGTAGCCTTTGGGAAGGAAAACTCTTAGAAGAATAACGCCTTTTGAAGGAAAATAACATGATATAACACAGCCAAAATATGTTGCACATATCATCTGTGAAATTTGCAGTATATTTCCCAAAAACTATATAATTAGAAGGAAAGCAGCCACAACAGTTTTTGTGAGTGACATTTCATTCAGTGTTTTCACTGAGTCTCATGGCGCTCACCATAATGTAAGAAAGATAAAAAGAAACGCAACCTGCTTATGACTGATTCTCTAGGTAGGTTACGGGAGTTCTTAATAGGATACAAACGTCATGAGATGGAATGCAGCGCACAATCGGTTAGTTAACGAATTAACAGTTGCCTAACAGCTGATGTTTCCAAGGAACCAAAACTTGCCACTAACTGATTGCTCCCAATCGAATTTTAGAAATACTTGCCTCAAAACAAATACACGGTCGAGTCACATTATTGAGACCATTAGCTAATATCCCGAGTAACCTCCGTGTGCTTCGCGGTCAGCAGTTAGATGGGCATTGAGAGACTCAGAGAGGTGCTGGAAGGTGTTCAAAGGTATGTGGAGCCAGGCTGACTGCAGTGCATCTGACAGCTACTGGTGTGTGCGCGGTGGAGGATCCATAGAGCGAACAACGTGATCGAAGTTATCAATGAACTGTAAAACGTATTTATTAATGAATTGCAAAACATGTTTATTAATGAATTATAAAAAATTTCTATGGAAACCAATTTTCATCTTAGCAACTCTCTAAGGGAAACATGAATTTGCTTTCTAGTAATGTTTCGCAATTATAAAATTTAATAAAAATCTGTCAGAAAATGTAAGCTTTTCTGACCCATTAGCGCAATGGTCTGAGTGCTGGCTTATGACTTAAGACCATTCGTCCGAGTAGTGTCATGTTCGAATACCGGTGAGGCATGGATGTTGGGTTCGTCTTACGGCCCCGGTTCTCTATCTTCCCGGGTGTCAGTTGCTCTAAATTAGAGAGGGACGACTGCTTATAGCCCATTGAGTTGATCACGGTGATCGTTAAAAGTTCAGTCAAACAAACAGATAAACAGTAAGCACTGAAGTATCAAATTAAAGTGATACACAAAAAATCATAGATAAAGCAAAGTTTAAAGATAGACATTTAAATCGACAATGTGTATCTTTAAACTTGCCGTGTGGATTTATATCAGTGAAATTACATATATCGATTACTCATTAATGCCCAATAAAAAATTGATACTATCACCCCATGAGTAGGAAGCATGCGTAAGGCAGTCCAAAACGGATGTCGAAAGTCGCGCGGACGTCGTGAGTCTAATATGGAATGTCAATACCCCGAACAGCAGTACATCGCGTATAACTAGCAGTTATCCTGTGTACAAGCAAGACTGTGAAACAGACATTGCGACAAGCAATGTCATAGGTTAACCGCAGAGCGTCGAAGGCGAGTTCTCGGTGGAAGCAGTTGTCTCAGAATTGCTCTTTCCCGGGGAATCTCAGACATCATGCTCTATCGGGCTCAGTTACAGAGTTCTGGCGATTTACTTCATCATGGGAATGTCCTCAATCATCAGAAGTTCGTCGACTAACTAAGCGGTATAGGAACTGGCGTTGTCGTCCTTAAAAAAGAAAAGATGCCCATCAGCTCCTCTGAAACGACCCACATAACCTTCCAGGATGTAGCTCTATAGCGTGAAGTACTTACTGTGCACCCTGGAGACACGAGTAGCGGCATACATCCATCCATCGTGGACGCCAGCACAAACCAGGGCCCTCCACCGCAGTAGTGGTAGATTTGCCTAATGTGGAATGGAACGATTTTCACTTCCGGCGGGAAATGGAAAACTTCACACGTCCAAAAGCCGTGTTCAAACGAAAAACTGTCCACAATCTGTGTTTAGGCTGTGCCGCGGTTTGTTACAGAGCATGGCACAGGTGCACTCCCCAGGGACCAAGGGCTGACGTTGTAGAGCACAATCCAGACGAATCTATTGTGTTATGAGGCGAGAGAGATGCAGGGCGTTGACATTCCTGCATACAGTCGTCTCTCGTTTATTCTTCTGCAAACTGTTTTCCCTCGGTACCACAAGTCCCGTAGCAGAAGTTAGCTCCTGCTGTACGTTCCCGGCTGTCGGCCACCTATAGTGGCGTGCTGGTAATGGCAAATACCGGGGTCTTCTTGACTTGTTGCGGGTTGTGGGCTTCCTAGTCTTTGCCATCTGGTTATTCTTCCAATTTTTTGGAACTCTCTTTAGAAATATCAGACAACGTGGTTCAACGTATCTATCCATTTTTGTGCAAGCGATTGATATAGTGATTCTTCTAATTTTCCGATCTCTCTACCCTCCACCCGAAAAAGTCTTATGATCGATGACGTGGAGCCATTCCTCTACTAACAGTCCAACTTGAACTCCAACTGCAGCACCTCTCTCAGAAGGTTTATCAAGGTCACATATCTGTCAGCTCGATGACGTGTGGTTGTCATATGCATATGTCCAAAGGAATTGGCATAACATTGCTTAGTTACGACGACAAAGTGATTTCCCTTGCACATGACTCCGAAACATCTTTAGAAATGGTTATCCGGTTTGAGACATGCTCTCGACGTTTGTATTTTACAAGTCAATTCTGGACACCATTTTACATTTGAAGTAAATAAATTGAGACATAATATATTTTCTGAAATATTGTTTTATCATCCCACCTGAAGCGGAAAGAGGCGTTAACATTCCAGGAAACAAAATACTTGTATAGGCATCATATTTTGTTCATTATTAAAAAAACTTAAAGAAGAAATTGCATCTTGTTATTTAATAGATTAACATCAAATTAATGAATGTCACGCTTCATGCATGATAATATAACCCTCAGTTGAATGTAAAATATGTATGTACTTTCAAATCTATTTTCTAATTTTAGGTTTTAAAATTAATCAATTCCTGAGGGCAATGAAAGCATAATTTCGGTTTTAAAGCAAATAATAATTAAAAACATAAAACCTGAGTATTAGAAGTTTAGTTTGTACCAGAGTGGTAAATTTGCATTTCGCTAGATCCAGTTATTTTAAAATTATGGCAAGAATACCATTTTATTTATACACTGTGTAGATATCCCGAGCAATTGAATTTCCACCAAGAATTGAATTATACAGCGCAATCTTGATTCGAACTAAGTTTTGTACTGCAAGTTAAATAAGTCTGCAAAGGGAATTCCTCAAGACTTTAGAGATAAAGTCGTGTGTATCCCTGCGATTGCATAAAGGGAGAGGTCCCTTCCTATGGTGTGCTTCAGCTCCACAAAAAGGTCAGGATTGCTAGAAATATATCTAAAAAGTTAGCTTGGTATTCAAGACTTTCTCTGCTTTCGTACACTACTGTCAATAATTTCAGACTTCAAAGTGAACTGCAGGAGTGAACATCTAATGTGTTCATTAGATAATGTTAAATAAGTGGAACATGCGAATTTTTATTGTTGTGTATTTTCCTTCTGAAATTTGGTGGCACTTAGAATCGTTTTTTTTTTAAGAAACGTGTAATCTCATTTTCTTAGGGAGGCATGTCATTATGCAAAAAAAAACAATTTTCTCTGTTAAAGTAAAATCTATTGAAATAAGCTCTGGGTTCTAATAAGGGAAACAGGTAGGTAGCTAGAGTACGCATGTATGATGCATCAAACATTCACAAGCCGAACAGGCAAAGGAGTGTCAAAATTTAATGATTTGTAGTAATGGCATGTTCACTTTAAAAAATTACCTGGGTATAGTCAAGCCATTAAGAGCAAAGTTTCGGGAATGATTTTGGTATTTTTTACAGCTATTTCGTCTTTAAATATGAAATTTATCAAATACATATGGATTGTGTATTGTTAGACACATTACATCTGAATATTTTTTTAACTCATATTTATAAACATAAAACATATTCCTTCATTGCTAGAAAATTGTGGTAATTTTAATTAAGATCGGGGGCATTTCATCCGAACGTTAAGGCCAGGGAACAAGCGGCATCTGCAATGCATGGAAGAGGCCACATGTGACGAAGCTTTGTTCTGTTGGAATACAGCGCCAAGACAACTCTGAAGGAAGGGTAATATCTCTGCGCCTAAAACATCCTGATATAGTGCTGTCTGTTGAGGGTACCCACAATTCGTATCACGCAAGATCCCGGATTGAGCGCAAATGTGCCCCAAAACCTTGACGCTTGGTGTTGGTTCGGTATGACCCTGCAAAAAAGCACGCCGCAGGTTGCCGTTCACTGCAATATCTTCGAACACCTATGCGGCCACCATCCTGCTATAAGTGGAATTGTGACACTGCATGTTTCTATTCAGCGCATCAGTGTCTTAGTTCGAAACCCCGATGTAGTCCGAGGCGTCTGCGGTTGGAGTTCAAATGCATGCAGAGCAAATCCGGGTATGTGGCAATGCTCCTTTGATACGCCTATAACGTTGATGTTGCTGTCCGATCGTTCACTATCATGCCGTATAGAATTCTGTCGTCCCACGCAATTGTGCGATTTTACTGTTCATTTCCTGGATTTCTTTGAGTCCAAGCCTCATCTGTCCACTGACGCCATCTTCCCATCACTGTATTAGCGTGTCGTCGCGTTCGAAGGCCAATTTAGCTGTAGGAAAATCCAGCTTCACTCATCCCAACAGTCCTACCTCACTCAAAGTCTGTAAGGTGTCCATAATGCGACCTTTTTCGGCAACAGACTTAGTGATGCACAAGAGTCTTCCTTTCGACTCAATGTCACCTTTTCACTGCTCGCAGCTTCTTCGGTTAAGCCAGCACTTTACACCCTAAGCCGGAGAGTTCAGAGGTCGCGGCTCTTAAACGGCATGCGGATTTTCACTAACATTTTGATATTTTGTATATATTTTAATCTATTGTATAAATCTTGTAAGTTTCAAGCTATAACAACCAGTCCTGCAATGTGTTGCAATTTTCACAAACAGTAGCATATCACCCAAGACTACCTATTTTATTCAGGGTCAAAAATTGAATATTCGCACCCAGTTTAAAATTTTCGAAATGATTCAGAGAAATACTGGGTAATGCTCTTCTGTTTTGTACACAAGGTAATAGAAATCCAGATTATACTTTCAAATGTAGTTATTGATTTTATTATCGATTATTTTAGATTCGTGTTCTCTAAATGGAATGATTGAATACATTTTTCCATTTATAGGTATACCATTATGGTTCAGAAGAATATACATCACCATTTAGCTACCATTACAGGTCGGTAAAAAAGTAACACATGTTCGCCAGAATTCCACTATATGCAGAGTGTGTAAAGAGAAAAGCGATATGTCAGATTCAAAAGTAGGGAACGAAGGTATATATATAGTGCGGTAGAAACACTCTAGGGTGTCTAGTTGATAAACGATATTTTTGTTGATAGATGGCGCTAAAAAGCTGAGCACTGGTTTTTGAAATTTCAAAATCCCTTTATCAGGTAGTCAAGTAGTTCAGTACATTTTCTGCCAGTTTTTTTCATTCGAATAACAATAGGTAGTAATTTTGTAAAGAAAATAGAATTAATTTTACGGAAATAAAATGATGAAGAACAAATAACATAATTGCTTAAACGACAAAAGGGTTTCTTTGCCATGTTTGCGGAACTTTTTGATGCGATGGTAATCACATGGCTAGCCCTCGACGTCTGATTGGACATCTCGTTAATAGTTTGCGTTTGAGCACTATCTGATCTTCTTTTCTTTTTTTTTTTTTTTTTTTTTGGTTGATTGGAAGTTTAACGGCCACCGTGAGCAACTCAATGGGCTATAAGAGCAGTCGCCCGTCCCTAATTTAGGGTCACTGGTTCCAGGGAAGGGAGAGAGCCAGTGCCGTAAGACACACACAACATCCATGCCTGGCCGGGATTCGAACTCGGACCCCTTTCGGACGAATGATCAGAGGCCATCGCTTAGACCACTGTGCCACGGGGGTGGCCTATCTGATCTTCCAGTTCCAAAGTACGAGCGCCCATTGGATTTGCAGAGAGTCAGCGCCTTTGGCAAACGTACAGTTCAAAGGCCAAAGCTTTGTGCTAAGACGTTTTTGTGCACCGGAATAAAGTATATGAAGAGAAAAAAGCAAAATATAACTTCTTTGCCTCTCCTGTTGCATCACATGTGCATCTAAGGTAAAAAGTGCATGCGTGTCGTTATTACAGAAGAACCGAAATATTATTTATGATATAAACTGAATAGGCTTCCTCAATCCATGGAATCAAACATAAGTACAATTTTCTTTTGTTTCCAAATTAAGAGAAGATCACAGCCGTATTGCAATGAAACCCGTGACGGAAACATCGAAGAAATTACTAATCTCAATTTCCGCAAAGAAAGGAATAAGCATATTTCCGCAAGAAAATAATTTCTTATAAGGACTTGCAACGATATTCTTTGGTGCCATGAATACTTTGCGAAGTGTTGGTGGTGCTTGACATCTAAAGAACAACTCGTACTACACTGGTTAAGAACTATACCTCATACGTGCAATCAGCATTTTCCGGTGCTCCTTCGCTGATTTCTTAAAGACATGTCACCTGTATTTAGCATATATTGATTCAATAATATTACATTGCTTCGTGGAATCTTTTCGGTTTCAGTTCTGCTGAGAATTAAAAGTCAAGAAATTCCACAAAGAAATATTATAATATTATGCATGTGCCTTGCAATACAAAAACAGAAACTAGAATAAATTGATCCATAGATTAACAGCATTTATTCTGCAGTAATTATATGTGTGTACCTGTTAAAATGCGATTGGCTGTTCTGTTGCCACCTGAACTCTCTTACTGGGTTGCTTGAATAGATGTTACACATCCTGAGGCTAGTTCTTGTTGACTCGCAATATTACAAAAAAAAAATTATCTATCGAGTTGGAAATCTTTGGATGAAACTGGCCGGCTTCCGTTTCCAACACTGTAACGATTTGGTACACAAAATTTCAGGATTAAGTAGTTCCTTTTTGAAGAGTAAATTTATTTTCCTCAGGTTAATGACGGTAGCATTTACGATCAAAGCAACATCCTCTTAATATTGAGCTGTTCGACTTTTTGTTGTCCTTAATTAGCAGTCATGTAAGAAAAAATTCCTTATCAGTGAATGCTTTAGGTACAACAAATACAGAAAAAAGGAACCTTCAAAAATTCAAAAGCAAATTAGAATTACATTTGTTGCTTGTATGTGGTAGTAGTTTCATTAAAGTTATATTACTAATTATTTTTATTACCTTTTAATAAATTTACTTATTTCGAGAATTTTTATATGAAAAAATGAAAAAAAAATGTGGGAGCTGATTCTAAGAATGTTACGTTGCCTTTCACATTTATAGATCATTCACTTCTCACAATAGCTTTTTGTAAACGACGGGCAAATTTTAGGAGTACTGAAGCACTCAGAATTTGAAACTCCTGCCTGTAGAATTTGATCCTCCATTTATTATATCCTATCAACCGGTTTAGCGCATGAATGCCTCATAGATAGGCGAACTCATAAAAATCTGTAAAATGTGAAAAGTTCCTCCGGTGTTTCAAATACTTCCGTACTCCGTTGTGTGTCAAAACTTCCACTTCAAGTAAATTAATTCTGATTTTATTACTCTCATAGGAACTGAAATTTTTGCAAATTAACACTCAAAATTAATATCAAGGAAGAACACTAAAGCTAAGAATATTATGAATTCTCTTGTCTATCATCTACTACGAAAATTCCATTTGTAACAATGGACTTTTTTCATAACAGTCCAGTTTTTAATCTCATTGAAAAATATCCCAGTAAATTAGCAGGGTTTCAAGAAGCAAACAGTATAGCACCAGTTGTCAAAAAAACTGTTTTTATTTATTATATAAAATCAAACTCGTGAAGAAATTACCAAAAACTGCGCAATGCACTCTTCTCTTGCTGCCTTAATTATTTAGAAACAAATTTAAATGCAAACCAAAATGAAAATTCTACGTAATTTTTTTAATAAAAGTGTTACATAAAATCACTGTAAACTTAGTTCTTTTAGAAAGGGGAAACATTTCAAAATAATTATAAAACATCTGTAATTTGCTTTTTTTAGTTTCGCAGCTTATGTTACTGGCATAGGATTTCGGTAATGGCACTCCAATTCTCCATTTAGTGTAATTATGTCCAATTCATTCTAAGAAATACTGTATGAACCCAAGCCTTATATTTGATTTTTTCAAAAACAAATTGTTTTACTGATCCAAACGCAAAGGAATTTCAAACCACGTTTGAAAATTGATGATCTGACCGTGTTTCAGGCCGTTACAATTAATTATTTGCCAGAATGTACTGTTTTTCTAAAAACATTAATATCGCATTTTCTACAGAGTTTTTTATGATTTCTAAAATCAAACCTAAATTTAAGGCATTTAACCTACTTTTTTTGCAGTTCTGAAGCGAAATCGTATTTCAAATTTGTTTTTCATCCAGCTATTAAAGGATGGGTGTTCAGTATTGCACGCCGTAAATTGAGAGAAGCAGACAGAATTGAGAATGCGCGTTTGTGTGTATGTGTGCGCGCGCCTTTATCAACATGTCATTTTTTGATTTCCTAAGGGTAAATAACAGTATTTAACTTTTTTATAATGTCAATGCCTAGGGAAGCGATTCACCATTCTAGCCTGTTTTTTTTTTGTGATGTTTGCCTTAATTCACAAAGTACGGTGTGTTCATCTCCCTATAAAAACATAAAAGCTGAATATTTCTGTGTTTTTGGTAAGGTCTCATTTACTAAATTAGTGGATTGTAAACTTTATCTCAATTAGCGGGTTCTAACGCAGTTACCGTACAAATAAACTCATGTTTATCCGTATACGGATGTTTACAGTTGTTAGAAATTAGAAGCCAAATCTGTAGTATTTCGCTGGAACCTTTTTTTTTTTTAATTAAATCTGGCTAACGAAATTTCTCTCTTCGGTGAAGAAGTGTTGTGTTATACGACGCTTCTTAATGGCATTTGGAAGTGTAATGTAAAACATAAAGTTTGCAACAAATTATAATTACAATGACATATACATTAAATGCAAATCAAGGGCACAGTATTTTAAACAAATAATGCTTTACATTCCCATATACACCTTCTTCCTTTAGATTTTACTAAGGAAAGTTTAAGGAGCAAGAAAGGCCTTAGCTAGGTCCGAGACCCAAGGGAACCAAAGGGTCATCTAGGTCTATGGGGCTCGGTCTAAACTACAAACGAGTATTTTCCACGAATACAGATACACATTTTTTATTGGCAATGTTGCAAAGTTGCTGTTTCAATCTTAACGATGTATGCGTCAGTTGTACTGTGGGATTAGAAGAAGCGGTACATTGCTTCATTACTCCAGCAGTAAGTGGCCTTATTGACCGACGAGGGTTGGAAGTGGTCCACGCAGACTCCTCAGGTACACGTATAGATCAACGGTCCCTCATAAGACTGAAACTTTAAGTGGCAATAATTCAGTAGACATTCACAGTGCTTTGCGTGAGGATTCGTGGGGACGAAACAGCAGACCGGAGTACAGTTTCTCGTTGGGCTGCTTGCTTTCGTGAAGGACGTTTCAGGATAAACAACGACCCGACGTCAGTTAGGCGGAAAAATTGAACTGATAAGGTAATGCTGAATCTCGTCGCGGATTGTGTCGAACAAGCAAGGAAATTGAAGAAGCTACAGGAGGTTCAGGAAGATCAATATTCCATTTTCACTAAATACAAGCTCGCGGGAATTTCTTATTTAGTTAAAAGAGCTCGACCCATAGCTCTTTTCAACAGGCAAGGACCGAAGAACCCTCCTTCATTAAAATCTGGCAAAGAACTTTGGATATCCTGATTACCTAGTCATGAAGACAATTAAGAAACATTTGAGAACGTGTGAAATAACTCTAATTTCCGAACCTTCTACCACAAGATACATTGGTTCAGTGGACTTTCTTCCATCGCTAACCCCAATTCTTAGGAACATTTGCAGAAGAGAGAAATTGGGAATTGGAATCCGAACTCCGAATATTTTTCTCTTGTACGTTCAGACCGTGACAAAGTCGATATGGACAAACAACATGGTGTCTCACTGGATTGGAGCCTGGACACATCGAATGCTTGCTTAAAAATATAATCACCCTACTGAGGTGAATAATGTTATCACGTATTCCTATATAATATGAAGTGCGTGAATTGCTTTCGCCATTTGCATCTAAAACCCAATGGAATGTTATTCCTATTTCTAAAAAACACCTCTAGCTTTTTATTTCACCTTGTTGCCAAGGAATGTGCGAAATATTTTCAGAAGTTTAAAGCTCTACGAGACCCGCCATTTTGTATTGTGCCTTCTCTTGTCAACCAACGGGCAAGCGTGTTTCACAATTTCTCGGGCATTTTTGCACATTTTGGAACACCGTTTGTGGCTAACGCAAGATATATGATAAATAAAGAGTTCCCTGGTTTCAGATTTTCATTTTGGACTCTTTAAGTATTGTTTATTAATTATTAAAACTATTGAAGACGCCTTGGTGCGACTTTCGCTGCAGGTAAAAAATGAAGGGAACGGTCAATAAAAATTCTGAAACAAGGGAACTATTTATTTATCATATATCTTGCGTTAGCCACAAACGGTGTTCCAAAATGTGCAATATTTCCCGAGCAATTTGTGAAATACGTTTGCCCGTTGGCTGAGAAGAGAAGGCAGCAATACCAGATGACTGGTCTCGTAGATCCTTAAGTAACGAAGCACACTTTATAAATATTATTTTTTAATAATTGTTACGAAGAAGTTACTGATCCGAACATGACTATATGCACTATTTATTCGATAAAAACAAATATTTAAACCGTTTCTAGATTAAATCAAAGACTCGTCAATAACAGTACATCGCCTGATTACGGAGCACTTGCTTTAAACATTGAAATTCACTCTCTTTTTTTTCTGAATCATAAGTGCACAATTCAAATTCTTAGAACACCAAGCCAAAAAAATTTAAAGGAAAAGTTGTATTCGTAGTTCCGTAGATCTAACCTCTGACAACAGATGCTATGCTGTGCTTAGGAATCCTCATTTGGAGAAAAACATTGGATGTTAAAGTGCCACCACTATTCAAATTTAAGGAGAGGTAATGGGCATCACATAGATGAATCCAACGGCGATAGTTCACCCAAAAATCTAAAAGTACCAAGGCGTATTGAATAGTAATCCGGCATTTCCTTTCCTTGGGGTCTCAGCAAAAACAGAAAAATCACCTGCCTAAATTGTTGTCTTCGTTTGTATATACCTGAGCTTGATTTATAAGGAAGAAATGAGCTTTTCTTGAAATATTTTATGAAATCTAGGCATTTTAATTCAGATATATGTGCGTTATTTCCGCATTTCATTTCTTTGGGTTATTCTACATTTAGTACTAAATAAGGGATTTAATTCTCTTCCTGTACATTTATTTATAAACTAATTTCAGAAAACAAAGAAACATTGATTTTGTCAGTCATTACTTTTTAATGCAGCGCCATTTTATAACTTTTCATTTTAAATGGTATTCGAAATTCAACTGAAATTGGTTGGCTACCAATGAAATCTAACCTACGCCATAATGCCGTATGACCACATGACAATCGTCAACAAATATCAAACAACGTTTGTTCAGACACTTTCAGCTGACGTAATCTACGGTTGAAGTTGCTGAATCACGATTGAGAAAACGTGTGTAGTGTAGTTTGGTGTAATACACGATGGAACCACCTGGATGAGGGTGATAGTGCTGATTCGGATTACATTACGGAAGTAGAGAATGACTTCAGTGATTCTTAAATCAGAGATATATCTGATATTGAATATGATCCGAAATTTGTTGGAGTGTGGACTTGAATGATCTGTTTAGTGACGTAATTGAGCAGCCGTGAAATAATTTGAAAATTACTGCAATTTTTATGCTACTGCCGTAGTTGGAATACATTGAACACTTAGAAAGTGTTTTGAAGCACCATTTTTGCATTCGTGGAATATTTGTGTGTATGGAATAGCAAGTGTGCTGATTTGGAGTACACCAAATAAGAAAATCCGATATTACACCTTTATAGACTAACGTGATACCCAGTAACTGTCAAGGAAATGCGGGTATTTTTGCTCGATGTTCCTAATGGAGCTAACAAATTGCCCCGAAATTAGTACTTATTGTTGCATGAGTGTGTTATATAGTAGACCTATTTGTTTTACTTTCCAATGTGGGAGCCGAAACAGGTTTCAAACTATTTCGCAATTTTTCATATTTCCTGAAACTGCTCTTGCAAAAGCCTGCATTCCGTGGACTCGCCTATAATCCATTACTTATAAATCTGCGGAAAATGTCATAATCTCCTCTCCATACAGTCACCCGTAACCATGGAAGCATCTTCCGCGATCGAGACGCAGATCAAGTTTTGCCCCACTTCAATTTAAAATTGAGATTTATATGCGTAAGCTTTCTACGTTTCTTCCATGTTTTAAAGATAATTTTTCTTTTATTGCTAACATGGCCAGTTCTGATATGAGAAAACAATCGAAGAAGATAGTCTAAAGGGTGTACTACTATTTTAAAGAGCTCGTTACATTCAGACCGGATGCAGCAATTAAATGATTATTTATCCGAACACATGGAGCACCCGTCGATTCGTGTGGGGTTTTACAGCGGACAGTAAAACGTATTTTGCTGAAGCAGACAGAATTGGAGCTAGCAACCTTGTAGAAGCCTGTCCATCTTTTCGTCATCTAGAAAAGCGTACTTGTGCAAAACATTTAGTGGCGTGATGATTTTAATAAGAACATCGTACGTCGGCTAGTTTAGAAATTTTACGTCCGTGGAGAAGACCCTACGAGCCACAACAAGATTTTTGGCATCAGAAAACAGATTTTTCTGGGGTACAAATCGGTCTGGATCATTTAGAAGAAACAACATGGATTTCTGTATAGAAAGTGCAATGGTGAACGCAGATTTCTTATGGAAAGAACTGCTGTTGTTACTGCACGAACTGCTTTCTTCTGAAAAATGCACAGTATAAGTAGAGAACGTTCTACTCGGCTTATTATGACCCTTGAAGAGATTCTGATGATAGAAATTAATTCAAAGGAATAAATTGCATATGGCAAGGTTCCAAGAGTAACGCAGGCCTTAAAGTACCCGCGGGAACAGGTTTCTGACTGATCATTTGCCACGCTGGATGAGCTCAGGATGGCTGCATTAAAGGAGCACTGCTCGTAGTTCAGTCAAAAATTTCGGAGGACAAGAGATGATCAGCGAATTTTTTAAAGAATGGTTTATATGATTGTTGAGGGGTCTGGAAGATGCCTGCGTAGCAGTGATGGATGATGCAAGCCAGCACTCTACCCCCGAGAAACACTCAAATTTGGCTCCGACTCTCTCTCTTACCTAGGAGCAGTGGCTATAAATTAGGGACAGGCCACTGCTTGTAGCTCATGAAGTAGCTCATTGTGATTGTTCACCAAGGAACAACAAAGCGAATCTATGCATTCCCACGTAAAACCTATTAAAAAGAACATATGACTGAGACACCTTTCTGAACCAACCCGCATGTAAAGCTGGTTAAACTCCATATGGCAATATATACATACACATATTACTTCTGCATCATCAATTCACTGCAGGATGATATCAACTAAATTCTCTTCCACAATATCTTGTATGTGCCATATGGTCTCTTGCATGTTACTGCAGAGTGCTTTCGAATTCATCCACCCATCTCCAACGTTGCCTTCTGAGGAGTTATTCTTTTTTTTGTATATATCCAGTCTAATGCATTAGTTGTCAAACGGTAATACGTTCATCTAGTAATAAGTCAAACTTATTTCCATTTGCAAATATTTAGTTTGATCATTATGCCATAACGGTTATCATTTTCCGATTTGCGAGTTACTTTTCCTATCCCTTTTGGTGTCACGAAACATACATTTCTCCTTGTTATTTTAAGCAGCTAGTCTCTGCATGTCTGTATATCACTTCCTGTTAAAGCCCATGTCTCTGATCCGTAAAGTAACGAACTAACGTACGTTTCGATTTGTCATTTATCTCATTAGGCACAATGAGAAACTGTCATTGAAAAGATCATTCTTACTTGAAATGCTCTCCACTCAACTTTTACGCAGCTATTTTTCATTTTCCATGATGCCTTACCTGATACCTTCTGTTAAAAGTAAAATTATACGTAGGTTACTCATAGGTTGCCCATGTAAATCTAAATCTTCAGTTCTTGAAAAGGTAATGTATAGCTGTTCTTTTTTCTGTTAGTTAATTTTCATACACACTTCAATTTGTTAGAAAGTTCCTAAATCATACACTGCAACCTTGAGCGCCTGGTAGCAAATATTATTTTGCTATCAGAAAAACCGGGGCTATTATGTAACCTGTAAAACTTACTTTCTCTAGTAATCCAATTAACTTGGCCACTCGAGTAACGAAATTTATTCTCGAAATGCAGCTATGCAAAGCCTGAAGGATACAGTGTCACTTTGATCCCCGTTGTTTCTTATTTTTCTTCATACTGTGTCGCCGGAAATTGTAACGTTTGCATTTGCATTCAATTACATTAAAGCATTCACTAGTACCACAGGATTTGTGAGAGAATACATATGATTTTTGTTTTACGGAATTAAGGAACATTTTCATAAATTATACGTATAAAGTCATACTTTGAGTTAATAATAATTTGCTCATTTAATCTGTATTGTCAGGTTATACGTAGACATGATAGATATGCAGCAATAGCTCCCGAGCAATCCATCTTTTTTTAATTTAAATTAAAACGAATCATATAAAAGAAGTTAGTAAAATTATGCAATGCATTGATTATGATACGCTTTCCATCATACCAGAAATTATTACTCAAGTTATGAGGAGAATGGCTGTGGAATAAATCTCGCTCCTGTGTCCTGACCTATGACCCCATTTCGATGATATTCAACAGAACCGGTTCAGTACACCTCACGAATAACATACTAAAGTTTTGTCGCAATAGATGCAGTTTTACGCAAGTTATGAGAATAATGGCTGTGGAATAAATCTTGCTTTTGTGCAATGAACTTTGAGCCTATTTCGTTGATATTGAACAGAACCGGTTCACTATACTTCCGGAACAACATGATAACGTTTTGTCGCAATCGAAACATTTTTTAGTAAGTTATGAAGCAAAAGGGCAATGGAATGGATCCCACTCCAGTGTCCTGACCTTTGACCACATTTTGCACATTTTCAATAGGGTTCGTCCCCAGTGGCTTCCTACCACATACTAAAATTTCATCGTAATCGAACCATTTTCACGCAAGTTATGACGCGTAAGGGCAATGGAACAAATCCCGCTCTTATGTTCTGCCTGACCTTTGACTCCATTTCGCTCATTTTCAATAGGGTTCGTGCCAAGGCGGATCCCTAAAATTTCATCGAAATCGAACCATATTTACGCATGTTATGACGCATGAAGTCAATGGAATAGATTCCAACTTCATGCCGTGACCTTTGACCCCATTTCGCACATTTTCAATAGGATTCGTCCCCAGGTGGTTCCTTACCAAATACTAAAATTTCATCGAAATCAAACCATATTTACGCATGTTATGACGCATTAAGGCAATGAAATGGATCCCGCTTTTATGTCCTGACCTTTGACCTCATTCCACCCATTTTCAATAGGTTTCGTTCCCAGATGGATCCTTACCACATACCAAAATTTCATCCAAATCGAACCATTTTTCGCAAGTTATGACGCATAAAGGCAATGGAATAAATCCCGCTCTTATGCCCTGCGTAACCTTTGACCCCAATTTGCCAATTTTCAATAGGGTTCGTGGCCAGGTAGTTTCCTACCACATACTGAAATTTCGTCGAAATCGAACCATATTTACGCATGTTATGAAGCATAAAGGCAATGAGATGGATCCCGCTCTTATGGCGTGACCTTTGACACCACTTCACCCATTTTCAATAGGGTTCGTCCCTTGGTGCTCCCCTACTACATACTAAAATTTCATCGAAATCGAACCATATTTACGCAAGTTATGACGCATAAGGGCAATTAAATGGATCCTGCTCTTATGACGTGACCTTTAACCCCACTTCACCCATTTTCAATAGGGTTGGTCCCCTGGTGGTCCCTTACCACATACTAAAATTTCATCGAAATCGAACCATTTTTACGTGAGTTATCGTGCCGACAGGCAGACGGACGGACAGACGGACGGAAAAAGCTGGAGCATATACGCTTCCTAAAACTACGGTTGGAAAGCGTAAACAAGTTAGTAAAATCATGCAATGCATTTATTATGATACGCTTTCCAACATACCAGAAATTATTACTCAAGTTATGAGGATAATGGCTGTGGAATAAATCTCGCTCGTGTGTCCTGACCTTTGACCCCATTACGATGATATTCAACAGAACCGGTTCAGTACACCTCAAGAATAACATACTAAAGTTTTGTCGCAATAGAAGCAGTTTTACGCCAGTTATAAGAATAATGGCTGTGGAATAAATCTTGCTTTTGTGCAATGACCTTTGACCCCATTTCGTTGATATTCAACAGAACCGGTTCACTATACCTCCAAAACAACATGATAACGTTTTGTCGCAATCGAAACATTTTTTGGTAAGTTATGATGCACAAGGGCAATGGAATGGATCCCACACCAGGGTCCTGAGCTTTGACCCCATTTCGCCCATTTTCAATAGGGTTCGTCCCCAGTGGCTCCCTACCACATACTAAAATTTCATCGAAATCGAACAAATTTTACGCAAATTTTGACGCATAAGGGCAATGGAACAAATCCCACTCTTATGACCTGCCTGACCTTTGATCCCATTTCGCCCATTTTCAATAGGGTTCGTGCCCAAGTGATTCCCTACCACATACTAAAAGTTCATCGAAATCGAACCACATTTACGCATGTTATGACGCATAAAGGCAATGGAATGGATTCCACTTTTATGCCCTGACATTTGACCCCATTTCGCCCATTTTCAATAGGGTTCGTCCCCAGGTGGTTCCTTACCAAATACTAAAATTTCATCGAAATCGAATCATTTTTACGCAAGTTATGAGGCATAAGTACAATGGAATAAATACCGCTTTTATGCCCTGCCTGACTTTTGACTATATTCGCACATTTTCAATAGGTTTCGTGCCCAGTGGTTCCCTACCACATACTAAAATTTCCTCGAAATCGAACCATATTTACGCATGTTATGACGCATAAAGTATATGAAATGGATCCCGCTTTTATGTCCTGACCTTTGACCCCATTATACCCATTTTCAATAGGTTTCGTTCCCAGGTGGTTCCTTACCACATACCAAAATTTCATCGAAATCGAAACATTTTTACGCAAGTTATGACGCATAAGGGCAATGGAATAAATCCTGTTCTTATGCACTGCCTGACCTTTGACCCCAATTTGCCAATTTTCAATAGGGTTCGTGCCCAGGTAGTTCTCTACCACATACTAAAATTTAATCGAAATCAAACCATATTCACGCATGTTATGAAGCATAAAGCCAATGAAACGTATCCCGCTTTTATGGCGTGACCTTTGACCCCACTTCACCCATTTTCAATAAGGTTCGTTCCCTAGTGGTCCCCTACCACATACTAAAATTTCATCGAAATCGAACATTTTTTACGTTAGTTATGGCGCATAACTCCAGTGGAATGGATCCCTCTCCTACGAACTGACCTTTGACCCCATTTCGTTCACTTTAAATAGAGTTCCATTCCAGGTGATCCCCTACCAGATACTAAAATTTCATCGAAATCCAACGGCTGTTACGCGAGTTATCGTGCTGACGGACATACGCACACTACGCGTGACGTAATGAGGCAGATGGGAATCGCGACCATCTGCTAGCAAGGTGTGACGTCATAAATCTTTGATAGGATCCACAAACAACGCGTGACGTAATGAGATAGATGGCATGACCGCACGCCAACATTCTCAATCGCGAGTTGTGACGTCATAAGATTTCTAATAATTGGTAACATTAATAGAACAACGCCATCACTAAAAACGTTATAATTCGGGGTGGTTATTTATCCCACTAAACGAATTCTTCTAAAGTCAGGATCAAGCTAAACCGATTTCTAGTACTAGAAAACGGTAGGTTAACGACTTTCATCAAAATTCTTAGAGCAGTTTTCAAAATAAAATGTACATACATACATACAAGAATTGCTACTTTAAGGTGGACGTCAAGTAACTTTGCTTCCTGTACTTCCAATAGGAAAACTTTTGTACACATTTTCTTCAGAATTAATGCGTTCCCAAGGATGAAGATTTGAACATCGATTAAAATATCTTCATTTTATAACTTGCAAAACTTAATATTTTCTAAAACATAACCATAGTTATGCAATTCAACATTTGTTTGCCTACTGACGTCATCAAAGTACAGGCCCCGCCATCTTTTCTCTGGTTTCAACACCACCAAAGGAAAAGTGATTGATTTTTAATATAATTAAGGTTATGTTTTAGAAAATATTAAGTTTTCCAAGTTATAATATGAAGTTATTTTAATCGATGTTCAAATTCTCATCCTTGGGAACACATTAATTGTGAAGGAAATGTGTACAAAAGTTTTTCCATTGGAAGTATAGGAAGCAAAATTACTTGACGTCCACCTTAATACACTGCTGGACAATTGCTAAGGACGGATCATAAACGGCTATATAGCGCATAAAAAAGTAAGTGTGGTTGGATGCCAAGTGAAATAAAATAATGTCAGAATGCCAGGACGTTACAAGAAAGACAATTTATTGTGCTCTGAAATCCAGAAGGCTTTGGAACGTGTTCAAGGGACAAACAGGCCATTTTGTGCAGAATACGTAAACGTGAAAAAAATGCAATTACCGTCCGCAGGCGTTCCGGCGTAAGATGTCAATACGGGATATGGCCACCATGGAGGGCGATGCAAGATTCCACACGTCGTGTCATGCTTTGCACAACATTATCAAGCAGCTGTTGGGGTAATTTATCCCATTCCTCTGTCAGTGCACGGATGAGGGTGTCCTTGTTTATTGGAGGGCACTGGCGACCAGCAAGACTCCTCCCCAAAGCATACCACACATTTTCAATGGGATTCAGATCTGGAGAACGTGCTGGCCTTACGAGGCGTTGAATATCCTCGCTCTCAAGACACTCCTGGACAGCGACTGTTCGATGACATGTTGCGTTGTCGTCCATGAAAATGAATCTATCACCGACAGCACCACGAAACATGAGAACATGAGGTAGCAGAACATCATTAATGTATCGTTGGCCAGTCATAGTACCAGTTGGAAGCACATAGAGGGACGTACGGCCATTGATCACGATGCCAGCCCATACCATGACACTACATGTCGGATATCGGTCCCTTTCCTGTATGTTTGCTGGACAATATGCAGTACCACTATCACGCGAGATCAGTTGTCGTCGACAATCAGACGATAGACTGTATCTACTCTCATCTGAGAAGAGGACAACAGACCAGTCGTTATCAGTCCCATTGCTATGTTGATGGCACCATTGCAAACGGGCGGTACGGTTACATCTGGACAATGGGATGCACACAACAGGACGGCGGGCGTATAGTCCTCCTTCATGCAAACGTCTGGCGACAGTTTTTCGGGAGATCCGCTTGCCAGTAGCAGCCATAAACTTATTTGCTACCTCACTAGCTGTGCTGCGCCGGTGTCTTTTTGTTGATAGCACTATGTACCGATCTTCTGCAGGTGTTGTACTGCGAATACGACCTCCCTCGTGACGTTTGCTACACTCTCCATTTGTTTGAAATTATTTCCAAAGCCTTGAAACAACACTGTGGCTGACGTCGAACTCCCTGGCAACATCTGTTATTTTTCGCCCTTCTTCAATCTTGCCAATAATACGGCCACGCGTAAAATCATCTAGTTGATGTCGGGAAGACATACTGAAAATTGCAAGTTCGTCAATTGATTCTTTCCCTTTCAACTTTGCGTTTGAACCACAACGGTCAATACGCGTCAAATCCTTTATATCTCTTATCAGCGCTATGACGTCACGAACAAGTTCGGCAATCCAAAATTTGCATACGCACAACACGTCTAACTGTATCCCGCACTTATGCTAATTTCCACATTTTTCTGCCTTCCATTTTATGGTTGCTATCGTTGCTATTGTCATCCGTCCTTAGCAATTGTCCGGCAGTGTAATATGGGGTAAGGACAATGGAATGGATCGCAATCCTATGTCCTGACCTTTGACCACATTTCGTCCATTTTTAATAGTGTTCGTCCCCAGTGGTCCACCACTACATACTGAAATTTCATCAAAATCGAACCATTTTTACGCACGTTATGACGCATAAGGGCAATGGAATGCATCTCGATTTGATGTCCTGACCTTTGACCCCACTTCACCCATTTTGAATAGGGTTCGTCCCCAGGCGGTCTCCTACCACATAGTAAACTTTGATTGAAATCGAACAATATTTACGCAAGTTATGACGCATAAGGCTAATGAAATGATCCCGCTCCTACGTCGTGACCTTTGACCCCATTTGTCCCATTTTCCATAGGGTTCGTCCCTATGTAGTCTCCTACCACATAGTAAATTTTCATTAAAATTGAACCAATTTTACGCAAGTTATGACTCATAAGGGTAAAGGAATGATCCCGTTCCTACATCGTGACCTTTGACCCCATTTGTGCCATTTTGAATAGGGTTCGTCCCCGGGTGGTCTACTACCGTATACTAAAATTTCATCGAAATCGACCGATTTTTACGCCAGTTATCGTGCTGACAGACGGACGGACGGACGGACGGACAAAGCTGGAGCATATACGCTTTTTCAACCTACGGTTGGAAAGCGTAAAAAAGACATTTGGTATAACATATTAGGTAAGGGAAATTATTTGTTTTTCAAGAAGCGGACACAAAAAGGACGATGGAGAAATCTCGTTTAAAGATATTGATAATGCTCAAGTTTCATTTTAGTTAAACAAAATGCAAAAAAAAAAAAAAAAATATTGCTTCAGTACTTCTATTTCCCTCATACTCGTTCGAGTATTGTCTGATTGTCTGAAAACGAAAAACAAAGGTCCTTCTGTTTTGGCAGCAACCAAGATAATATGTTTTTTACAAAAATTTGGTGTTCAAGTAAATGTAATGTGTTTGTGTCGGATTCTGATTTTTAATGAAACAAATATACGTATGCACAACGCTTTTAAAGGCTTATGTTTTAGACAGAAAAAAGTCAATTTCTTATATCCTAATTAGCACTATTCAAACAGATTGGTCTTATCTACTGGCAGATGAGAAATTTTTTTATTGCTGTATGATTCCCACAAATTGGCGTTCAAAATTTAAATGTGCCAGATATACACTAAAGTGATATACGTAGGAATAATTCCGGTAGGCTTTCAAATTTCACGTTTTGTTCAAACATTTAGTTTCTTGGCACAGCTCACTTTTAAAATGGCCAATCATTCTGGTGATTTAAAAATTCGTTAACTAAATTCAATTTCATGTGTTTAGTGAACTGTTTTGATATTATATGAACATAATTTGCAGAGAATGGCTTGTGCCCGAAACAAAACTTATGTTTCGAAAGCGCTTGCTCTAAAGGAATTTCCCATTTCTGAAACGAGTCCATAATGTAAAGGGAATTATCAATCGAAGTTGCGGTAGATTTTGAAATTCCCCACCTACATTTGTATGCAGATACTACTTGGTAGCGGACATTGACGTGCAAGACAATCGGGAGCAATCGCTGGAGCTGGGAAGTTTACCGACGAATTGCTTGAGCCAGAGGTAGTGGAGGCCGAAAAAAGAAAGCGTTTACTCCTCGTAGAGCAAATACGAACTTCGATGCCATACCGAATGGTCACTAATATATATATTCAATTTCCCGCGTTATTTGTGCAATTTCTTGGAACTCATATATACTGTACCATAAACAGAACAATTCAATGAATACCAATTTAACCTCCCGTGAAATAGGACCCTAACCCCGTATCATCGATTAGAGTAATGCTGAGATTTTGTGTATTTTTAATTTCTTCGGCAAAATAATGTACACAGCTAAATTTTCAGTGTTGCCCTCGGCACTTTGATCTTCGCATATCCATCGATCATCATGTAAAAGTTCCCCTCACCCGTTCAGGTGCTTTGCGTCTGTCACGGGCATGGTATGTTCACCATCGACGTTAGCTTTCAATCGAAATGTATCCACCTTTCTATCGGCAGTACGATATGATAACGTATCATCGCCACATGCTGGTCTTTGTCATATGCAGCATTGATTCTTAATATTATTTCTTTATAAAAGTGCCTTGAACAGGCACTTTTATAAAAATGTACGTGTTGTATTTTTGATTATACTGAACGTATAATCAAAAATACAACACGCTCCTTGTTTTTAATTTAGATAACCTTTAATTTCCGCAGCTCTTTCGAAAAATATTGTGAGAGATAATTCTGCCAGGTATGCATAATGCTATACGTCTGCCAAACCCAAACTGCATAACATAAGGAGTACTTAGGTATATGAAGAATATGCTTAAAACTCGTAACGTAGTTTAAGGGAAATGAGACGCATAACATTCCGAAAAAGGAACAACTTAACATTTTCAACATTTTAAAAACTAAATACGCTTTATCCTTTAAAATAGTCGGCTCTCTAATTATTACTGTTTTCGAGGCACCTATCCACACATGCAAATCACAAAAAAATATTTGTTTCATACTCATCGTTGTTTTCTCTGAACAAAATTAAATGTATTGTTCAGCAGTTCAATGGAAACCATGTTTTAATTGTTTATCAATCATTACAAAAATGCACATGGAAACTAATTGTCCTAGGCGAGAAAGCAAAAGCAAGTTCACTAATTTCAGGATCATTGGAACACCCAAGCCCCTTCCCCACCACAGTTTACCACCCATACACAGACCGCGACTAGGGCAAGGCACTATGGTAATGTCTTGATATTATAAGTTGACCTAAATACTGTATTATCCTTTATTTAATATTTTTATTGAGAATTAAACTGATGTAGATTTCTTAGTATTTGTTTCTTATATTTGTGTCAGGAAACACAATGTAGCATGTGCAGAATCTTAAGGTTCGGCACATGCTACATTGGAAGACATTATAAGAATCTATCTCTCCCAAAGTAGTTAATATGCATTTCATTATTGCTGACATATTGTGCGTGTCTTTTATTTATTAACATTGCATGTTATCGGCATTTTAAAGCCTTTTTCCGTGTTCTCTACCAAGCCCCTGAAGTAAATGTCAAAATTGCAGAATTACATGTTGAACATAATGTTTTTATGTATTTAGTGCTGTTATCTCTTGAAAACCTTTCGATAACACATTTTTATTTTCGATACATTGCACTAAAATTATTGCTACATCATTTCCAAATTACGCACCGCATTTCCACTGACTGCCAAATCATCAGTGCCTCGTTGACTTTTTGCCAAGTGTAGTTCTGTCTCCAGTCACAGTCCCCATTGCACATGTCCTGTTGTGTGCCATCAGTCGGTGCTCGACCTCATGAACTGTGCTTAATCTTGCCTATAATTATTTGCTTTGTTCTTTCTAATTAAGAGTGTGGGTACTAAAATTAACAACCATGATGACTAAATAAATTTCCTATTCGTGTAAAATGCCAGAACCTTTTAATTGTCTCCTCATTCTGTCACTTTTGGGTTTAAACTGTATTATACTACAATGCCATGGTTTTGTTGACAAAGCATAAACCTAGCAGAAAAAATCAGTTTCTTCTTACAAGATTGTGACTGCATTTCTTCTCTTTGTCCAGTCTAACTATATAGCAAAATTCTAGGTCCTGAAATGAATTATACGTTAGCACTTATACGAAGAATAGAGTCAATGTGCTCATTGAAATCAGAAACCGGAAGCAATTATATGAATTTCATTATTCTAAGTTCAAGATATAACTCCTCTAATAATGATTTTCGAAAGATAATGTAATACAAAGAAATTATAGTTTTAGTATAAAATGAAGTAAAATTTGCTCTAAATGTTTTACTGATGTTCCATCTGTCTTATAAAATCTGTAAAAAAATATATGCAAAGATTCGGAGCGAAATAGTCAGTATGACATATGCAAGTATTCCAATAGAGTTTATTGAAATTCTTTCATCTGGAACATTCTTACGGCTTCCCTTCTTGTATGTCAAGGTAGCAGCCAGAATTTATTCATGGTCCAAATGACCGAAAGTAGCAGGGTTAATTAACGTGAAATACTGTTTAAAGCACAAGTGTAACTTTTTCACCTTAAATAACTAGGAACAATTCTTCAAACAAGGAATGCTGAAAATGCGATTTCCTATATATAAATCACTCTTTAAGGTTTACTTACGTTCAATAAATATTTATCTTGGATTTACAGATTTTAAGGGTGTCATGAAAATTAAATCCTAAAATAATGCATTGGGTCCGCTATTTTTGCATTCTTAAAATATTTAGTTGAGCTCAATTTCCTAGTTCCGCAACATATGTATTTATATTAATAAACGCAAACTTATTTCCAAACGTACATTCACTGAAGTTCAAAAAAAAAAAAAAAATATTCGTTCTTCAATTGTGCGTCTTATAGAAAACTCTTAACACACTGATCATTGTCGCTTCACTTTTATTATAATTGCTGAAGGAGCTATTTTTTAAATATTCAGATTTAGGAGTATTAGTATATATACGTATTTGAATTTAAAACAAAAGAATTCCAAGTTTATTACATATTTTACGAAAATCATATTCTTCGACCACCTGTTGTCCTTTTGCATTTATGCTCAATGTTAGAGGACATTGGAAGCACATATTTAAACTTTACTACGCACAGGTGTGTAATGTAGAAGATATGACAATTATTGGTAAAAATTGCTTAACAAAAAACATTTCTCTATAAACTTATTATCTCTATTTATGTTTTTAAGAAGTACTGATAATGACTATTTCTTTTGGTGCAAACTTTTTCTTGCATTATTTGAAAAAGCCGTACTTTTGAAATGTCATCTTTCTAAATGTAATCGTAGAAAAAAGGCAATGCTTCAACCTTATTTTTAGATGCAATAGTATGCAATGAAATGCTTTTTGAATTAGATATCATCTGATTTTACGCCTCAGCTTCAAAACAAATGAAGCCAAAGGCAAGCACCATTGTTAACTGAGATCGGACTTTCCAGTGAAGGAAGTGTTTTTAAATCAGGTAACATTAGGCGTTGGTCCCACCATCAAACATAAGGACGATATACGGACCCATGAACATAGCGCTAATATGTTTTAAAAAATACCCTGGGCAAAAATTGTTTGCTATGAACAGTCCGTTATATTTGCTTTCATATAAATGAATAAGATTGAAACGTAATGCTTTAAAACAAGCTTCCTATGAAAACTGAGGCCAAATTTAGTTTCGCCATGAGTAAACGTTGTTTAAAAAGAACAAAATGACAAATAATTGTAATGCGTTATATACCAATGCACATCATATTATTTGGTAAACGGAATACTTTAAACATCTGAGGGATGAGAAGATACCATAAAAACTTGGATTTTACGATATAGCCCTATACATCCTTGTGGGACTTCGTAGACAAGCTAACATTTGATTTTGAACTATATTCAAAATATTGCAGAAATATTTGAAGGAAATCCCGTCATTTCTTTTAAATGCAATATTAGCTTTAAATATATATAAAACAGTTTATAAAGATGATTTACTGAAAGGCAATTTTGGTACATTTGTGTAAGCTTCAGGTCATTGTATATGTAAATATGGTGAAAATAACGTAATACAAAATAACACGTCATATAAACTAATAAGGATGTAATGTCGGGTGATGAGCAACATACCACAGCCTCTCCTTGACCAATGTCAACCACGCTCTCTTATGGTGCACCCTGTTCCCACTGAAGAGACTCTGACGACCGCCAGTAGCGGTATAACTATACAGTCGGTGTCAGAGGAAATGCTATTCCAAACTCAGCAATCCGTTTGGGCAATATGTTGGTTTATGGCCAACTCTTTCAAAATGACTCCACAACTTAAATCTTCGAGCTCAGCCTCCGGCAATTGGAATGTACCTGGCCAAAGCAGCGGATAGTGCGATATGAAGGCTGAAGGTGTTGAGAATCACCGGAGGATCGGGCTACGCTGCCATCTGATTCTGACCTTTGCTACTTACAATGGCCTTTCCCTATCTTCTGATTCAAGTATCCTTGAACTGGGAGATTAACTACAAAGAGAAAAGTGGGACATCGTCGGGCTGTGTGAGGTAAGGAGAAAAGGAAATCTCATTGAACTGTGAACATCTCTTCTACTATCTTGAGATAGATACTGGCCGAACTAGTAGTTTTGGACATATAATAAAAAAAAAAAAGAAAGTGAAGGATAAAGTTGTAGAAGTTGAAAGTTCCTCTGACAGAGCTGCATGACTCGTTATCCAACTCTCGAGAAGATACCAGGCTCAGATTATTTAAACTCATGTCATCCTGAAGAAGAAATTGAATAATTTTATGAGGAAATTCATCATCTAAATAATAAAGGCAAACAGCAGGGTGTACCGTCAAAATACCCCGGGTCGTAATAACCCAGTCAAAATAACCCGGCGTCTAAATAACCAAGCGTCACAATAACCCCGCGTTAAAATAACCCGTTACAGAAATAACCCAACGTCACAATAACCCAGCGTGAAAATAATCTGTTAAAAAATAACCCTGCGACAAAATAACCCCAGGTCACAGTTATTGTACGTCCGAATAACCCGCGTCATAATAACCCACGACTTAATACCCAGCGTCATATACTATCTCATGGTACTCAAACTTAGACGGTGGATAGTTTTTGGAATGGGTCGGGTTCAATCCCCCCCCCCACACACACACAAAATTTTCGTAAAATTTACAGTTTTCAATTTAGAATCAACAAATTTGGTATACAATCTCATGGCACTCTAACTTAGACGGTAGATGGTTTCGGGAACGGGTCGCGGCCCGGGGTCAAGGTAGGCCCCATACAAATTTTTCGTAAAATCTAGTTTTCAATTTAGAACCACCAAATTTGGTATACAATTTAATGGTACGCTAACAAGGGGCCCCCACACAAAATTTTCGTGAAATCTACAGTTTTCAATTTAGAAACAACAAATCTATTATACAATCTAATGGTACTCTAACTTAGACGGTAGATGGGTTTGGGAACGGGTCGGGGCCCGGAGTCAAGGGGACCCCCATACAAAATTTTTGTAAAATCTAGTTTTCAATTTAGAACCACCAAATTAGGAACACAACCTCATGGTACACAAACTTAGACGGTAGATGGTTTTCTGGAACGGGTCGCGGTCAAGACACTCCCCCCCCCCCATACAAAAGTTTCGTAAAATGTACAGTTTCGAATTTAGAACCAATAAATTTGGTGGTATACTACCGACTGGTACTCTAACTTAGACGCTAGATGCATTTTGGAACAAGTTGGGGCCGGGGTCAAGGGGGCCCCCATACAAAATTTTCGTAAAATCAACAATTTTCAATTTAGAACTACCAAATTTGGTATACCATCTCATGATGCTCTAACTTAGACGGTAGATGGATTTTGGAACAAGTAGGAGCCAGGGGTCAAGGGGCCCCCATACAAATTTTCGTATAATTTTCAGTTTTCAGTTTTGAACCTCCAAATTTAATATACATCTCATAGAACTCTAACTTAGACGGCAGATGGTTTTTCGAACCGGTCGGGGCCCAGGGTCAAGGGTCTCCCGATACAAAATTTTCGTAAAATCTTCAGTTTTCAATATAGAACCACCAAATTTGGTATACAATCTCATGGTACTATTACTTAGATGATAGATAGTTTTTGGAACGGGTAGGGGTCAAGCGCCTCCCACCCCCCCCCCCCCCCACCAAAACAAAATTTTCGTAATATCTACAGTTTTCAATTTAGAATCACCAAATTTGATATACTATCTCATTATTCTCTAACTTAAACGGTAGATGGATTTTAGAGCAAATAGGGGGGCCCGTGGTCAAGAGGCCACATACAAAATTTTCGTAAAATCTACATTTTTCAAACTAGAACCTCCAAATTTGGTATACATCTCATGGTACTCTAACTAACTAACTTAAACGGTAGATGGTTTTTGGAACCGGTTGGGGCCCGAGGTCAAGGGGCCCCCGACGCAAAATTTTCGTAAAATCTACAGTTTTCAATTTAGAATAAACAAATTTGGTATACAATCTCATGGTACTCTAACTTAGACGGTAGATAGTTTTGGGACCGGGTCGGGGTCTTAGGTCAAGGCCCCCCACCCTTTCGGAATTTTCGTAGAATCTACAGTTTTCAATTTAGAACCACCAGATCTGGTATACAATCTCATGGTACTCTAACTGAGACATTAGATGGTTGTGGGACCGAGTCGGGGCCCGGTGTCAAGGGGGCCCCTACAAAATTTTCGTAAAATCTACAGTTTTCAATTTAGAATCAACAAATTTGGTATACAATCTCATGGCACTCTAACTTAGACGGTAGATGGTTTCGGGAACTGGTCGCGGCCCGGGGTCAAGGTAGGCCCCATACAAATTTTTCGTAAAATCTAGTTTTCAATTTAGAACCACCAAATTTGGTATACAAGTTAATGGTACGCTAACAAGGGGCCCCACACAAAATTTTCCTGAAATCTACAGTTTTCAATTTAGAAACAACAAATCTGGTATACAATCTAATGGTACTCTAACTTAGACGGTAGATGGGTTTGGGAACGGGTCGGGGCCCGTGGTCAAGGTGACCCCCATACAAAATTTTCGTAAAATCTACAGTTTTCAATTTAGAACCACCAAATTTAGTACACAACCTCATGGTACACAAACTTAGACGGTAGATGGTTTTTTGGAACGGGTGGCGGTCAAGAGACCCTCCCCCCATACAAAAGTTTTGCAAAATGTACAGTTTCCAATTTAGAACCAATAAATTTGGTGGTATACTACCGACTGGTACTCTAACTTAGACGCTAGATGCATTTTGGAACAAGTTGGGGACGGGGTCAAGGAGGCCCCCATACAAAATTTTTCCTAAAATCTACAATTTTCAATTTAGAACTACCAAATTGGGTATACCATCTCATGATGCTCTAACTTAGACGGTAGATGGATTTTGGAACAAGTAGGAGCCAGGGGTCAAGGGGCCCCCATTAAAAATTTTCGTATAATTTTCAGTTTTCAGTTTCGAACCTCCAAATTTAATATACATCTCATGGAACTCTAACTTAGACGGCAGATGGTTTTTCGAACCGGTCGGGGCCCGGGGTCAAGGGTCTCCAGATACAAAATTTTCGTAAAATCTTCAGTTTTCAATATAGAACCACCAAATTTGGTATACAATCTCATGGTACTAATACTTAGATGATAGATAGTTTTTGGAACGGGTCGGGGTCAACCCTCCCCCCCCCCACCAAAACAAAATTTTCGTAATATCTACAGTTTTCAATTTAGAAACGCCAAATTTGATATACTATCTCATGATTCTCTAACTTAAACGGTAGATGGATTTTGGAACAAATAGGGGGGCCCGTGGTCAAGAGGCCACATACAAAATTTTCGTAAAATCTACATTTTTCAAACTAGAACCTCCAAATTTGGTATACATCTCATGGTACTCTAACTTACTAACTTAAACGGTAGATGGTTTTGGAACCGGTTGGGGCCCGAGGTCAAGGGGCCTCCGACGCAAAATTTTCGTAAAATCTACAGTTTTCAATTAAGAATAAACAAATTTGGTATACAATCTCATGGTACTCTAACTTAGACGGTAGATGGTTTTGAGAACGGGTCGTGGCCCGTGGTCAGGGGGGGGGGGCTCATAAAAAATTTCCGTAAAATGTACAGTTTTCAATTTAGAACCGCCAAATTTGGTATACAACCTCATGGTACACAAACTTAGGCGGCAGATGGTGTTTTGGAACGGGTCGGGGTCAAGAGCCCCCATACAAAATTTTCGTAAAACCTACAGTTTCCATTTAAGAACCAATAAATTTGGTATACTACCTAATGGTACTCTAACTTACGCGGTAGATGGATTTTGGAACAAGTTGGGGCCGTGGTCAAGGGCCCCCATACAAATTTTTCGAAAATCTACAATTTTCAATTTAGAACCACTAAATTTGGTATACCATCTCATGATGCTCTAACTTAGACGGTAGATGGATGTTGGAACTAGTAGGGGCCCGGAGACAAGAGGCTTCCACAAAATATTTTTGTGAAATCTACAGTTTTCAATTTCGAACCAACAAACATGGTATACAATCTCATGGTACTATAACTTAGACGATAGATAGTTTTTGGAAAGGGTCGGGGGCAAGCCCCCCCCCCGTACAAAATTTTCGTAAAATTTACAGTTTCCAATTTTGAACCACCAAATTTGGTATATAATCTCAACTTAGACGGTAGATAGTTTTGGGAACGGTCGGGGTAATGCCTCCTTCCCCCCCCCATACAAATGTTTCGTAAAATCTATAGTTTCCAATTTAGAACCACCAAATTTGGTATACTATCTCATGTTGCTCTAACTTAGACGGTAGATGGCTTTTGGAACCGGTTGGGGCCCGGGGCAAGGGGCCCCCGGCGCAAACTTTTCGTAAAATCTATAGTTTTCCATTTAGAACCACCAAATTTTGTATACTCCCTCATGAAACTGTAACTTTGACTGTAGAGGGACTTTGAAACAAATAGGAGACGGGGTCAAGGGGCCCCTATACAAAATATTCGTAAAATCTACAGTTTTCAATTTAGAACAACCAAATTTGGTATACAATCTCATGGTACTATAACTTAGACGGTAGATGGATTTTGGAACAAGTAGAATATTTTCGTAAAATCTGCAGTTTTCAATTTAGAACCAACAAATTTGGTATACAATCTCATGGTTCTATAACTTAGACGGTAGATAGTTTTGGGAACGGGTCGGGGTCAAGGGCCCCGATACAAAATTTTCGTCACATCTACAGTTTCCAATTTAGGACTACCAAATTTGGTATACTCCTCATGGTAGATGGTTTCTGACTTAGAAGTTCGATGGTTTTAGAACAGCTCGGGTCCAGATGTCCAGGGGATCCCCATACCCTTTATCTTAAAAATCTATAGTTTCCAATTTAGAACGACCAAATTTTGGTATACTACTTCAATGTATTCTAACTTAGAGCGCAGAAGGAAAGGGTCGGGTGCCGTGATGAAAATGAATCCAAAAATTACATTTCTTACTCTTAAGGACTGCAACCCACTTCAGCACTTCAATACCACTCCAACGGTCGAAGTTAGATTCCGTAGATAACAATAAAGTGCAAAAATATCCGGTTAATGGTGTATTAAAAACACAAAATAATAAACGTTAGCTTTCACCACCAACGGGTACCTTATCAGGCAGAAAAACAATGTGATGTAAATAATATAAATTCTCTTTTGTTTCGTATAATTAAATTAACTAAATCAAAAAATTTAAATAAGTTTACTGGAAATTTACGGAAATATTTTTTCATTCAATAACTTTCACCCGCTGAACTGGGTGATTCTACAAATAGTAATATTTACCCGTAAAATACCGGGTACTCCTGCTAGTAGGAACTAAAGATAATGTTACACTTTTAGTCAGGTACAAAACAATAATTATAAAACCCTAGGCCTGGGCCTTATTAGCAAATTTCACTCCGCCGTACTAATTTTCATAAGGTTTGTATAGAACTCCAAGATTTTAGCAATGCTCTTTATTGAGGTTGAAACTATTAAGCAGGCCCAAGGCTTAGGGCTTTTTGATAGTTTTCAGTCCTCCGAGCTGATATTTATATAGTTTTCAAAGAAAATCAAATTAATTCTGTTGAAATTTTACGCGTGCACAAGGCATTAATAGATACGCCCGAGACCTAGGAATATTTGAATTTTTCGTAATTTTATAATGCCGTGATACTATTAGCTTTTCATGACAAATCAATTTAAGAGTCTTACGCCTATTAAAATTTTTTAAAAGGCTTAGGCCTAGAGGCCGATAATTAATATTTGGTGCCTAAGTGAAAGCGCAACATTATTAACTTGATTTATTATGCAAACCTTATAAATATCAGCACAGCGATTAAAAGTTACTAAAGAGTCCTTGTAAGTAATATTTTTTGAACGAGTGCAAGTGCAATTTACGAAATGTCGACAGGTCAAAATATCTAAAGTAACAATGAAATTTGGAATATTTTTCTTTTTTTCTTTTTATTTCAGTTTTGACACTTGTATTAAGTTCTAAAAACTTGTATTTTACCTATTTTTTATTTTCATTGTGCTTTTAACAGAATTTCTTACCAATGTTTTGGGCATTTCACTTTGTGTGGATACTTCGTTTTATGTTTTGGGCATTTTACTTTGTATGGGTATTTTTGTTATGTTTTCGTTATTTTATTTTCTGTGGTGGTTGTAATTTCCACAGGATGAAAAGATGGAAACTGGTAACACTCACGATGCCTACTTGCTTACATTTTTTTAAATACAGCACATGTTTTTGTATTGATTAATACCACTTACTCCCTAAGCAACTCCAGGTTTCTTTAAATATTAACTTTTTCTCAGAGCCTTCTGTTTCCTCCACCTAGCTTTTTCGGTTCCGCAGTTTTATTTCTTGGTTTTAGAATATTTTCCTTATTATTACTCTATTTTCTCATGTAAATTCTTTATGTAAGATATGTCTAATGTATCGAAGGATTTTGCAATTATATATGAAGCCCTGTTGCTGGAGTTAAACAATATTTTCAACTAAAACAGCGCAGTTTAGACATTTTCCTGCTGTTAACTAAAAAAATGAAAACAAAAACAACAAATCTGGGCAATGGTTTAGGCATCATACAGTACTTACTAGTAACCAGGCAAAGTTTTGAGGAAGAATGAGCTCAAGAATTTCTAACTCCAACAAAAAAGAATAATCGCACTGTATCCCTCCCCATTCCCTAGTGCCGGCCTTTGGACGTCTTGAAAGAGAAGTCCTGAGGACACATCTGTATCGTAATTGCCTGAGAATCCGTGACAAGCTCCTGGTGTCGTAGTAAAAAAACACACTTCCTACTTCGCGTAAATTGTTTGGATGGTAATGCCAACGAACAAAGTTCTGCTCTGGCATTGGATTTCTGTTGCTTTTGATGGAATACCTTTCCTCTGGCGTTCACCGCTTTCAGTATAGTCTTCAGGACAAACGGGAATATGCCTCAAGGTAAAACACTTGTTTCACGGCAATTAACAACAATTAGCGAAAGCGAGGAGCGGTATAGAAAATAAGTCACGCGTGACTGATCTGAACTTAGAAAGTCGGGGGAAGGTGCTCTACGAAAAACTGTGTTTGGCGTACAGACCATTCGGCACGTAGGGCCGTAGGTCTTCGTTTTAATACGTCACGGGGTAAACAAATTGTCTCTTCAGTATAACAGTTTTCTTTCATACGCATGGTGGAGCACAGAAAACAATTTGAATTTATAGTTTAGAGTTAGCATGGCGCCTACCGGCCCAGAGTACAGCGGCCCAGTCCGCCCGTGGTATTTGGCGCCCGGGTGCTTGCCATCCACTGATCCCCCGCTTGGAGCGTCCGTGCTGTTAAATACATGTACCTCTGCGTTTTGGAAAAACAAAAGATAAGATTTCGATCCCTAAACTTAAACTCTTTTTGTGACCGCAGGTACCAAAATCTTGAACATCGCCTAAACCCTAACTGAAAGAACAGGCCTCACGTGATCGTCTGTATTCTGAGTGTTTTACTGAATGGTTGCTCATCAGTTCGTAGTTGACTGGCAAACAGAGAACTTGCTTGTTGAAACTTTGTTGTACTTTGGAAGTAATAATAGTGGATATGTCATTCTAAATATTTTGGAAAGAGAAAGCATTGTTTTCCGAAGGCATTATGTAGGTGAAGTATGCAACATAGTTAACTCACAACAAGAAAATGATTTGCTGAAATGGAAAGGGTATTTATTTTGCCATAACAGAGTGCGGGGTGATTTATGGCATTGGCACTGTATTGAAATAAATTATGGAAACTGTACTGGCTTTCCTAGTACTATTTTTAATGGAGGAACACAGGAGGCGCAATGATAAAATACATAATCATGCTCCAAGACCGGAGAAACGTGATGTTGCTGTTGCAAGAGCGCAAGTAAAAGAACAAGAGAGAAATATGGACGAAGCCCTTGCACAAATTGTTCAAACCGTGACAACTTCAATGGCTACAGTAAATGCAGGTTACATGCCTAATATTGATGCACTAAGGCAAGTTGTAAAAGGAATACGAAGAGAAGACATGCCTGCCGAGTCTACGACTTTCGAAGGGATCGATGCCCCAACAGATTTAAATTAAAGAGATGGTGCAAAATTTCTTGGCAGAGACAGCGAATTTTTAGATTAAATAATTATTTTATTTTTAACAGAAAATAATTAACGAAAGCTTAAAGAAGCACCCCTCTGGATTTTTGAAACTTGTCCAACCCTATTTAGGCAATTATATATCATTCATGCTATATTTGGAACGAATCCAGAGAGGCAAAGTTTTGTCCCACTAGTTTATGTGTTACCTTCCAACAAGAATGGCGAATATTATATTATACAAGAGTTTTGCACGATTTACATGACTGTGCATCAGATTATGATATTCAGCTTGCACCACAATACGTATAATGATAGATTTTGTGATAGCTATCATTATAATTCTGCCAAAAAGGAATTTTTGAAGGGCCCAAAAATGTTGTTGGTTTCATCTCGCAAAAAATATGCGGAGGAATATCCATCCTCTGGCATAGCCTCGGAATATGGGGAAAACAGTGAGTTTGCTTTCAAAGTCAGACATATTCAAGCACTCGCATTTCTTTACCCTGATGAAATTACAGCTGCTTTTGAAGAAGTGAAATCAATTTTACTAGAATATGCAGATTCTGTAGTTCAGTGGTTTGAGGAAAATTATGTTCTTGGAAAATTTTCTGGAAGCAGAAGATACAATCCGAACAGAAGCCCTCCGCTTTTTCCACCAACAATTCGGTCAGTAGGTGAAAACAATTTACTTGGCTTTCCCAGAACACAGAACGAACTTGAAGGATGAGACAGACGCTGGAATACAATTCTAGGAGAGAAAAAACTGGGACTGTATAAAATAATCACTGAAATTTCGAAACAGCAGAGAACAGCTACGGCTAAAATCGAAAAGAGTGATATCACAGATTCAAACAAATCCACCTAGAAGAGAAACGCTGGCAAGATAAAAAGGGATTCGAACTTCTTTGGCGCACAGAGACAATGTTAATGTGCTAGACTTTTTAAGACTAATTTCTTATACTTCTACCTTTTCCTAAAATGTGCTGGCTTTTTTCACTAATTGATTATACCTTTTACTAACTTGTATTCTAATTTTTTAAGAATGTAATTCTGCTGAAGATGCAAGAATGTAAAATACAACGCAAAATTTAAAAAGACAAAATTTTCAAAATAGCATGTCAAAAACATAAAATGTCAAAAAGTAATCCAAAAGGTGAAACAAATAAAAATTTAAAATGCAATCACAATTCACAAGCATAACAAAAATGCGAAGCGTTATGTAACAAGCACAACAAAAAATAAAACAAATGCCAAATCATAAAAAAGAAATGCACACGCTATGTAAAATATGCAAAATAAAATAAATGTCATATTCATAAAGATTTCATGACAAGTGAAGTTAATAATGAGCTTTTACTTAGGCTTCAAACAATAATTATTAGCCTCTATCCCTTTTTTAAAAATCCTTAATAAGCGCACCATTATTAACCTGACTTGTCATCACAGATAATCAATATGACCATGTCATACAATTACCTTAAAGACTTTTGCCTAAGCCTAATGGCTGTTTATAGTTTTGTACTCGAGTAAATGCGCAACACAATAAACTTGACTTTCTATGAAAATTTTATGCATATGAGCAGGGTTGATTGAAAACAGATCAAAACGCTGTACCATAACCTTGGCATGTTATCAAAACCTTATGAATAGGTCGGTTAGTTGGTATTTTATGGCGTAAGGGCCTCAAAGGACCAAGGAGCGCGGTAGACCGTAGATAAGGGTATTGGAGTGCTGAATTGTGTTGCAGATCTTAACAGTAAAAAATGGAATTTTCACGAAAATTTAGTATGCAGCCCACTTGATCCCGGGCACCGACCCCTTTAAAAAACCGTGTACCGTCTAAGTTAAAGTACCATGAGATAGTATACCAAATTTGGTTAATCTAAATTGAAAACTGTAGTTTTACGAAACTTTTGTGTGGGGGCTTTTTGGCCCTGGGCCACGACATCTTCCAAAAACCGCATAAGGTCTAAGTTAGGGTTTAATGAGATAGTATACCAACTTTGGTTTTTATAAATTCGAAACTGTAGATTTTACGAAAACTTTGCATGGATGGGGGGGAGGGCTCTGACCGCCCAGGTACCGACCCCTTCCAAAAACCGTCTACAGTCTAAGTTAGAGTTTCATAAGATAGCATCCCAAATTTCGTGGTTCTAAATTGAAAATTTTAGATTTCACGAAAATTTTATGTGTTGGGTCCCTTGACCCCGACACCTTCCAAAAACATTCTACGAATTAAGTCAGAGTACCATGAGATAGTATACCGAATTTGGTGGTTCTAAATTGAAATCTTTAGATTTTAAGAAAATTTTGTATGGGGTACCTTGACCCCGGGCCCCGTCCCTTTACAAAAAACACATATGGTCTAAGTTAGAGTTCAGTGAGATAGTATACAAAATTTATTGGTTCTAAATTAAAAACTGTAGATTTTACAAAAATTTTGTGTGGTGGCCTCATAAACCCGGGCCCTGACCCCTTCCAAAAGCCGTCTACTGTCTACGTTAGAGTACCACGAGATAGTATACCAAATTTGGTTATTCTTAATTCAAAACAGTTGATTTTACGAAAATTTTGTGTGTGTGAAGGGAGGGGGGGGGTGTTCCTAGACCCCATGCTCCGCCCCGTTCCAAATACCCTCTACAGTCTAAGTTGGAGTTTCATGAGATAGTATACCAAATTTGGTGGTTCTAAATTGAAAACTGTAGATTTTACGAAAAGTTTGTATGGAGGGGGGGGGGGGCTCGGACCCCTTCCAAAAACCGTTTACCGTCTAAGTTATCGTACCATGAGATAATACACCAAATTTCGTCGTTCTAAATTGAAAATTCTAGATTTTACGAAAATTGGGTAAGGGGGCCACTTGTTCCCGGGATTCGACCCCTTCCAAAAGCATCTACAGTGTAAGTTAAAGTACCATGCGATAGTATATCAAATTAGGTGGTTCGAAATTAAAAACTGTAGATCTTACGCTAATTTTGCATGGGGGCTCCTGTCCCCGGGCGCCTACCCCTTCAAATAGCCATCTACGGAATAAGTTAGAGTACCAAGAGATAGTATACCAAATTTGGTGTTACTAAATTCAAAGCTGTACATTTTACGAAAATTTTGTATGGGGGTACCTTGACCCCGGGTGCCGACCCCTTTACAAAAACCACATACGGTCTGAGTTAGAGTTGCATGAGATAGTAAACCAAATTTCGTGGTTCTAAATTAAAAAACTGTAAATTTTACAAAAATATTGTATGGGGGCCCTTTGACCCAGGGTCCCGACCCCTTCCAATAACCGTCTACTCTCTAAGTTAGAGTACAATGAGATAGTGTACCACATTTGGTGGTTCTAAATTCAAACTGTAGATTTTACGAAAACTTTGTGTGTGGTGCAACTTGATCCCGGGCCCCGACCCGTTCCAATAGCCGTCTACTGTCTAAGTTAGAGTACAATGGGTTAGTATACCAAATTTGGTTGCTCTAAATTAAAAACTGTAGATTTTACGAAAATTTTGTATGGAGGCCACTTGACCCCGACCCCTTTCTGAAATCGCTCTACAGTTTAAGTTAGAATTTCATGAGATAGTCTACCAAATTTTGTGGTTCTAAATTGAAAACCGTAGATTTTACGAAAATTGTGTATGCGGGGTGTGGGGCTCCGACCCCTTCCAAAAACCGTCTACGGTCTAAATGGGAATACCATGAGGACATTTTCGGGACCATGTCGGCATTATGACCGTGTCGACATTTTGGCTGTCGACATTATGACCGTGTCGACATTTTGACCCTGTCGACATTGTGACCGTGGACATTATGACCGCCACCGCACAAGCAAATTTAATAGACAGAAATGTTTGCTCAACCCACATACCTCGTAGAGGAGGTATCGGTCCCTTACGTAGTGACGTCACTGTAAAGGACGGGTAGACCGTCGATACTTGGTCGATACAACAACTGAAGCACTTGCGGGAGAAATGTTGTAAACAATTTTAAATTCAAATTCGTTTTGAATTTGAAAAAAAACGAATGTTTCAGTATGAATTTCTACGTTAGAACTAACAAATATTAGTGTTTCTGTTGCATATTCCTACTTAGCAACTCAACATTTTCCAAGAACTCTCCTTACCGTTACTGTTCTTTCGTAAAGATACTGCGTAACGTGGATAAAATAGCTTAAACGTACGCTTTGACCTAGAAAATACGTATGAAAATAAATGAAAATAATCAAACGCAGCAAAATATATATAACAGTAATTATTTTCTTTCGTGAGCTAAAGTTGAATTAAATATGTGGATTCAGATATGAAGTTACGGTGTGTCGTAACAAATGCACCTCTTTGTACCGCTTGTCTTAATCTGTCTTCACTTATTACTATCTATCATAGTGATGAAATTTTAGACAATATGCTTCAGAAAGTTGTAATTTTATCACATCTGGGGTGAGAAATGAAATATAGTTTGGTTCCGATATTATTGTTTGCAAAAAATATATGATATATTTTTTTTAATTTATTTTTTTTCTAAAATATATCAGATTTTATTATTTCCAGTTGTTTTATCCTGGCTTTATGTTCGATTACAAGACTGCAATTTCCGTTTATAGAGGTATTTGTCAAAAGTCTATTGATAAAGAAATATAATAATTATAATCTTTCTTCAAGCTTTTCTGACAATCAGTTTTTCCAACAGGAGAGCGATAAACACCCTAGATAGTTATAAGAGCTGAATCTAGTACTTTGTAGAATACCAACACTGCTCAATGTCGTTATTACAAAATGCATAGTTCTTCCTTTGTCACCTAGACTTTGGCAGCTTCCCCATATTTTGTGCTGTTGAAAAATGCAATAGTGTTAAAAGCTTTTTTACAGATTTTTTTGCAATTTCTACACTCGGATCGAGTGTGTTTAGCCCTAAAATATTTGTATTTACCTCAGCTTTGTAAGCACAATGGCTCCCTCGTGTTTCATTAAACGTTGTGGGCACTAATAAAGGCTGTTTTCTGACCCTTTCCTTCGTCTGCGATTTAGAGTGCTTAGGAAAATGATTGGCACTAACTGTTTCGGAATATTTACCTGCTGAAAGGCTTTAACAAGGAAATGGTCTAATCTGAGCACCATATTGTAAGTGGGTTATGCTGTAAATTAAAGTAGATTTTATAATTTTATCGCCTGGCCTAAATGCATTATCTCTATATTAAGTGATGTGTATATTATTGTTCGTGAGTGACACATGAGTCTAATTTAGATAATAAATGAATCACTCCGTATTCAAATGTCTTCAAAAATATACCTTTCTGATATGTTTTATCTTGAACATAATTTTCACGGAATTATTTGAAACCAGATGTAAAAGAAAACACTTACCTGTGCCAACAATTTAAAGTCTAAGACGTTATTTATTTCAAAAAGGAAAACAAAGTACTTGCAGGAGGTTAATTCAGAAGAACAATTCAGTTATGCTACATCTGCGATCTGGTGCCTGTTAAGGGGCAAACGGGTGCATAGTGATGAATATGCATGAGCATTATAATAATGAAACTACCAGGATTCAAATTCCCATCGTTGTGGCCCCCTACAAGAGACCATTGTGATCCATGCATCATATTTTGTGAGTTCGTGAAAGAAGTACAACACTTTTCCACACAGTATTGCAATACTATGGGGAATCAGCAATCTTTTACACTAGTCCCGGTGGTTCCATATTGACATCTGCCTGCATTCGCTTGTGAAATGAAAGGCTCCAAATCTTATAAGACACCGGGTATATCGCATATGTTTGGCTACGATTTTCCGAATGGAAATGGAGGCTCAAAAATAATTATTTATTTTGATACCTCCTTGGTGATTGTGGCAGAAGGTAAGTTAAACAGATTAAAAACCAAACAAAGCAAAAGACAAAATAAATTTGCAGTAATGAATACTTTTTTATCAAAAATCTACTGAATGAAACGGAAATACCTTTAGTTTCAGGAAAATAATATGATCCTGCTTCAACTGTGAAAATAGCCTGTTAACAGGAAAACAGCAGACACCGAAATTTACAATGTTTAGCAAATACCTTTAAATACCATGTGATGAAAGCTTCGTACAGTCGCACAAAAGGACTTACTTTAAAGCACATTTCCTTGGTACCCCTTAGTACAGCTTCAAAGCTTCGTTCAGTCTCACAAAATACCCTACTTTAAAGTGCATTCTTTAATACTGCTTAGTACAGCTTCAAAGGTTTGAGCACTTTCACAAAACGATTTACTTGAAAGCAGATTTCCTTAGTAAAATATCACAGCTGGAAGAATCGTACTACCAGATACGGAACCTGAAAACAGAATTCCTTAAAAAAATTAGTCAACGGGATTGGAAAGTACATATTCAAAGGTAATGAAATCGAGAAATTTAAATTCCAGCACATTGTAAAGAGGCGATAAAAGAATTGATTGAGATAATCGTAAATAAATTAAAGTAATCCGAATTTAGTAACGACTATTATCCTACTTTACTAGAAAATCATTTGATCAAAGACTTGGTATAACAACGCATTCTAAAAAGTGAGAGATAACCGAAAGTGCAGGAATTTTATGGCTTTCCAACCGTAGGTTGAAGAAGCGTATGTGCTCCAGCTTTGTCCGTCCGTCCGTCCGTCCGCACGATAACTGGCGTAAAAATGGTTCGATTTCGATGAAATTTTAGTATATGGTAGGGGACGACCGGATGTCGAACCCTATTGAAAATGGGACAAATGGGGTCAAAGGTCACGACGTCGGAGCGGAATCATTCCATTGCCCTTATGTGTCATAACTTGCGTAAATATGGTTCGATTTCAATGAAAGTTTACTATGTGGTAGGGGACCACCTAGGGACGAAACCTATTGAAAATGGGACAAATGGGGTCAAAGGTCACGACGTAGGAGCGGGATCATTCCATTGCCCTTATGCGACATAACTTGCGTAAATATGGTTCGATTTCAATGCAAGTTTAGTATGTGGTAGGAGACCGCCTGGGGACGAACCCTATACAAAATGGGTGAAGTGGGGTCAAAGGTCAGGACATACGATCGGAATGCATTCCATTGCCCTTATGCGTCATAACGTGCGCAAACATTTTTCATTTCGATGAAATTTCAGTATGTAGTAGGGGACCACCTGGGGACGAACCCTATTGAAAATGGACGAAATGTGGTCAAAGGTCAGGACATAGGATGGCGATCCATTCCATTGCCCTCATCCCATATTATTAAGGTGGACGTCAAGTAATTTTGCTTCCTATACTTCCAATGGAAAACCTTTTGTACACAATTCCGTCACAATTAATGTGTTCCCAAGGATTAAAATTTGAACGTCGATTAAAATAACTTCATATTATAACTTGGAAAACTTAATATTTTCTAAAACATAACCATAATTATATTAAAAATCAATCACTTTTCCTTTGGTGGTGTTGAAACCAGAAAAAAGATCGCGCGACCTGTACTTTGATGACGTCAGTGGACAAAAAAATGTTGGATTGCATAATTACGGTTATGGTTTAGAAAATATTAAGTATTCCAAGTTATAAAATGAAGCTATTTTAATCGATGTTCAAATTTTCATCCTTGTGAACGCATTAATTATCCAGAAAAAAGATGGCGCGACCTGTATTTTCATGACGTCAGTAGACAAACAAATGTTGAATTGCATAAATATGGTTATGTTTTAGAAAATATTAAGTATTGCAAGTTATAAAATGAAGATATTTTAATCGATGTTCAAGTTTTCATCTTTGGGAACGCATTAATTGTGAAGAAAATGTGCACAGAATTTTTCCATTGGAAGTATAGGAAGCAAAATTACTTGGCGTCCAATTTAAAGTAGCAATTCTTGTATGTATGTATGTCCATTTTATTTTAAAATCGGCTCTAACAATTTTGATGAAAGTCGTTAACCTACCGTTTTCTGGTACTAGAAATCGATTTAGCTTGATCTCGACTTTAGGAGAATTCGTTTAGTGGGTCAAATAAGCACCCCGAATTATAACGTTTTTAGTGATGGCGTTGTTCTATTAATGTTACCAATGCTTAGAAATTTTATGACGTCATAATCTCTTCTTTGAGAATGTTGGCGCGCGGTCACGCCATCTGTCTCATTACGCCACGCATTGTGTGCGGATCCTATTAAAGTTTTATGACGTCACGCTTGTGGCAAGCAGATGGTCGCGATTCCCATCTGCTTCATTACGTTACGCGTCGTGTGCGTATGTCGGTCCGCAGGATAACTCGCGTAACAATCGTTCGATTTCGATGAAATTTTAGTATCTGGTAGGGGATCACCTGGGAAGGAACCCTATTTAAAGTGAACGAAATGGGGTCAAAGGTCAGTACATAGGAGCGGGATTCATTCCACTGCTCGTATGCGTCATAACTAACGTAAAAAAGGTTCGATTTCGATGAACTTTTAATATGTGGTAGGGGACCACCTGGCGACAAACCTTATTGAAAATGGGAGAAATGGGGTCAAAGGTCAGGACATAGAAGCGGAATCACTTCCACCGCCATTATGCGTCATAACGTACGTACAAATGCTTCGATTTGGATAAAATATTATTATGTTGTAGGTTCTTTCCTGGGGACGAATTCTGTTGAAAATGGGCGAAATGGGGTCAAAGGTTAGGACACAGAAGCGATATCTATTCCATAGCCCTTATGCATCATAACTTACGTAAAAATGCTTTGATTGCGACAAAATTCTATCATGTTAGGTCGGAGGTATACCACACCGGTTCTGTTGAATATCATCGAAATGGGATCAAAGGTCAGGGCACAGGACCGAGATTTATTCCACAGCCATTATTCTCATAACTTGAGTAATGATTTCTGGTATGTTAGAAAGCGTATTGTAATCAATGCATTGCATGATTTTACTAACTTGTTTATCTTGTTTCTTATCACCGATAAAACTGCACTTCCCTTAATCATATAATTATTGTGCTAATTACAACTGATACCTTCAAAACATAATGTTTTATAAGTAAATCCATTCTTTTGAATGGAATAAAAGTAAAAATAATAAAAAAACCTTTTCCATACTGCCTGTTATTTGAAGATTTCATTTGGTCTTTCTTTTGGGTGTTCATAATGCATGTAGCAGTAAAATTCTTTGAAGCATTTCGTAAAAGGCTTTAAAGAAATGGAATAAATATATTGCTTTGTACATCACATGTTAATGAGATGTCTTGGTGGATGTTATTTACTTTTTGACAAAAAGGTTTGACATTCTGTGTACCGTGCTGAATATGAATGAGATGATATGCTGCGTAAGTGTATTGTGTTTGTCCTTTGGGAATAAGACACAATATTCCATCTTCTAACTGGTCGTAAAATGGCTTCCCCTAGTGTTCCCGTTAGTGATAATCGTAGTTATTTAATGCTTTTATATATATTATGATGGACACAACTCATATTCCACTAAATCTTGCGCACAAATCCTTCGCAGGAGGCACGAATGTAAAATCCGTCAGTATGCGGAAATGAATGGAACTGCGCATTGGAATGCGAATTACAATTTCTCAAAGAATATTATCTCAGATCAGGAATCAGCATAACGGAAATACCTCTACGAGAGACAATAATGTAAGTCACATAACGACCGTTTCGTTCCGTTCTTGCTTTAAATGCACCGTAAGCCAGAAGCGCAAATGTGGAAGGACCTGAGAACCTTATAGAATGACAGTTTCGTTACTCTGACCCCCATTGTTGAATCTGACGATCACTGACCATTCGAGCCTTGCTTTAAACACATCGGGAAGTAAGAATCGCAAAATCTTTAGGCCGTCAGAACCCTACAGAATGACCGTTCAATTGCTCTCACCCTCACTGACAATTCAAGATTACTTTCAACGCATCGTGAAGTAAGAATCGCCAAACTGGAAGGACCTGAAAACACTGCAGAATGACCGTTCGATTACTCTGACTAATTAAACAAAATAGCCGTACTAAAAAAAACACTCTTGTGCCAAAATCGAAAAACTCATATCCCAGTTAATTTCAACCAGTACAATGCGCTAGAAACTAAAATCAAAAGGCTGTCGAGGCTAGCAATCCTTCAAATTCACGGAAATAATATACAAGAAGGTGCAACTTTCACGCCCCGGCATTTTGTTTGAAAGCAGTGGACATCGCAAACCAGATGTGGAAATGAGATTCATTGTACCGAAAAGAAGAAGAGCCCGTTTAGTCCTTAAGTAAGAGCTTACCTCCATTTTAATCCCTACCTACCAGATCAGCGTCATGCCTTGGTGTCCAAGCAGGCTTTCATCCAAGAGAAAAAACACCGCGAAAATGATTACATTACGTCATGGGTTGTTTTGGTGTTGTCTGCTTATATTCCTCCACCAAAGTTAAAGATACATGAGGTAATTTACCAGCGCAACTTTCCAGGATTGAACAACTTCCCAGCAGATGCTTTTGGGTAAATCAGGAGAGTACTTGATGTAGTGGTAAAAATTATTTCGTTAGCTTTACAAACAGGATGTATATACAAACAAACAGATCCGTAACGGATCGCTAATTTTTCAGCTAAAAGAATCACCATATTAAGCCCCATAACAAGGAAGATATTTGGATGCAGTACCTCAAAACCTAAACAATTGTTACGTATGCAGATCGCATCGCTTGTGTGTGGAAACACAGTACTCAGAATATCAGAACGTTTTGTTAAGAAATAAATAATATTCACCAGCCATATCATTGTAATGGGAAGAAATTAGTGCAGCAGTCCCATCTTTGGGTGTATATCTTACCACGAAATAGAAGAATTTTAGAAACTAAAGTCCATAAAGCCCCGCCGTTAGTTACTTTCATACGTCCCGGTGCAGCATGCCCGAAAACCTATTAAACTACTCTTTTTATAGCCTTTTTAGACAACCTTTTACGGGATGATCCAATGAGAAACTGCAACTGAAGAGAATAAGTGTGTCATAGCCAAAGACATGTCCACGGGATTTTTAACTGAGGTAGTACAGTCCTTCTTACGGAAAGTTCGGAGAGCCAATAACTTAAGAATTTGAATTACCGATGTGGAATCAGAAGAATGCAGGATTTCTATGGTATATCTATGAATTCGCTTTCACGTTCAAAAACTTCGTGACGTTGTATAAATTTAAGATTTGGTCTTCCAGTGCTATAGGCGAAAGAATGACCAATACCTGTCCACGATATGAACATGAAGAAAATGAAGGTGGGTATGAAACATACATGTCGTACCCAGTCTGTACAGAAAGTCATACATGTGAATGAATGAGAGATCCGTTATAGATGAAATCAGAAGGAATCAACAGGGATGTAGGATCCGAATAGCCATGACAGCTCTACCCAGCAAAGAAACAACAAACTATACTGTATCACTGTGGTCGGAAAAAACACTCGTTTCAGCTTACACCGACTTTAAAGGGTTGGCTGTTAGGGATAATGTTGAAATACCTATTTACCGTCACCCCTGCAATTAAAACCTTTCCTCTGATATGTCTTCAGTTTTGCGATTTTTCCGGGCAAACATGGCTTACTAAATCTGCCAGAGCGTGCCCATGAAGGCAAGCTATTGCGACGGGATCTTGCTTTGCTCTTCTTAAGAAAGGTACAAAAGTAAGTAGAAGCTTTGTCGAATGAACGTTTGAATTCCAAATTAGCCATTACGATAAACTATAGGAGCTTTAGAAACCCTAACAGCTGAGACGAAAGCTTCGTATTTGTACAACATGTTAATATTGCACAATTAAATACCGAATTACAACAGTCTAAGTTAACGTTCGTATTAATATTACAAAATAATACATAATAAATCAAAATGATGCCGATTTCAAAGCTTTGCCACACACGTAATAGGTATTTTTAGTTGCAAGATCTCTCCAAGTTTCAATGCACCGCTGCCGATTCAGCGGCTGTTCTGTAGATGGCACGAAAAGTCCTAAAGAAGGAACAAGTCATATAATAGCGGCAAGTGGACAGCAGAAGGCATTCAGTGTTCCCGATTTTCAAACAAAAAATTTGTTGTGACTGTTCAATGGCATTTGCCGTGTGATTTCTTGCCCTGTGGCCTGTCTATCCGCTGTTACAATGCGAGCTAGACGACGATGGCCCCGCTCATCCACACGCGGTTGGCCCTTCAACGAATAGTTTGACCGGATTCGATGTACTCAAGGTGCACCCCTGACATTGTGGGTCGTGAAAATCTCAGTGCCTACACGAATTTCGAGATGGAGTGACCCATTCGTCGGGCCCCGACAATTTGCCCATTATCAAATGCGCTTAGATCCTTCGTCATACCCATACTGTGTCCTACACTTACTTATTCCCGTCGCATCACTCCTTTTATTGGCGGATCGCTGCATACGTCATGTTGTTTCCGTTTAGAGGGCCGCCCACAGCGCCACATTTGCATAACGCCAGCTTTCTCTAATTCATGTGCTCTTCAGTGTATCAATCACGTAAAGATGATACATAAACATTAGATACATAAAATCAGGTAATAATGCGAAAATGCATGTCTGATCAGAAGCAAAAAAATACAAAAATAGAAACTGAAATCCATTAATCGCTATTTTCAAACTTCTTAAATAATACACAGAGGGACTGGGACTGCTAATAAAATTAGTAGTGGATTAATAATAAACCTTTTGTTCAAAGAGTTTTCAGTAAACTGTTAGAAATATTAATTCCTTAAAATATTTGTTCCTGCACATTTTTATTTCTGAATTGAATAACAGGATAGTTAAAGGCTATTAATTATTCGCTCATGTTATTGCGGCGGTTGGGAGAGGGCGAAGGACGATGTCCGGAGCACCTTGGTTGCTCGGGGTAAGGAGTTGGCGAGAGCTAAGCGGGGGACTCAGGTTTTTCTGATGAACTTCTTGAACGCGGCTCTGAAGGGTAATGAAGACGGGTGTAACCTTGGGATCATTACCCAGATCAGGCAAGAGATTTCCGATTTTCATAGAGGCATCGGCTCTGAAGTTCAACTTCAAGGTGCTATTAGGACTTTTGAGCAGGAGCGGGATATTAATCACATTTACCGGAAGCTCGAGACGGAGCGGAAGAGGGAGAACCTGGAAGTTCTTGATATTGATGGTACCGAGGTGAGGGACAATAAGCAGATCCTGCAGGAAGCTGTAGGTATTACGGCGATCTCTTTTCCAGAGAGGAAATTTCTCCTGCCGTCATGGATATGTGGTTGGAGGGTACGCCGAGGATCCCAGACGAGGACTTGGATAGCCTCGAAGAGGAGTTCTCGGTGTCCGAGGTAAGGGTGGCGATTCAGGCCCTTTCGCCAGGTAAGTCGCCGGGTTGTGATGGTCTCCCGTCGGAGTTTTACAAGTTTGTTAATGTGTTAGCGCCCTGGCTTACCAGGGTGTACAACGAGATTGTGCAGGTGGGTCGTATGCCGGCGACCATGCGGAGGAGCATGGTCACTTTGCTGTGCAAGACCACCGACGCCCCGTCGAGGGAGTTAAGTGGTTGGAGACAGGTGTCACTCTCCACAGTGGACTATAAAATCCTTGCGAGGGTCATCAATAGCAGGCTTGCTAAGGTGGCCGTTCATTTCATTGGCGCTAACCAGACGTGTGGTATCGGTGGGCGCCGGATGCAATGGAATACTAGGTGCATTCGAGACGCTATCACTTACCTGGGCGAGAAGGGCATTAAGATGGGCCTCTTCTTAGCAGACCAGAGCAAGGCTTTCGATAGGGTATCGCACGAGTTTGTCGGAAGATTGTTAGAAGCCCACGGCTTCGGAGTATTTGTCCGAAGTGCGATTGGGGCGTTGTACAGAGATCTCTCCGGGAGAGCCATTATTGCCGGTCGTCTCTCCTCCCTCTTTGAGGTTCAAATAGAAGTGAGGCAGGGATGTCCTCTCGCTCTCCTTTTGTTTGTTTTGGTCTTTGAGACCCTTTTGAGAAGAGTTGCTGGGAAGGATAGTGTTAGGGGTTTTCCGGTCCCGGGGAGGAGGGAGTCGTTGAAGTACCTTGCGTACGCAGATGATGTATCATTCTTCGTCGACTCGGAAAGGAGCTTAAACGGGATGCGTGATGCTTCTGCTGAGTATTGCATTGCGACCGGTGCCCGTCTCAAAGAAGAGAAGTCAAATATTATGCTCTGGGGCAAATGGGAGAGTTCAGCGGTTACAGGTTTAGCTGTGACCGATGGGCCCGTTCGGATACTCGGTATCCAGTTTTCTAAGGAAGTGGTCCACGTGAGCACCTGGGGTAAAGTTCTGGCGGAGATGAAGAAGGAGAAAGAACGATGGCAGGAGGTGGGTATTTCTAGAGTGAATCGGGCCAAATTAGCTAATGCGCTACTGGTCGCGAAATGCACTGTTGCCGGGGAAATTGAATCCCCACCCGAAAGTCTCATGAAGCAGATGGAGAGAGCGGTCTTTGGCTTCATTTGGGCCGGGAAGATGACAGAAGAGGTGGCTCGGGTGGTCCTATACTGTCCCAGGTCGGAGGGGGGTTTGGAAGTCAAGCACCATCCGACATGGCCTAGTGCACTCCAGTTTAAGGGTGTGAAGGGAGCCCTGGTCGCCGAACACCCGTGTGGACCTTTGGCCTCCTATTTCACGGGGTGGGACTCGTCCAAATACGTTCCCGGCCACAGATTTGTTGGCCCCCGGCGCGAGAGGATGCATAGGTCTTACCAGCTTGGGGGTCGCCTGCAGGACTTTGCGAAAGCTGCCCGCGCCGGGAAGAACACGCAGCAGATGTACATTGACCTGCTCCCTAGGCCTAGGGAACATGTCGTCAAAGATTTCCACGTTTCTAGGAACTTCTGTATGAGAGAGGCTTGGATGAGCATTCAATCGACGGGTGTGGACTGCAAGAAAAGGGAATTTAGATGGCGGTTGGCCCACAATGTCCTTCCAACCAGTAGTAGGCAGTTTCGGTGGGGTGGCATCTCTTCCGATAGATGCCTTTCGTGTGCGGGGCTTTGAGGACAGGTTCCATCTCTTTTGGGCCTGCCCCATGGCGCACAAGGTTTGGCAGGGAATCTGGACTTGGGCTTGGCACAAAAGGTTTGAAGCCCTCCAGTTTCACCCGGCTAATGCGTTTTATCTACATCCTGGCCCGGTGGCGGGCAGGGAGGTCTGGAGGAGGATTATCACCGAGGTCTGTTATAAGATGTGGAGGGAGAGGAACATGGTTCTGCATTTCCGGACGGCTAACTCGGGCTTCTCTCCGACAAGGGTTATCCTTCAAGTCAAGTGTGAGCTCCGAGACAGGGCGAGAGTGGACTCCCGCACTTTGACAGACCGAGCCTTTATGTATCGGTGGATGACTTGTCCTCGGATTGTTACCGGGGCCACGAACAACTACACCTTTCATTGGGGTTACTTACCCCCTTAGTTTCGACTCCTTGAAGCCCGAGGGATCTCTCGGGGAGTGTTGGGCTTTTTCTAGTGTTATGTTTTCGTGACTTGTGTTTGATGAAGGGTGTGGAGGTTAGCCTCCGACCCTTTTATCTGCGGTTTAATCTGTTTTCTCTCCGGTCGAGGTCGGCGGTGCTGGCCGCTGACCGAGACGGCAGGAGCCTGTGTGAGTCGGGGGGAGTGAGTGTTTTGGTTCTGTCTCTGCTCTTTCTCTTATGATGTGGTATGAATGGATGGTATCTGAAGGGAGGGTGTTGTGTATTTGCTGTTTGTGGTGTGCCGGTTCCTTGTGGAAGTAGGCTGGGGAGGCACCTGCAATGGGTCGTGTGAGTGTTTTGGTGCACCCGTCGGCCGGTGTCCTCTCTGACAGTCTCCCGTCCGGGTCGCTGTCACTTGGTCACCTCTGAAGGGGACATTTGTCCGCCTACATGGACGTTCCGGGTGTACCTTCGGGCTGCACCCGCCGTTCTAGGTGACCTCGCCGGCTCTTTGTGTGCGGGTCCTTTCGAGTTCTTCGGAGGATCTGTATGACTCGGGGGTTTGTCTGGTGTTGCTTGTTGGGCCGTGGTGGGAGTGTGTGTAAACATCAGTGAACCATGTCTAGGTGTTTATTTTGGGCGTGGTGAACAGTGTGAAGATGTGTTGCAACAAAGTTCGTGTATGGGGGAGGGGACGTCGTGCGAGAGCACATTAGGCGGCTCCCTTCTCTCAGCTCCCATGATTTGGGGGTCTTATACGAAGACAAAATTTTTTTTATTTCTAAAACACAAGTTCGGAAGCATGCACTTATTAAATTAAACAATATGCAAATCCGCTAAGTTTCGAAAGGTTTACTGTGTTTCGCATTTGAACAGTTTGGTATTTAGTAATACAAAATTTAAGTAATGCAGTTTTTCATCACGTTGCGTTAATAATTATCATTCGAGATTTTCCTTCTCTTTATTAAAATATTGCCGAACGTTTTCCAAAGATATAATTTCATTTTGGGAAAGGATACCAAGGAGTTTTTATCTTGCGACTTCAAACATATTAGTTTTTTAAAGAAAAATATAGAAGAAAAAAAGGGAACGTATGAACACCAAGAACAAGGTTTTTCAAATTTGATATTATTCCTGTACTAAATTTTATTTCTGTCTGAGTTCCAGCGAAAAATCATTTCGTTGTGAGCAGATAATAAGCAGTCCTCCGTACTTTATCGACCCATTGGGGATGCCAGTTGTTTTCAAAAGAAAACTTCCGACAACCAAGAAAATTCCATGCTGAATCAGAACAAGATCATTCTTTATTTTCTGAGAAATACTTATAGAAATATCACAATAACATTTTAATAAAGTTTCATTTCGGTATCCATTATGCGAAATGAAAGTTTGCCGTTAAGCTTGTCAATTAAACATTGCGGTTCTAGAGCAGGTAGCAGTAGCTGAATACACAGCGAAATATAAATGAAAGGAAACATGTGTAATGATTAAAAACTGGCTAAATGGCTTCATGTCAGCTGCAGGAGATTTTCATTTAATTTAGAGGCGAAATGACAGAGAAAGGCGATACCTTCTATAAAATGATGCCTACGTATCTATTGACTTTTCTTTACAGACAATGTACGCCTATGGTTTTACTGATTTTGCAAATTCGTACACAATTATAGCACCGAAGGAAAATTATTTCACTTCATACCACTTTATATCTTTTGCACATCAAAAATTAGGATTCATAACGGCTTCCGTTGTGTAAGGGAACATAAAGTGCGTGTTTCTTTTCCGGAAAACGAATTGTTCATGATACAGTTACTTAGATACAACGTTGTGGAACTAAGTTTCTGTGGCACGGGATGTTTAAAAGTCCCCAATAATAGAAGTTCGAGGTAGATCCACTTGAACTGGTGCAGTTACGGAAAGATGCATTAGATAATCTTAAATAGGCTTGAACGAATTTACTGGCATATTAATATACTTAAAAAGTGTTTACGGATTTGTGATAGAGTCAAAGGATCAAGTGAATGGAAGGAAGATACCGTAATTATGTGCCAAATTATTGTAAAAGAATTTAGCATGAATATTGCATAGTTGTAATAAATATTTTGGTTTTGATCTTCTACATTTGGTAAAAAAAGGAAACACACATGGGCATATTTGATTGATGTACATTTTATACATAATGAAGAGATGAAGCGAAAATAAAGTAGTCAAAGTAAGTTGGAAGGTAAAACGTTCGGTAAGAGGAGAACTTTTGACATGTTCTAATGTAATGTAAATTTCAATAAACACAAGACTGTTCACAAACAAGAAATGTTTAGAGCGCAGTAAATCTGTTTATTCACTGGTGTAAATTGCATAATGTTTCGCCAAGATTTCGCAATTAACTAGGAGGCTTAATTAGTTGTGAAATCGTGGCGTTTACGATTTTATTTGGTTGGTAGTTTAATGTCCAACGTGAGCAACAAGTGGATATAAGAAGTCGCCCGTCTCTAATTTAGGGCCGCTGGTTTCAGTGAAACGGAGAGAACACGAAGTAAGACAAACACAACGTCAATGCCTCACTGAGACTTGAACCTACACATATCTCGGACGAATGGTCACAAATCAGCGCTTATACCGCTGCGCAACCAGGATTGCGATATAAACATGGTAATTTTAATTTTGAGACAAGTTATAGTCCTATCTTTAGAGGGCGACCCCGATGAGGAGACTAAAGTTTAGGAGACTAAAAGATTTTTTATTTGGAAGCGTTTCACTATTGGAAATCATCATGACGACGTAGGCCTCCGGTAAAGGCCGGTATTCAAGGGTAAGTATCGTGATAGGACAATTAAAAAGAGTTTAAAGAATTTAAGGAAAGTGAGAGTTTTAAGAAGTACGCCGTACGCGTGTACGGCGTTTAGGCTGATATGATCTTTTTTCATGTGGCCGGAGGTGGGATGTCGTCGGTAGATAACTTCCAGCTCAGAATTGAGACGATCTTTGTCTAAAAACGGATACACTTCTACACTGTTACAAAAATGGTGGTAGGTTGCAAAAAAAAGTGGCGGTACACCAACTGCACGAGTTTCTGACAAGAAATACACCGTTGTCTTGTGAAAACAAAACATAAAAACGTGTTGTAACTTTGTTCCAGGTTATGGTACAAGGTTGCATCACATTATGGTGTAAGGTTTCACCATATTATTGGGTTTTGTTTGCATCACACAATGGTGTACCTTTTCTTAGAGTACGATGCATCTTGTGAAACACAACTTTTGGTGACTCCGACAATAATATAACAGTGTATTGTTTGTTCAAGCAGTTGAACCGGAAATTGCTTATCATATACACTCATTAGTACTTAATGGTTCTGTAACCATAGATTCGATTCTTTCAAGTAGCTATTAATAACAGCGACGGATAAGAATTTACATCTACTTCAATTGGTCAAAGTTATTGGCTATTCAATTCCTTACTTAGATGCATAAGCATTGGAACTTCATCCAATTTCATTACGTGCTGTAATTGTGTTGATTTGGTATTTAAAAATGTAAAGTGTCATCTAATTTTAGCAGACATTGTGGAGAAAATACTAATTTGCTCATTTCCAAACAATGCCAGTTTAAGCTGTATTAATGCTAATAATATTATCAGCAAAAAATATATACAATAATTTATTAAGTATTTTCAAAGTGGTATTCATCTTTTATAGGTTGATTTCCATAATTTCATTAATGATATAGTATGATTTTTTCCAAGAACTTCACAGAAAGCACAACCACGATAATATAGATGGTATTTCTTTTGGAGCGTGAAACCGACTTGGAAGTTTACTTTCGTTGTCAGTGATGATCGCATCGTGTTCATTAATGGATTTGGTGGGAGGAAAATCTTTATAAAAGAAATATCGCACGCTACATCTAGTGCTCGAAACAATAAGATAGATATAAATCCGGGACAATATGTTGGAAGATGATCCCTATAACATTTTTGCATTGATACTTCCATGGTATCGTAGCTCCTTAAAATGCCCGTAAAGATATGACCCTAATAATTTTACAGTCGGGTATCGTAAAATATGTTCCTTTTCAATAAATTTCTTAACTGCGTATTGTTATATTAACCAAAGCTAATGCGCAATTGATAATCTAGTTTTAGTAAGGGAGTGCCATCCTCACTGGTCTAAAACTATCCCTTTACAATGGCCTTGGAAGTATTGAGTAATGAAAATCTGTAAGAAAGAAAATATGAGGTGAGAGATAGGCAGATATGATATCACATCTTCATAAACGATTCGTTCACAACGAGTGACTTCACCATGAATGGTGAAAAATCATTTGCACTTCTCGCTGTCAATTATCGTTCAATTCGAGATTCTTCCGAAACACAATGATGTTAGAGCACGTTTAACATTCTTTTACCGTAATTAGTTTGGAAATGATAAAAGAGTTTCTGCTCTTATTAGCTAATATCGAATACGACTCAAGTGTGGAGAACGGGTATTTTAATTTGTTTTGATAAACAGATGTGTACAATTTTATCTTACTCATATCCATGCTCTTCACTTTGGAATGATTATAAATTTTGAATTTAGGACCGGGCTCACCAATTTTGGTGAACATATTCAACCTAAATTAGGTTCTCTGTCTAAACTCCTATCGTTTTTATTCGGACGTAATGCATCCCTGTTCTTTTTCGTGCTGCAGAAGAGTTAGCACTGATGTGATGCCATCTTTCGGCTGAAATGAAATGTAAAAGCACGTAACTTCTGCATCAATTGTTTTCAATTACCGTTTTGACAAACCCTTGAAAAGACGTTCAGGTATTTTAAATGCGGCACTACTGCGAAATATTTGCGCTGTCAAATTGTTGACGAATATCTCTCTTTCCCAAAAGGCTAAAATCTAGGGTAGAGCTTAAAGTGTGTTTGTGCGCATTCATGCTTTTTCATTTTTTGAGTTAGTTGGGACATATTAGAGAAGCCAAAATCTATTCAACTGGATTAACCACTGTAATTTAAACACAGCAGTCAGGGGAAGCGAAATAGGAGGTTGGTTACTTCACATCCACAAGTTTTTTTTTCCATATACTTAAACTCTCTTTAAAAACCCTAATTTTCTGAATTAGTTATTTACATTATGTTAATTGAGGCGTTGTTTTGCCACTCTATTTTATTCCCACTTTTCTGTCCAACGACAAACTAGGTACTACCACTTCTTTCAGTTGTGAAACTGTCTACTTACTCAAAGCCATGATGTCTTTCTTTTTGTACCGAAATGCAATTAAATTAAACACTTTCACATAAATGAAATCCTGCACTTCACAATTTAACAGGTAAATAAAACTCAACTTACCACAAAGAATGGCCAGACGACAACATCTTCGTCTGTGCACCTCATTTATTCACCCACAGCAACTTATTACAAATGGACCCCCACCAACCAGGATATAACCTCTGCTTGGTGAACACCAACAGGTGCGATCATGGTCACAGGAAACCTCGTTTTCATAACTCTCCGCGAATATTGTTTCGCGTTAGTTCGTTGTAGTATGCGAATATTGTTTCGCGTTAGTTCGTTGTAGTATGCGAATATTGTTTCGCGTTTTGTTTGCAGTATTTGACTACGGAATTTAAATTTTTGATTGGGACTTTAAGTGGTTAGGAGCTCTTTCCTTGTTTTAAAGCACAGACTGCTGTATCTGTAACACAGAAAACATTTTTCTTGTTTGATAATGTAGAACAGTCCTTCAAACCAAAATAAATTAAGTAAAATCATTTTTTATACTAGAACCATATGCCTACTTTTGATAAGACTATCTTTCCTGCCGCAGACAGCTGTATTCACAGCAAATACATATTCACTTAATTGCTTCTTTCATGCTTTAATTGAGTGAATACTGAATATTAAGTGAAGAGGCGTCACAAAGTTACCACTTTCGCACGTACTCGTGGCAGCCCACAGACTGGTCACACGTTTTTTCATCTTCAAGTTAGAGATGGAGGTATTATCGATAGTTTTCTCAAACTCAGTACATCGATAGTACATCCGAAGTTTTTGTAACTATCGATAGTTTTACGTTTTTCAATGCTCTAAGGGTAAATCAGGATGATGTACACTATTCAGCTGACATCGTTGGCTCTGATAACTGAAATGCTTATTTTCACCTCATTCATACTGGTGTCGAAAACATTGAGCCCAGCCATATTGATACATTATGACAATGCGAAACTAAAGTTAACTCTAATCAAAAGAATAAAGGGTGAGGGTATGGGGTTTATGCACTCGGTTGCCCGTTTCAGTCGGATAATGACGAAGTCAAAAGCATTGTTCTTGTTGTTTTTACTGGAAGTTTAAAGGTACGTCAGGTGCTGAAACCGTTATTTATTGAGAGTAAGTAATCCATAATAATGGGTTAACGTAAAAATCCTGTGTGCAACTTTATTTTTCTTTTGGTAAGGATAAGGTCTACGCAAAATGTTGCCTTTGCGGAAAGAATTACAAAAAAAGGCGGGCAATACATCAAATCTTAGGCATAATTTAAAAGGGCAGCAGGAAGCTGCTGTCGTTTTAAATGATTCCAGAAAAAAATAATTGAAGAGCAGCCCCATTCAAAGCTTTATTTATTAAATTTCTCACGAATTATTACCAGGATTTTGCTAAACACTATGGAAAAAAAAATATTTTTCCATACAAAACTCCAGAATTTTCTTCTATAGCTTTTGTGAACAGCAACAAAAAAAATCATACAGTACAAACAGAAAATGAGACTTAAGGAGCCACGAATTAGTTTGTTCTTTAGACAAACCATATTTTCGTGACTTTAGCTCACTCAGTTTGGGAGGAAATCGTCAAAACATAGATTCCCCACCCCAGTGGCGCAGTTGTCTAAGCGCTGGCTTCCGGTCATTCGTCCGAGATGGGTCCGGATTCGAATCCCGTGAGGAAAAGATGTTTTGGTTATGTTTGTCTTATAGCACTGGCTTCTCCCTTCCCTGAAACCAACGGCCCTAAATCAGGGATGAGCGAATGCTTACTTGCAGCCCATCGAGTTGCTCACTGTGGTCGTTCGGTTCCAAAAAAAAAAAAAGTTTAGTTTGAAAGTTTATCGGAGCTTAACTTTTTGACAATGAGGAAAAGTAAGAAAACTTCTTGTCAGAAATAAATTTTCATCACAGAAAACAAATTTTCTTCCGACAAACTTTGCCAGCACACTTTTGACGGTACTATCGATGGTTATCAACTGTTATTTTTTTACTGTAGAAAGCTATCGATGTTTCTTCACTACTACTTCGAATGAACATTATTTTTAAACGCGGTGTTTACGGTTTAAACACCACCATGATAAATTTTAAGATCGCTGTAAACAGGAAAGTATTATATAGTGCAAATGTTGAAGATGACAATCCGATTTTTGGCGTAAATGTGACAAGGATGGTAAGTCAGATAATATCCGAAAACTTGAAAATTTTCATCGTCCTGGAGCGGGTTTTTTTTCAAGTTTTCGGATATTATCTGACTTACCATCCTTGTCATATTTACACCAAAAATCGGATTGTCATCTTCAAAATTAGTATTATATGGCGTAATCCCGTATTTCTTTCATGATGTATTATATAGTGATTATTCTTAGTATTTAATATTTAAGAATATTACTGCTCATTATTATAAATATGTAAATTGCAAATTCTGGATCAAAATATTTCGAATAACGTGAGAGACAGATTTAATGCTAACCACAGAAACATCAAATCATATTTTTCAATTTTATTCTGTACTGCTAATTATTGTATAACCAAAAGTGACGGCAGTGTATTTCATGATTAACTGAGTTACGATTCAGTCACCAGATATTTACATATTTTAACTCCTACACCATGTTCCGCCGTCCAGGTTAAATATGGAAAAATGATCTAGGAGTTATAATATGTCGTTTACTAATGAAATTACATTAGTAGGAAAGTAAAACTAGATATATACGTTGAACGAATGAGAAACGGGTCTTAGCTAATATTTAATACTAGGCATCTATCATTTCATGTTGAGATCAATCGTGAAAGTGGGCGGGAAGGTTGAAAACGGCGCGGCGTATCTCAATAATTTGGTAAGGGGAACGGACTTCCCCCAAAGAGTTAAACAAAAGTACACCATATTTGAAACAATAATGTGCTGCAGAACTATGCCGAGGAAATTTTGGCTGACAGTATTTAATAATATTTGTAATTTGTAAAATATTTTCATGTTTGAAAATTTGTTTTTTGATTCTGCAGTTTGCAGAGCTTTTGACCCGAGACAATGAGATTTGTTCTTCGGACCCTTAAAGGCCCTTGAGCAGAGGAAATGCGCGCAATCCATTCAACATTTAGAATTTTACCTCGCAGGGCGGAATGTTGAACTAGCAAAAATGGTGCAGGCTTTAGTTAGAACAAGGATAACATAATATAGAATACCAGACCCAAATTATTTCACAGTAATAATTCAGCAGTAGCAGCTGCTGAATTATTACTGTGAAATATTACTGTGAAAGTGGAATAAGAAATAGATAGCATGCTGTAATTATTTCAAGTGGTGTCTAAGAGCAGTGTGGTTTCTTTGGTAACATAAGAAATGAACAGTCTTTGAGATGTTCCTCTCGAAGTTTAAATTACAGCCGAATGCAGCTTTTCTCCTTTTGATGCTGCATAACGTCAGGGAACTTAATATGCTCACTTCTTAATATAATTACCATTATGTAGCAAAACATTTAGTGAATTCCAAACGATTTCACTAATTTTCAACAGCGCAATTAAGAAAAACGATACTATATTAGCTGGCGCGTAGCACGCTTTTCGTGATAAAGGCGTCTTTTTAGAAGAATAATAAATTCATAAGGATTTAGTTGTTATTCAGAGTAATATTTTTAATATGTCTTTATTTATGCGCATATAAAAGAACACAGACGTATAAAATCGAGAGAGAAAGAGAGAGCGAGCCATTTCACCCGGACTTCAACACTAAACATTCTGTTCCTCCAAAACAAACCGTTTACATTCACTACTGTGGACATCCAATGAAACATAACTAAAATTGTGCTGATATATTAATATTTTGTCTAGTTCGTTATTAACACATTGTTTCCAAAGAAAAAGGCCTACTGAAATGGCTGTTGCTAAGTTGTCAAACTTCATTTCTGAAGCACTAGATGACAGTTATTATACTATTTGTGTTTTTATTGATTTCCAAAATGCTTTCGACACAGTAAATCACGACATTCTGTTACATAAATTACCCAAGTACGGTTTTCGTGGCAAAATTCTTTTCCTCTTAATGAGCAACCTCTCTCATCGCGAACAGTATGTCAGTGCAAAAAAATAAACTCCAATCTACTTAATATTTCATGTGGAGTGCCTCAAGGTTCGATATTGGTACCGTTACTGTTTCTGTAATATATTAATGACCTTCCTCTGTGCCTACACTCAACTCATGCTTTGGTATACGCTGATGACACTGTCATTTTTCAAAAATGTCATGATTTGCATGAGTTACAGATAATGATCAATAATGATCTGTCAAATTTATCTCATTGATTATGCTCTAACAAATTATCACTTAATATTCTAAAAACCAACGCCGTATATTTCCGAAACGTTCATAAAAGAGAGGACATAAATAAATTTCCAGCCAGGATTAATGATCTCCCCCTTAAAATTGTGGACAAATTTCAGTATCTTGGTGTTTGGTTTGATGAATTCTTTAACTGGAATACGCATGTTCAGTTTGAACATGCGTTTTCAAAAAGTTTCTTTACAGGTTGACCTGCTTTTTTTGAAATTAAGCATCACTTCCCTATCAATGTGCTAAAAACTTTTACTATGCTTTTATTTATACCTATCTCTCCTATTGTCTGGAATCTTGGTATTCAAATATAAGTGCAAACAATAAGTTATGCTTGCTCAAATTACAGAAGAAATCTGTTCGCTACATGCTGAACACAGATTACATGTCTCATTCAAAACGATTATTTTTAAAACTAAATATTCTAAAAATTCAGGAAATTTTTTCCTTGAAACTAGGTATCATGTTTTTTAAAATAATGCATTCTAAACTGCCTATTTTTCAATCTGACATCAAATATCTGGATTATTCTATCTTCACCAGATCTGTTGCTAACAACAAATTATGTCAGCCGTGTGTTAGACTTAATTATGGTTTAAATAGCATACTGTATAAAGCCATTATCCTATGGAATAATCTCCAAGAGAGCATCCGATCCCTGGAAAATATCAAAAAGTTTTCCTTGACTCTGCGAAATTACATCGTAAATCACCCAGATCTCCATAACGAATCTCAACCCTATCATTAAATTGTAGTTTCAAACATGCTTCTAACAGTGGTGCTTCTATTATAACCATCTTACTTGCTTTTATATATGTTATATGTTTTATTCACTTTCTTACATCTGATAGGGGGAATCGCCTTACAACCAACATGTTCAGATTCCTCCTGGTGTATTGCATTTTCATATAACTGTAAGTTTTAAATGTGTGCAATAAATAATTGTATTGTATTGTATTGTATTTTCACACTGCGATGATTTAGCAACTTTTTGAGAGCTCATGATTCAAATAATTTGTCGTCTTCTATTCAGTGCTAAACATATATTTAACTGAGCAAACTAGCAGAAATAGAATATTTGAGATGATTAGTTTTATAATTCCAAACACAGCAAAACTTGTGATGCCTGTTACCCGTACTCCGCAGTCACCTGCCAAAACGGTCCGTTTGTCAGGAACGGATGCTGTCGTCCATAAAAGCAATGCATGATATACCCTTACTTGGCGGACACAAAAAGCCATTTTTGAAAAGCTTAAGAGAATATTCCTGCATTTCGAGATCGTGAATATGCGGAACCTATTGAAATTCTTTTTTTTTTTTTTAATTTCTAAAAAGATACCGAAAATACCTTTAGCATAACACTTTGCAAAAGTCTGTAACTTTTCCTTCGCCTGTCGACACCCTTCATGTCATCTTAAATTGTGGTTGTCCTTAGAGTCAGTCTATCACCTTTTTTAATATTTTTTCAGAGACGGTACAGTTTTTTTTTAAATTGAGTACAGATGTTGGAGCATTTATTATCCAAAAAGATAGCGTTGAGCCCAGGGAGTATTTCGTCCCACTCATCCGAACAAACAAAGCTTTCCCACCTTACGCCCATCTGTTTGAGCAGACTGGTGGTGCATTTCAGATGGAAAAACAAGACATTGCTGACTTGAAAAAGAAAATGGATGCGAGGGAGAAGAATTTGCCTTACGTCATAGCTTCAGTGGTGCTTCTATGGTGTTTGACAGCTTACTTTTCAATTCCTCCGGAGGCATCCGTTCTAAGAGCGTCAAAATTTCCAAAAGATAATACCTACACGAATGTTAACTAAAGAGAAAACAAGGTCATTTAGTTCATGATAATGGTGTGCATTAAATCATTTAATCATGTCAAGCTTCCGCTGTCCAACGGGGGCTTTATCAAGGCGAACTTTCATTAGATGAACGATCCGTCTGGTGTTATAAACCGATTAATACTGAAAACGAGACTCCTCTGACCACACAAACTGGTGCCACTATACATAGGCCCAGTTTTGATGTTCCCAGTACCAGTATAAGAGTGATGTCCGATGACTAGCAGTCAGCTGTGGCACACGTATGGCCATCGGTTCCACTATCTCAGGATGTGGGCACCTTGCGACGTACCGTTAGCTCGAGGACGCGCTCGGCTTACCGACATTTAACCTGAATGTATTTAGCGCCGCCGTTGTCAAGCGGTCGACCTGAAAGACCTGGAGAGCCTATCTCGACACTTGTCATCAATGGCGTTTGGTCTGCCACCGCTTGTTCTCTGGGCGATTGTATACCGGCGGTTCATCCTTTATGCAGTTGTCTTCGGAGACAGGAGTCTGACCCCTTCGGCGATAGAATGACCCATCTGCCTTCCAACGACAATGCGCCCACAATGAAGTTCGCTCAGATCACCATGTTTACCCATGCTCATCAATTGCGATACACTGTAGGGGTGCCTTACAGTGAAACCATTTATCGCCTGTGTTCAGTTTGGGCCTGTTCCACTCTGCACGGGGGATGCTCACGTCAACTGTTCACCTCCCCTATATCTAATGTTTTGTCAACTAATAGTACTGGCCCTTTGTTACCCCCTGTCTACCACGCTAGACATCAAATTCAAGTTCAGATAAGGAGAAACCGAAGCTACCGGAGATCAGTATTTTTGTTCTGAGAAATATCTGAAGCTCCTATATCTGCTTTCGGAACAAGTAGCACTTAACAGTTTGGATGTAAAACGCTTATGAACTAATCATACCGCTTTTATGAACTCCACCGTATTTCATAGCTTCTACATTTTCTTATGCGGTATAAGTCCACATTTTTGTTATTTAACTTTCAGGATTTGTTAAACCTTAAAATAAAAAGGATATTTTAAATAATATATAGAATTTTCAACGTTTTTTAAGGAAATCGTTTGTGTTCGAAAACCATAAGGACTACTTATTTACAACTGATTATGCTCAGGTAACTGTGAAGCTCTTTCGAGGGAGAAATAGATGAAGCATGAGACCAACTCGTTCTCTGGAGTATCGGTAAAATCACATTTTTAAATATTTTCCCTCGTTTCCCGTATTTCAATTTTTAGCAAGTGGTGGTTTTTAAAAAATATCTGCAATATAGAAAAATCAAGACATTTCTGCTACTGACAGTAATTAAGGAAAATGTTGTACATATCAAACACAGGGTTAGTTCCAGGGCAAGAATTTTTATTAATGTATTTAAACGCGGCATATAATTCAACATTCTGAGATACAAGTTTGATTCAAGTTTATATTTCTCCAAGAGTATACGTATCTGCATTAACTCTACGTGCAGTTCAAATACGATGATTGCAAAATCACTTTGTTAAAAAATGTCTATCTACGAATTGGTTATTGGACTTCCTAACTTAAAAGTGTAGTAATATCTGTATATGTAATTACTGTTTCCAATTTTACTGTTTATTTTTTACTCGATATTTATAAATGTCCAATATAACGAAATCTATTCGCAAACGTTCGATTGGGTAATGGAATACTTGAAGATAAGCCGTTTATGGACGGCTTTCTGAATCATGTGATAAAAGATTGTTGTTAACAATTGAGTCCGACCATCTTTAAACTTGTGAGGATATTGCGAAGATAGTTTCTATTCAAAGAATAACAAGCCTCAAGAGAACTCAGGCTATTGCAATGGTCTGAAAACTTTATCAGTGGGTACCAAATGAATTGCTGTATGTGATCCGAATAGATAAAGTTACATTTAGCGTTTCGCTGCAAGCTCCGTTGAAAATTCATCCGTTCTTGGAATTGAGATAAAGATGTGGCTTTGCATAGGAATATTGAACGCACTAACCATATATTTTTGCGAAAAACTTTGATAAATTTAATCAAATGACTCTGAATACTGATCGCTGTCCAAAGCAGTGCACGTTCTATTTCAAGTAGGACAGCAAGGAAATTATCCGTCATGCGAACTGTTGGAATCTAACGAAAAAATCATTACCGTCATTATTATACAGCGCCTAACAGAGCTATCGAGTCTTGAAATCTCATTGTTCTAATTTGGTTAATCGGAAAGCTGTCTTCCATATGGTTGCACACAGACCGTATCTGTGAATAAGGTAACAGCACAAACTGTAAGAATTTGGGAAGAAGATTTTAACACAGACACTGTGTTGAGGATGTCATAGCCGCAACAAACTTGTTCGAGGCACTTTGCAACAATATTTGTTATAAAGTCATGCACCATTTATAGAGATCGAAACACTGGTTAAAATATCATTTGATACCAAGAATGCAGCAATAAGCCATTGCTTATAATTGGAGATCACGATAGATTGAAATAAAATAATTTTTAGGTAAAAATGTAGTCTTATCTTCCATGTCTGCATACGGCAAAAACGTTTGCACTTACCCACAGCCACGCATTGTTCAAGGGTGATATTTTAATTTTGTGAAGCAGCTTGAAACAAAGTGCATACTATAAAAACCTATGAACATGAAAAGTGAAGAGTTTGTCCATATTTTTAGTTTCTAGGCAAAATGTGACTGAGCACAGTATCCGCAATTTCGTTTTAAATGTATCTTCGGTTTAGATTGCTGAAAGCTCCGATATACACCATTTTCAGAATGCAGTTGCCTTTACGAAAAATATAACAAAATATTTCACCGGCATGTCCGTTAACTACAATAATTTTCCTGTGCAAACCAAAGAAATATTGTTTCTAAAGTTTGGAAAGTTCACCCTCAGAATAAAGAGAAAAACATGCTACTTTACTTGATGGCTGAGATAACTGTGACAATCACAGAAAAATAATTATTTACTTGCCACTCAACATGTAGCATGTCTTTTTAAGGAATCGTTAAGTGAGATAAATTTTAACTATGCATCTTCATTTACTGAAATGAAATTGCCATTCTGAAAATTATTAACACAGCTGTTTATTTTTGACGTGATAAAGAAGATAAAAAATGGAGGAAAAGGAAATCTTACCACATTAGGAAATGCGGTGCACGTGTCATATATGTTTAAAGAATTGGAATAGTTACCAATTTTTTTCCAAAGGAGAGAAATGCTCTGATGTCGCTGACTGTAAGTCTCTTCGTTAAGCAAAACTTTCTACGTTTCTTACTTCCTATTTCCACTGTGATGCCTCGTAGAAGTTATCTCCATATTTTACACTTCACTTCGGTAACAATATGCTATATTTACTGTAATTAACATTATGCCTTTTAACAAGAAATTATTGAAGGGTTATTTACCTTTCTCTGAAACATACAGCTCGCAATTTTATCTCAGTACATTATCCATTTCGTTGCCAAATACCTTGTTTAAATTCTGTAATGTTTCCGCTTCTGGTAAAGGAAACACAGTTGAAAATTATGTTGTAAACTTGAGATTTGATAGATTCTTAATGGAAAGTGTGAAGTTCTGGATGGAATATATACATATTGTGACGGTAAAATTTTTCCATTAATAGGTATGTTTGCTTGTTTTTCTGAAAACTACAGACTCATAAAAAGTACAAAATATCTTTGTGATATTCCCTGCATTCCGTGCTTGGAGGTACAAAACGTAATGCGAAGATAAATATGTTCTCCAAAGGAATTCAGAATATTCATCGGTATCACTTACGTATGAGTATTTCTACGGGTAAAGAGAACAACAAAATACTAAAAAAAGTATCTTGATTTCCGAAATTTTTTCCACTTTTGGTACAATTGCTGACGCCGTGCTGTTTACTAGTTAGTACCTCTTGTTAATTATTAAATATACTACATTGGTTTATGTTAAGCAATGTCTGGGAATAAAAACATGTACGTAAACAATTGTAACAGTGCGGAAAATTATTTGGAAATCAAACGCATATTTACATCAATGTCCACGTTACCTGTTCAGAACTCAACTCTTTACTTTAACACTGCGTGCAAATCGTCGAGGTAAAATGTATTTTATATCTTCCCTTTTCGTTTTCTGAAAAAAATTTTTTTACTATGTTTAGAAAATTGAGATATTACCTTCCTTGAAAAAGTCTAACTTTTACAACGAAGGTAGACTGAAAGGCTGTTTCAAGGAAGTTGGAATTTTGTAAGGAATGATTTCATTATCAGCGAATATATTCGGAATACTACCACAGTTATTCATTTTAGTCTTTCATGCTGTGCTATTTCCTTAGGCAAAAAAGTACCCTGAACGTTAGATAGTAGAAGGTACTTTTACATGAAATGCATTTCATAAAACAAATCCAGTGTGAAGAGGAACGCATCGCATCTGCTTAAATTAAAATACAGCCCGCTATGCTTTCGTTAAATAATGTTTTTGTCATTGGCATTTGGGTTTGAGATATGTTGCTTACAGTCATTTTAAATTTCTATTTACGGTTTATAAGAATGCAATAATTTTTATAAATGTGATTTGCGTTTCGGAAAGTTAGTCGTTGATGCATAAAAAGGAAATACAGAAAAAGAAAAGACGATACTTTAAGGAGAACCCATCTGCATTGCAACGTATACAGAAAACCAACAAAGACACTGAAAAATAATCGGCGAAAACATTTTGTCGGCTGTCATATAAATTATCAGCTGACAGTTTTCGCGCAAACAGTGTTTTCGCGAATTGCACCACAAAAAATTTAGGAAAGAATTATTAAAACCGACATAGATATTAGGAAACTTAAGAGAAACATTTTGTCTAAGGACTGAGAATTGGAGACAAAGAGCAACCCAAATAAAAAAATATCACCTGAAAGGAAAGTTCTTTTTTTACCAGAAATTTTATTTTAATAATTTAATTCATTTAAATAATAAAAATAAAATTTCCCACAACTTTTATTTTAATTGTTTAAATGAATAATATCGAATAACATCGTTAATGCTTTATTGTACCGAAAGTCAAGCAAACTTCACTTTTGAAGTTTCGCTACGCATTTTGTTGAAAACGTGATAACAAAAATATCGAAAGCAATTGATGCTACAACAATCTACTCGCTATTCCATTTTCCAAAAAATTACTTCCTCAGAAGAAAAGAAAAACTGGGAGGAAAGGTATTGGAAAACCCAAAAGAGTGACCTTATATCTGAAAATGCAAACGTGAAGATGCGTTGTAATGATTTGAATGGAAAAAATAGTAAAGAAGAACACACGTCCTATTACTGGAAAAAGTCAGTGCGATTAAAATAAAATTTAAGACTGAGCAGAACATGATGTGCAATATTTAGTGGAAAAGATCAATTTGAAGATAGCTGATTACGTTGGTACGAAAAATAAATACACAAGCGTTTTTTTTTTTTTTTTTTTTTTTTTTGTGTGTTTTTTTTTACTTATTGGTGGTCTTTTTTGTGATGGACAGACCTGAGAAACACATTTCTGGAACAATGACAATACAAATTAGCATGTTTGTGTGTGTGTAAGTGTTTTCACTTCAAGAAAAGTACTCGGAGCTCCATTTCGATATAATTGTTCACACGCACTACTTTAAAAGTTTTGAGAGATAAATTCCATAGCGCGTCAACTAGTTGACACATAAACATAAGTGCTATGGTAAGAGTCTCTGAGCTTTCATACGCGTTTTAAGAAAAGTAACAAGGCTTATTGCAGTAAAAGAGTACCCGATTTTGTTTCGGCGTTTTTATAATTGCAACATTTGTAAAAATTTGTATGAAAGTATAATATCTGTATAACAGTCCAGTTTTAATATGATGTCAACTGCAACCAACATGAATTTATGAAGCTGTTCAAACCTGCTGTTCGTATAAATTATTCTTTACAGAAAATGCCATAAGATATACACTGTGCAGATTCCCGGCTGATAGGCTTCTGGCAGTATAAATAAAAATGCGGTTCTACGGTCTTTCAAATAAAACCCAAAGTTGCGTAAAAGTTTATTACATACATATATTAATAAACAGAAATTATCCTTCATCAGAACATAGTAGTGAGTGAAAATATAGATATGCATGTATTGTAATTCCTAGATATTTGAGATTGAATAAGCATTATTTTTGTTTTATACAAATATTATTTGCAACTGTAAACTAAGAAAAACCCTGCGTCACTACAGAAATACCAGACAAAAAATCAAATAATACGACCTGTGGACAACGAAATGGAAACTTTAGAGCAATGTTATACCAAATTACCTTTAAAATTTATATCCTATCATAAAATGAACGAACGTCATTTTTTTTATATGTTTACAAAGTTCGAAAAAATTACTTTGGTTAAAATGAAATATTCCAATCATCCCGAAACTAAATTAAATGCGTATTGAAGTAACTGGAAAAAAAATGTAATGTTAGATTTTACCTCCTGACATCTATGATTGCTAGACAGGAAAAAGAAGAAAAACAAAAACATTGTCCCCACACCTGAACCAAATGCCAGAATTTTCTACTTCAGTGAAATTTGAATTCAGTGTTGGTTTTCCAACATGCTGCAATTCTAAAAAATATCATGCTACTCACATGCAAATCCGTTTTCCTAAATTACACACCCACACTCAGAAATGAAAGAACTCCATCAGAAAAACGAGAAATATTGTACATCTCGGATAAAAAGAAATGTGTGATACTTTTCTGACTCAGGAATAATCCGCAAAATCCTGTTTTTAAAGTGAAACTGTCCATTGAAGTAAAATTAAATTTTATCCAAAAAATATTATGACCACATATCCGTCATTCAAAATGCATTTTGTTTTTGATTTTTCTATGCTTTCTGCATAATTTCCCCATGCACCTGAACGTATATAAAATATTAAGAGTTAAATATTTTTCTCTCTGGCAGTCGTAAAATGCACCTTTCACGAAAACAGTCCATTTCTACATATCTCATCATCAAACACCTTCAATACCCTGCTGGATGCAGATTCTCCAAGATTCTTCCAGATCATTTACTTTGAGTATATGATTCTCGTCTCTGTGATTCCAGCATACTTTTGAATTATATATATATATGTATCATACTTCGTATTCTTCGGCCTCTTGCTATCAACACTGTTATTTCAGTTGTTCAGCGGTGATTCTTTCTTCTAGCAATAAATCTTGCTCATCATTGCCATCTGAAGATCTTTATCTTAATACAGTCATCCCCAAATGTTGCCATGTTCCTGTTCCTTGAATTCCATTTGCTCGCTACACCAAGCATCTGAGTTTTGGTTTGAACAAACGCTTAAAATATCTACACTGAAGTGCAAAAATATCTGGGAAGCGTGCTACTGTTTTCATTACATGTCACCGCACCCATGCGAAAATCGTATCGTCCGCGAGCAATATACACTGAGTGGCCACTTTATTATGATCACCTTACAGTTTTAAGCAAATGAGCTATGGCTAAACGCTGTTGCCGCCAGAGGGCGAGGCTACTGTAAAAAGCGAAAGCTTAGTTTTGGCGACAGTAGTAGCAGTGATTTTTGGGTGACGACATGGGAAAAAAATGCGATTTGACGGACTTTCAACGTGGGATGATTGTAGGAGCTCGGAGTCATGGAGCAGGTATCACCGTCACCGCCGCATTCGTGAAATGTTCCAGAGCAGCTGTTGTTAAAATGTTTAAGGACTGGACTGTCAGCCCAAAAACTGGTCTCTACGTGCAACGTGTGGTCGTCATCGACTAATGACTGCTCGTGCGGAAAGGAGAGTGTCCAGACTGGTAACAGACAACAGAAGGGCAACAGTGCAGCAAATTACAGGCCATCCTGATCAAGGAACCCCTCAAATGATCACTGTACGCACTGTTCGCTGTACACTGCATCGGATGGGATAGGGAAGCCGAAGGCCTGTTCGAACAATTTTGCTGTCTGCAGTTAGCAAGATAAAACGTCTCCAGTTCACGCAGGAGCTCAAGGATTGGACAGTCGATAATTGGAAACAAATTATGTGGTCCGATGAATCACATTTTTAGTTGCACCATGCCAATGACCGAGTGAGAATTTGGCGGAAACAGCACGAAAGCATGGACCCCAAATGCATTGCTACAACACTTCAAGCTGGGGGAGGCAACGTTATAGTTTGAGGAATGCAATCCTGCCATGCTTTGGGCCCTTTAATTCGTGTTGATCAACGTCTGACTGGCACATCATATCTAAATATCGTTGCGAACCAAGTGCATCCTGTCATGTGGATGGTTTATCCCAATGACGATGGCTACTTTCAACAAGATAATGCGTCCTGCCAAAGTGCTCGTATTGAACAGGACTGGTTTCAGGAACATGCCGGTGAGTTCACTTTGCTTAGGTGGCCCTCCCAATCTCCAGATCTCAACCCCGCTGATAATTTGTATGATGAAGTTGAACGAGCCATCAGACAGCTGTATCCACAACCCTGCAATCTCACACTCCTAGAAAGTGCTATTTATCAAGCATGGTCCCAGAATCCACAAACCACCTATCAACATCTCGTGGAGTACTTGTCACGAAGAATCGACGCAGTATTAAATGCAAAAGGTTGTCCAACGAAGTACTGAGGGAGTGGTCATAATAAAGTGGCCACTCAGTGTATACAGAGAGACTGATATCTCCGCAAGCACAAGTAGTAGAATTTCCACTTCAGATGGCAGTTCATTAGGATTTAAGTAATTTTGAACGTGGTTTGATAATCGGGGAAATTTGGATTATAAAGTCAAAAACTTCAAGATTGTACCTGGACTACAGAAAATCAGGGGAAACACAGACACAGCGAGGTCGGAATGGCCGTAATAAAGCGCTGGACAATAGTGGGCAGCAGAATCTTCACACATTGTAACATCTTATCGGCGTGCAATGTTGCCGCGAGTCACAGCGAAGTTTAATGTTTCGGCAAACAGTAACATCAGCTGACAATGAACAGCTTTCTGTGTTCTACGAGTTTCCAGAATTGACGGACCACACGAGTGCTATTGCTTATCCGACGACACAAAGCTGTTCGCGTCGCCTGGGTTCTGGAACACCACGACTGGACGCAAGATGACTGGACACGTGCAGCCTTTTCCAGCAAATCGCGGTACCAACTGCATCGGGCAGATGAGCAGCTCAAGATGGACGACATCCCAAAGAGGCAATGAATCCGTCATGCTTACTAGGGATAGAGCAGGCCGAACGTTGCTCTGTTAATGTGTGGGGTGCTTTCACATGGCACGCATTAGGGCATCTCATAGAACTCGAGACTGCTATAATCGGTTGCGTCTGCGTAAGCATCCTTGGGGTTCGTTTGCACACGTTCATATTATTCATACGGAAGGTTGAATAGTTATTCAGAAAATCAAGATGTACATTTAAGAACCGAAAAAAGAGCAAATAAATTGACGAACTGAAAAACTTTTTACACTGATTCGAAACATATAGTTGCAATTTCGTTTTGAAATTTGACGAATACTACTGTATAAATAATTCAGGCAAAGAATTTAATGTATTCTTGCCCTCGTTAAACATTTTTATTGTTCTACCTTCAAATGCAGATAGTTTTATTTGCCTTGTAAATAGGTGCTCTTAAAATACTCCGGAGAAGTAATCAAATAACGAACACACATTTTTACTACAACTTATGTCTTATTTTAAGAGATCACTAAAAGAGATTAAAAAAAAATATTCGAAGAATTAAATGAAACCCAAACGTATAAAATTATTGCTGATTGAATCCTGAAAGAAAAAAATCTCATGGGGCCTTTCATGATATTAAGAGAGAGTTAAACAAAGAAAATATTTTTTTTTATAACAAATGCCTATACAAGTCATATCACATGTTTTTCGAAATCCAAAATATCATGAACAACTTCATTAGATCACGGGTTTCCCAGCTTTTAAATGTCCTAAGAACACAGATAATAAAAATGTTTTAATCTTACCAAAATATATGTAGTCGCGTTTTTTTCTTCTTTGGCGGGATATTCTAGTCGCCAGCTTATTTATTTCTATTGAAAAACACTTGTGGTAATACTTTCGTTGGAGACTGATAGCACGCTGTGTCCTCGACGATGTGAGGTTTACGCATATTATGAAGGTAACATTCGGTGCATTTCCTCGAACGAGAGTCGAATTTGCATTCCACTCATGCAATTTATAATCTTTAGGTGTAGAAACATCTGCAGAAAACAAAATCCTTAAAATTTGTCAGTAGTCTTTCTGCTTTAAATATATGAAATCTGCAAAAAAAAAAAAAAATAGAGATTTAAGTTTGTATTGTGTTTCTATGGTGCATTCCCTTCAATTTAACTACAATGAAATAAAACAACAGAACGCAAGAATGAAGAGTATCGCATTCCGGACCAACGGGAATTGTAAAAAAGTATTTTGTAAATACTGGATAAAAGAGTATGATGAAAATAATTATAAAGATTACATCAAATGTTTTGTGCATTGTATAGACAGCTTTATATTAAAAGAGAGTATGTTTTGAAAAGTAATTATTTACCTTACGTGAACGAGAGACGTTTCACTTGATTACTTTAATTCATTCGTACTGCTGTCGAACGACGATAGTACAGATAACTTATAGACAAAGTCATCGCTCTTTCCACATATTTCTTTAATTAACACACTGTAACCGAAAAATTGCATTTCAACACCTCTGGGATAGAACCCCAGATCTCTCGATAACTAACCGAGTGCCAACCACCCACGACGCTATGTGTGTTTATCTGTCAGCATCTTACTTAAAAAACAATAGGGATGGACACAGTAACTGAGACATCTTTATCCGTTGGGGCTTAACGGCACACGCTATTTAATTATAACTAACAATCTAAAGGGCGACAGAAATGGTAAAAATCTTCCAAATAAGTGGAGATCATGTAAATAGACAAAGTCATCGCTCTTTCCATATATTTCTTTAATTAACACAGCAACCAAAAAATTGTGTTACGACACCACTATGATAGAACCCCAGATCTCTCTATAAGTAGCATAGTGAGTTCTCCTTACGGTTGTTGCGTGTTAATTAAAGAAAAATGTGGAAAGAGCGATTACTTTGTCTATTTGCTTTGTCTCCACGTATTTGGAGGAATTTCAAAAATAATTTAGATGAAAGAAACAAAATTCGTCTTTGACGTTGTGGGAACGGCTATATCTGGGATAAAATCTTTCTACATCATTAGACATTTGCATTGAAATTTAACAAACTGTTAGTCCGCTGGATGTTTTATTTGTTCTTTCTCCCAGTTTATAAAGGTTCGTATGATCTTCCCATTCCGAAAAAAAGTTTTCCTTTTCATGACGAATATCATTACTTCTATTTCTGAAGGCTTTTCCTACATGTACGTTTGTTCCTTTCCTTTCGATTAACTTCTATTATTTTTGTGCCTGTAACACTACATTTTGGCAAATACCAAGTTTCAAGAATTTAACCAATGTGAACATTTCTATGAATGCATTGAAGTAGCTAATTTCGAATTTGAAATCGTATGTATGTAGGGCTCACTTCATAGAATATTTTTAATTTCTGCAGTAAAAAATTGGTTAAATAAAATATTAATTTGGATAAGTATTTTATTTGGTCTGGATGAGCTTTTAAGATGTATTCTGTTAAAACCTGGGCTACAGAAAATGGTAAACCCTAATTCAAAGTGATTCGGAAACAAATTTTTCTGTCGTGTTTGTCTGAGATTGCTATTTTCAATATCATCAAATGCAAAAATAACCTTTTAGGGTCTTGTGGCCCACACGTAAGCTTTTGGCAATTATTTAATTAACCTACCTGTCCTTGACTTATAAATGTCCGCCTGCTTTATCTTACTGAAATTCTACTTTCAGTAAGATACGACATGAACGCATTGCTGGGAATACATCAGGCAGACCGTAACGTTGAGATTAAGTCGCTTAGCTTTCGAATGACAGTTGGAATTGGTAAAATGTGTCATGAAGCGATTTCAAACCTTGCATAATAGTTCTCTGCAGGCCAGATTGTTTAGGTGGGTCTAAAAGGACATCCTCCAATGATCTCAATGTAGAAGCGTAGAAATGCAGCACTTTTTGCAACACACAAGAAAATAAGCTTCCAGCAATGTCATACTATGGACAAAAACGACTGTGAATTGGAAACGTCTGACGACAGAGATTTATTGATTGAAACAGAGATTTATTGAAGGAAACGGATGGGCCAGAATGCTGATAATCTCTTAGTCCATGAGATAGACATACAAATTTTTACTTTAAGTACCAAAGAGGGGGACAATTCAAACAATGTTTTTTATTTAGCTGTTTGTATGTTGTGCTAGAAAATGTGTGATGGACGTTTTAAATGTGCAACTAAATTATTTTCTGGACCCATTTGTAAAAAAATGGCTGCCGTTCTAAAACGCAATTAATATTTGTTACGAGAGCAATTGTAGCACAAAATCTAAGGAGCAGAGCTAAAAATATGTAGACCTCAAAGTTAATCAGCATGAAATTCTACTTTCAATAATGTATATTAGAATTGCACAATGAAATGTATTGCAAAATACGTTTGCAGAAACAGAAATGAGAGTCCAAAAACTGGTATAGCTGACAGTATGAACACTTTCTTAACTAATGACAAGATTACATATTACTCATCTTCATGACTATCACTCTCACAAAAGTTTCTACATCATTATCTTCTTGCTCCATACTTGAGCATGTTAGAAGCTTACAGGCAGCAGTGCACTTCAGTCCATCAAGCATACACGAACAGTCAGATGGACGGCAACTTCTTGCACACTTGCAGAATATCAGAGTGAGTACAACATCTGGAGCGGGTAGGCCTGCCATCCAATTAATAGTTAAATTTACTTCCACATTTACTTCCCAAACATGTCGTGTGTTGGTTTCGGAATGTGTGGACAATTATCTAGACTGCATCTCCAGATAGCTGCTTTGTAATTTGCTCGTAACATATGTTGCTTCAAAGTGTCCTCACAAGGTAGTAATTGACAGGATTCAATGCAACCCTTCTTTTCAATTAACATATAATGGCGCAGATCATTGACAGTAGTAGTAAGTGTGGTGGTTTTGTAAAACAACTGACATGTAAATCTCTAAATGCCGTTGTATAGTTTCTCTGTTAATTCCCAAGAAGTTCCGAGAGAAGCAAATGTCTCTTGGCAGTTTATATTATTCTGTAAAAGCTTATATACTTTAATATTTCCCTTCTTTTCCTAAAGATGAAGTCAATTTTGTTACGTCAATCAGACCGACTCGAGGTTTTCGTACCACCCCGATTAGAATTTTGCTTCTGATGAATTGGCTCATGTCTAATAAAATTATAAGAACGTCGGTGACATCTGCTATGTGGACTATAATGTTGAAACCTTTAGCAGTATGCTGTGCATGTAAAAAGAGTCTTGTGTCAGCTTCCTCGTTGTTTTATTTTAATGCCTCGAAATCAACGATTTTGTTGTAGGTACGTGTGTAACATTTTTTAACACTTGTCACATACAATGATTTATGACCTGACTTCTTTCTTTTCGATTCACATTTCCACGAATTGGCCAAGAATCGGCAAAGCTTGGTTCTGTTTCTCTACAATAAAGCTAACGTCTTTTTTGTGATGCCGCTTTATATCATGAAATCTGACTCATTGTGATCCTCAGCTAATGCGTTCTGCAGATTTTACTGGTTCATGCCTATAGACATCCAAGGTCAGATCAATCTGCTGACTTTCTTCACCAGCATGCAAGGCTGCTTCCAAAACGAAATATGATAATTAACTAAATATAGGGTTATCTCCATGAAGTTTCTGTATAAGTCCCATACCATTAATCACAGTTGCACGTTGCTCTGAAACGTTATCTGACGGGTCAAAACAAACCTTCCAAGTATTGCGCCATGACTTCGTGTTAACATCCAAAGGTGGTTGCTACGTTTGGCTTGTAATGTAACTAACTGCTTCATTTGTTTTATTAACAGGCAATTCTTGTCTTTGTATAGTTCGTTTCTTATTTTTCCTCTGTACTGAGGTTTGCTGAGGTATTGAACGTGACAAAGACCTGGTTATACAATATATCCATTTACTCGATGTGATGATCCTGCTCCGCGGTAAGTATCCTCTAGTCTATGGATGTTGTCAAATGCAAGCACAGTGCAGACACCTTGATGGATATTAGCGGGTAATGAAATGCCATCACTTTCCATTAAAGCTATTTTGTCAATTGCCAAAGCTGTGCCAATTTCTTTTAATGCAGTATAAGAAAATGCATGACTCGGTCGATTTAAAATCTTGATCAATTCCACATTACTAGTGAGAGTCTTTATAACAAATGGAATCAAAACATCATTCGATTTTCCACTTTGCCAATACTTACAGCAGTGACTATATGCTGTCTTATTAACCTCGCAAGCCTGTTTACTCGAGAAGAGCAGTCTTCTTTACCTCCAAGTAAGGCACGCAAAAATGTTTGAACGGTTTCAAGCGCATGTACATAATCTGCAATTAACTGAACAGGTTGAGGGAGGCCAATTATATTCAAACTCAGTAGCTCGGATCTAGTTTCACATGTATGTAGCTGCTTGGGTAGATATATATATATAGTCTTCCTTATTGTTCTTCAATGTGCACTCAATAGCCAATGCTTCTTTCGTCAGATAATCTGGACGTAAATAAACATGACGATTCACAGTGAAAAAGATGAGTGAGTCACTAAGTTCCATCTCTAAATTACGTCTCATGTGTTTCTTTGAAGGCTGACCCTTTGTATATTCCAAATGAACTCATTGAGGAAACAAATTGTGATGCAATATCCATGAGGAGAATAATTCTAGGGTTTAAAAACAAATCATTTCGGATACTCTGTTATACAAATTTCAGTGAAGATTTTTTACAGACTTGATAATTCCTGTCTTTTTCACTTACTTCTTTATTATTATTATTTTTTCAGGAAAAGTGTATTCTTTGCAACAAGATGTGTGATCGTGGGCTTCGGCAGCAAGAATAACGCGGTCAGAACTCTTGTGTCCGTGCCCAGATCGGCAGCAGATGTAAGAACCTCACGAGAATTTGTGATTTTGATATTTTACTTTGTTACCTGTTGGCAAAACATTTACTTCTTTTCATACGCGTGGGTTTTGCTGCAATATGTTGTATCTCTGAAAGAACGTCTTGGTTGAAGAGCTGGTACAATTTTACACTTAAACTTTTACAAAGATTTCTTGTGAGTAAAGTTAGAGTGGCACGAACGGGGATAGGAAACTGATACATCAGAAAATACATGCGGATTATCCTGGGCGAGGATCTGAATTGGTTGAAAATTTCGAATTTTAGCAGCTTCATATAACGTTTTTCATGATTTATCTACAAGTATGCTTAGTTCACATAATGATGACTTATTATTGCATGTAACACATGTCCCGTATTCTAGTTTTTTCAGTTTCACAGAACTGTTGTTTACAGTCAAACATTTGTTAATTCAACGTGGCACTAACAACAATTATAAAACAAATAAATAAAGTTTTCGCGTCTAACAGTTTTCATGTAATTAATACAGACAATTGACGTGGATTATTTACATCAAATAGAAGTCATCGCTCTTTCCGCGTTTATAAGTGAGTCACGGAACAATTATCATCTGCCGCCACCGTGATTCAAACACAGAGTCTTCCATTTAAGCGCCGGACATGCTACCACTGCAGCACAGCTGACTTGAATTCCTCCAGACGTCTCCAGTTAGTCGTATGTGAGCCTTAATATCAAGCTATTGCTTCATAATATCAATTTACATCTGAGACTTTTGATTTGAATACGGTTTTCTCTCACCTACTCGGTGACCCAATATTAAGTTCCAACTTCGTAGCATTTCTTAAATGATAAAGATGAGAGATATGTTTGGAAATATCTTTAAATTTTAATGTCACTTCAATTAAATTTGAGTTTAGGACACAACATATGTATCTTATTAGCGCTACAATTTTGTGCGATTGTTCTTTAAAATAAATTTCTAGTATTTAGGTAAAACCCATTTACCTAAATACTGAAAATTTCTTGAAGAAGTAATGTACGTTTCTTGAAGAAGTAATGTACATTTCTTGAAGATGTAATGTACATATCTTGAAGAAGTAATCTACTCTCAAGAAACGAGCAATTACCTTTTACGTGCCACTCTTCAATGTTTTCCAGGTGTACAAACTGAATTTTCCCTCTAGTACCACAATTTGGTAAAGGGTAAATAATTATTTTACAAACTACAATTTGACATAGTCATATAGGTGTTCTATATTGATATAAAACCTAAAAATAAATGTGAATTAATCGAAATTTGTCAGACGTCAGGTCCTTGCAGGTGCATTCCAGAAAACTTAGTTATCCCCAATGAATATTTTCAACTCCCTTGAGGAACGTAAGCCTGTGTGGAAAATCGAGCGTATGATGCAATCACGCAAATTGACTTTTTGTCAGAAGTGTTCCTCTGAGAGGAGCAGTCACCAATTCACGATTGATATATTTTTTTAATGTTGGGTGTTTAACGACCACCGTGAGGAACTCTATGGGCTGTCAGCAGTGGACCGTTGCTAAATTTGGGGAACTGACAAGAGGAAATGGAGTGAGCTGGTACCGTACGACAAGGCTAAGAAAATAAATGGGAGCTACAAAAAAGACAAGCTAAGATATGAAATGTGAGCTACGCTAATAAATCTGATGTGCATTCAAAAGTTTAAAATTATTAAAAACCGTTAACAGTATTTTTAATATTTTAGCCAATATTGGTGGTGTAAAACTTGCTACAAAACAAAAGTCACATCAGAAATGTATAGAATGAAACAGGAAAAATAAAGCTAAAATGGAAGAGCTTTGCGTACGCCAGAATCGCGGATAAAAAAAATGAAAACTGTCTACCCAATCTCTTCACACACAAAAAAAAATTACGTGTACCATTAATTTGACAAAGAGACGTTCACCCCAAAAAATTCAAATGAATTGGTAAAAAAAAAAATATTAAATTTGCTGTTAAATATTTTGCTTGGAATTCGTTGTAAGGCAAACACGTGAGGGTTCCTGAATAAAAAAATTCATGGTTATTTTATAAAGTTTTCAACCAACTCCCGCAAAATTTAGGTGGCTCATCCCTATTAACGATTTTTGGCGTTGATAAAAACTTCTTTCGTTTTCATAGAATACTTGCGAAGATACAGTTTTGGTTTTCTCATGCCTGTCCTACGTACTTGCCTCTCAAAATGTGACAGATCAACTCTCCTTAAGCCTTTCGACCCGATTCTGAGACGCGGAAGCCAATGCCGAGCGACGCAGGCGCAAGGAATATGACGACACCAAAGGTAATCGCCTGCTGACCTCCTTGTTATAAATTACGAAAGAATGTCTTTCCTCTCGATATTTTCATCCTCCAGTGCCTCTTATTTTCTTCCGATCCCCTAAATTATTCCCGAGAAGTCATGATAGTCTTTCTAGGGAAACCATGACAATTGAACTGGTCAGCAACATTTCAAGCTTCTTAGCTTTGAAAACTCAAATTTTTTAAATCATGTCACCTGCGGATTAGGCCAAAACTTGCACTAAAGTGCAGTTTACCCGTGAGTCAAAATGTGCCTAAGATTCATCAAATCATTGGGCTCCATTTCCGTCGATTCTAATTTTTCTAGCCATAATACGAATTTTGCGGGTTTTGGCGACTTGGCGAATCTTTAGAGCAGGATTCATTGCAGAACAAATACCTAATTCATAGGTAACTGGGATTCAAACCCTAAGTCATATCGGATAAAGGAATAGGACAGCATCACCGGGATGCTTACTACTAAATCGTAATGTCCAAGTATCCTTCGTAATAATTTGGTAATGATAAACAAAAAGTTCGCGTGCATATTTAATTAGAAAGTATGTTGTTGCTGAAAACTGACTTTAAAAGCGCATCAAATGCTTTAAATAACATACGTTTTGGAACAAAGATACATTCACCAAAGGCGTATTTTATATACATAAAACGTTTTAAAATTATAATACTGAAATTAAACGTTTAACTTTGCTCATAGATTAAAACCTTATTGAAGTTCAAGATTTAGTACAAGATAAAAAACAAAGCGGTAAAAAATGAAGAGTTTCTTCCTAGAACAGAGAAGCTCTAAAGATTCATCATTGTTTATTTGTTTCAAAAATATTACAAGTATTTTGTGTGTGTGTTCGCTGGAGAAGTTGTAAACTTATCCTTCTCTGTCAGATAATTTTATATCTTGATGAAAACCACCATTTGGTATGACAATTATCAGCAATCTTTATTATGGATGTCGTTTCTCAAAACAGACTTATATCAATGAACTCTATGATAACATTACATGGCATTGGGCAAGACTTTCCAAAATGGTAATTCCAATTCTAACATTTTTCCTTCTGGAATTTGGAATACACAATTCTTGCAGAGAAAGGTCGTGAATTTAGCTATTTTGTCAATTATGCAATTAGGCCTACTTTCGAAATTGTTTGATATTTATTCAAGCAACAGATTTCAGCTGACTCCCTAGTGCCACAATCTGCAGGTTGAATTTTACGGGAATCGCTGTTTTCTGCTTCTTGTAATATACTAGTAACACGTGATATGTTTAATCGATAGGGGCGATCCTTAATTTACCGGCAGATGGTAACTCAAAATGATGGTTTTGAATGAAATTTGCTGCTTCTGAGAAATCTATATTTCTCTTGATCCCTCTTTACCGTTCTCAGATAAATATCTTTTCATAAATAACAATACATTGCGACGCCTGCAAACTCTCGGTAAAATCAGATTTGTTCTAATTTAGATTATGTCAATTTATCATCACATGTAATCGAGAAACCGGATTCTGGCCAAGAATAAGATTATTTTGTTTGCAGGCCATGTTTCTGAAACTCATCGTGAAGTAATGGCTTCAGGTGTAAACATATTTTAACCGACATTTTATTACCTCGTTAGGAGTAAAATAGCACTTCGAATTTCAGGTCGGTCTAATCTACTGCGAAGTAATAGTAATAAAGCAAGACGAAGTGGTCTAAGAACTTTCTTCTGACCATTCTCCATAGTTGAGAATTGCTCCGAATCCCGGTTATTCGTGGATGTTTCTTTTATCTTAGAGCATTGGCTCAATTTCTTCCGTGAAACCAGAGACCATAATTTCCAAAATTTCGGAAGGACGACGACGGTTTATAGTTCATGCAATTACTCGCGGTTTTCGCAAAACCTTCAAAGAAACCAGAAAACGGAGACAAATACTGGCGCCATATTTATTGTATACATTTTATGCGTACCGTAATTATATAATGCGTTTCCACTCCATTGAAACGACCATAAGTTTGTTCCAAGTGTTTTCCCCTAAGTCACTACCTTCTTTTTTTCTATAGCTTGTCTTCAGATCCCTATGAGCATGCCTTTTGGAAATATTTATTTTTCTTCTGTGAAACGTCTTGTTTTTTTATATGCACTATGAAATTCAGAGTGATATAAATTGAATAAACCTTCATGGATTTATTATGTAATATCGCTGAAAAATTGTATTTCACTTTCTACTAGCAGTTCATGTTTGTTTTTAGTTCAAAGTTGTCAACAGACTGTTCACTGTACATGGAATTTCAGATCCTTTATGATATTGAAATTGCATTGTAAAATTACTTATTGCAGATAAGATATTATCCCGCAAGTGTTAATCATTTACTTGGTGGAACAATACCTATAACAAAAATGCTCAGCGCAGTGGTTTTCAAAATAAAACTCAGAAGAAATCATTTTCAGTCTTTTGTTGCAATATAATTTAATTCATAAAATGCAGGAAGTAAAATAAATTTTTATTCCTCATTCCATGTGTAAAGAAGTATTCGTCATTTCAACTCAGAAAAAATAACTCAAAACAGAAATTAATCTCCACATCGTGAATTTCCATAACAAAAGAAAATAACACTTTGTTTGCAATTCAAGATGAAAGATGGCGACACGTCCATTTTCCGTTGATCTTTTGGCTGCTGGATTGGCTAAGGCACGAAAAGTTTTCTGCGATAAAGTTAATGAAAACTTGCAAATTGCGGTCTGCCGTGAAAGCAGTAATTCCATACATCGTAGCTTTGTTATTGATTCTCTATGGAGGTGCCTACGAATCAACAAACGACGGTCCATGTTTTTGCCATGTTGGTAAGCTATGTTTCTTCTGGTTCCATTTGTGTTCTGAAATGTCGCGTGTTATCATTCCTCTCTTAGCACTAGAGAGGGAAGGGTCTGATATATTGACTTCCAAGCATCTGTATTAGGCATTAGAGTAGAAGTAGGACATTTTCTTGCACCGTGAAAGCACGTGAAAGTAATTCCTTCAAATTCAAGAGGTTTGGAAGACCTCAAACTAATTGTAGATATAGCGTGGAATATATTCTTCTCATATCAGATGTATCGGATTATCTGATCAGAAAACATGCGTAAGTCTGGAAAGAGTCCAAAAACACACTTATTTTTCATAAAGCTTAATTTCCCCTCTTTTCGGCGATGACTCTTACATCCCATTTTGATAAAAATGTACAAAGATATTCCTCATGCGTAAAACTGTAAGACAAATATTCCGCTTAGATTTCCTTATTCAATTTTTTTATAAGTAATCTGAACCGAAACTGGAGGATTGTTACTATTGTCTTGAACTGACACAGTTTCTTCCCTAAGGCTTGACGGTATCTTGTTCTTATTTCCTCGTCAGACTAGGGTATTTTTACCAGATGTTCATGATAAAGCGTTCAGAAAAGCAAAAGCGTAAAAAAAATACAAAACGATAAAATGCTTGCTGTCAATATGTCATTCATTTATAATAAATGAAAATTCAACTTGCCCTTTAACAACTATAAGTAATCCTTCAAAGCATTAGACGTAACTGTATTTCTTAATGCAAGACCGTGTTCTACTGCCCTATGTTAAATATACGAAGAGAGTGCAAATTATAAATTCCGATCTTAAATATATTCATAAAGAACAACAAATGTTATGAGAATGACAAGTACATGTAAAAGAAATGTTATATTTAAAAAAATATGTATAGTAATGCAAATCTACCAGGGAGAATCGAAGAGTAAACCAGAACCTTCTTTATCATTGCAGATTGCAAGTAGCAGGTTGCAGTTTGGCAGACAATGAGTTTGGTTCTCACACTATAGACCGTTTTGGCTGGAACAGGTGTCGCCGTGTTGGAAACAGTGTTAAGAACGACATATAGATGTGTTTGTTAGCGTCTTCAACGAATGAAGAGCAACGCGGTGTAGTCGAACTTTTGTAGACTAAACGGAACAATCCGACAGATATTCACAAAGAAATGGTCCTAATTTATGGTGGTGATACCCTTGATTGCCGCAATATCTCCAGATGGCGTAGATTCTTTGCAGTGGGCCGTGGCAACCTCACCGATTTGCCACTTTTCGGTCAACCTGTAACCCAGTCATTACCTTCTACTGTGAACAACATTGAACAAACAATTATGAGTGATCAGCGGATCCATCTGCGCACATTGGCACAAAAGTGCAACTTGTCATACCGTATAGCCTACGATGTTGTGATGACAAATTGTAATTTCGTAAGGTCATTGCACGATGAGTGCCCAAGATCTTGACAGACGACAAGAAGGGACAAAGAATTATGTAATCCTTGGAAAACTCTATGCGTTAGAGAGAAGAAGCACACTAATTTCTGACTAGCGATCAGTCCTGGGAGTCCCTCTACACTCCCGAAACAAAGACGGTTAGTATAGTGTGGAAACTTTCCGAAATCCCCGTCCTCAAAAACATTCAAATTAACGCAATCTGCACAAAAAGTACTCATGACGGTGTCCTGGGAAATGTATGACGTACAATAGAGACACGGCTCCATAGGACTTTCACTTGTTTTTATTCTCTCGAAGAGATTTGTGGCCATACGACCAGAAAACGGACAGTTAGAGTAAATCTGCTGCCACACTGGGATAAATGTCTTGAGCGTTTTGGTACTTATGTTAAAAATATCCAAGGAATGTGCTTTCAATCTGTATATGTTTTGTTTGCGTACCTATTAAACGGTTGCCAAAAAAATAGTATGCGTTATTTCTCGATCCACCTTCGTATTATATTTTAAATTAGCAAGTGTTTAAAGAAATGTATTTTAATTTTTATTAATATATTCATAAAAACATAGGAAGATTAGGAGAACCAGAAGAAGATACAAAAGAAATACTATTTTCATGAATAAAGCACGGGACTACACTATACAATACAAATTTTGAAGCCCTTAATCGTATTTTTGGTGTAAATATGACATGGAAGGTAAGTTAGTTAACATCTGAAAACTTGAAAATTTCGTTGTACTGGAGCGAGAATCGAAGCCGCGTTTCCCGGATAGCTCCAGTTTATACTAATACTAACGCTACACCACCGAGAACAACCAAGTTTTAACCTCCAGATTAGCTAAACGTGAATGCTGGTTGCTTCGTCTAGTAAGTCCCGTGATAATTAAATTCAAATTAATTGGAAACTTGATCGTTCTAGGTGGTGTAGTGGTTAGCATCCTCGGGAGCTATCAGGTGACGAGGATCCGATTCCCGCTACAGGAAGACGAATTTTTAAAATTTTCGGATATTAACTGACTTGCCATCCATATCATATTTACACCAAAAAACGGATTCACGTCTTGAAAATTTGAAATATTATTTTATTTAAAAAATTATATAAAATAATGCAAAACTATTATGGTTTAAAATGGCAGGTGTTTAAAAAAATGCAGTCGGAATTTGTTTAATTTCTAGTGAATCCTTTGTTGAAAACTATGTTTTATTAGAAGAACCAAATTTGTGTTCAACAGCATAATTCTGTTTTTTTGTGGTATTAGTTTTTGTGTTGTATAGTACTTGGTAGTTTCCAGTTTCATGTAAGAAAAAAATTATGAAGCAGGTAAATGAATTTGGTACGTTATCGTACAAAATATATATCTGTTACGCAATCCTAAAGGCATGAAACGGCTCTACATTAATTCTATTTCACTTCACTATTTTTAAATGCTAAATAGAATTTTTTGATAGGTAATTCATATTTTCAACATTTTACTGGAAAACATATTTAATTTGAACATGAAATATTTACTTAATGTAAAAAATACTTCTTACAATTTACTGAGAGATAAGGAAATTGAATTAAAATAATTAAAAGTTACAAAGAACATTTTAGCAGCAGCCATTTTTCGAGTACAAATTTAAATTTCGTTTCGGACCTTATCCAAATCTATAGGGCTGGACGATGCTTAGTTGATTTGTGTGAATCTGCAAATAGCTTCAGGAATACAACCCACATTTTTTAATTGGTAATACTTCGCTGTGGTTTTTCGAAAGACATTCTTTAATCTTTGATCACTGATTACGCAAACGATAAAAACATTTATATGTCAAAAGCAATTCCGAAGTGATGTTCTGAATATCTTTTATTGTTAATTCGCATCAGACTATCAACGTAAAATTTTAATTCTTAAAATATATGTTTTTTTTTGTAGGAGCGAAATGTGTTTAAATTACACTACGCTAAATGTTGTTTTAGCGCAAATGCAGGTAAACCAGCTGAATGTTTAAGCTAAATTTGGGGTTGCGCGATAAACCCTTGCTTGAAATGGATTACACAAATTTTGAAGTAATTAACATATTGTAAATTATTCAGAAAATCCAATGTCAAAGTCTTCCGAACACTTTCAGATTTTGGAAAATTAGCTGATCAATATTTAATGGAGTTTAAATTCCTTGTGAGACTTTGAAAAATTTAGAATGACAAAAATTAGTTTGAAACATTTAGAATGCTATTCCCAAATTTTATTAGCATTGCACCGAAAAGAAGGTTATTAGTTGCAATATATTTTAAGAAAAAAATTCTACGTTTCCCTAGTTCAGCTAAATTATTTTCTGGAGAAAAGCTTCGTGAAGGATATCTGTATATATTTTCGAAATTCCCTATTATCTGTTTCGAATCGCTGTGTATTGCCAATAACAGAACTTATAATCTAGGAAGCCTTGCTATGATATGCGAAAGCTAAATTCTACGGCTTCAAATGATGGAACAAGTTTTTATCCATCCCTGTTTATACTTAGTTCATCTGATTTTTTATAATTATTCTCTGGTTTATCTGTACGTATGATCTTCGTAGTATCATTTGCGTTGAGGATCAAACCGCGTCAAAACAGAGCCTGTGAGATTTTTGGCTTAGATAGGGGAAGTACGTTAATGACGATAGCAAATATTTAACACATGCGCATTGCACTTCTTGTCGATTCCCTAATTTTTTCTCTATATCAAATAATCACAGGTCCCGTTCTGATAAGATTTCTTTACCTCCAAATGAAATATAATGATGACTATACAATGGGTTCGCATATTTCGTATCCCCCTCATTAAACCGCTACTGTTAAAAACTGATTTGTAAAAGCGTTAAAGGTAAAATGATCTCATTCGTAGGGAGGAAATTAAAACACTCCTGTTAAAGGCACAATAAAATTTAAGACTAAAAAAACAAACGATCCATGAAAAGAAGAGAATACAGAAACAAAACAACCCTAAGGGTAACACTTTCCTGCTACACTTTGATCTATTGTTTTTCAACAGCTTGCAGTCTGGTATAACTGTACCTTTCTCAGCAATTCATTTCAAAAAAAAAAAAAAGGGGGATAACAGTAGTGGATACTTTCACGAATTTCATTGAAAATAATCTGTTCAATAAATCCATTTTCTACTTTACCTATAAATACGAAGCACGAAAATACCACTAGTATTAGAAACAAACCTTATTCCGCAAGAAAGATTTCTCGCTAATTCGTCCTGCAATCATCTGAAGAATTTAAGCGGATAGCTTTATCGTAACTAATCAAAAATTTTCTTCATGTTACTTTCTATGTAACTAATCAAAAATTTTCTTCGTGTTATTATTGGCTGTCTCACACAAACCGTTAACATCTCCTCGCTGTCTGTTGTGTAGTCTATATCTTATTATTTTACTTATTCTGTGTTTCACAGATATCTTTTTTGACAAAATTTGACAGAGTGTTTATTATAAGTCATTACTTTCTTGATCTACCATTTTAGAATTACTGCATTTTTTCTAGTTCTTAGTTCGTTTACATTTAAATTATGGATGGTGCAGTATTCAGCAGTAAGGTGACTATCCCTTTACCGCTGAATCCCACAGATTTTCTGGCAACATTTAACGGTCCATAAACAAAACTCATCCTTCGAGTGACCTTTTCCAGCAATTTGTGGGAATCATTTCCTCAGCTTGTTTTCATATTTGAAATGACACCCAGTTTCAAATATCAACTTATTTTCTTTTTAGAAGGATCGTATTTGCTTAAATTCGAAACGTGTGTTGCGGGAAAATGACCCGTATTTATTACCTCAAGAATGTTTTTCCAAGAATCTCTCAAACAGGATGCAACTATATTTCATGAAGCGTAGCAAATTCAATGATTGCCGTATTATAAGCAATATAAAATTACTTAATATTTTCTTCAGAAAATATTAAGAAATGCAAAATAAATAGAATTTTTAAAATGTTATTTAGAATAAAGGTTAATTTCATGAGTAAAAACAACAGCTTATAAATGATCGAACCCTTGCATTTGTTAAATGAGTAATGTGCAATACCTCTAAGGAAACAGAGTACAGGTACGTCACAGAAAGTCCACCAGCCAATGACGTTAGTGCGCGGCAGGATTATTGGGCAATGAAACTTCAACATGTAGCCAATGACAACCTATAGCGGTCCAGACGGTCATCCTCGACGTGTGGCTGCTGTGTTCAAGTAAGACGGCTGTGTTTGAGGTCTGTAGGCCACCTGTGGTATACAAACAATTCCTGGGAATGGGAATTACCCTTTTTTAACTAAAGTTTTGCCAAGAACCGTTCAAAATGAAAAACAAAATAATCTTAAAAGACGAAAACGGGCTGACAGCTGCTCATTGTTGGCGCTCAGGAAAAAAATGAGACAGCATCCTAGCGAAATACCATCAGATATCACAACAGAAACACACAAATCTCGCTGCATCTTCCGTCATAAACTATAAATAAATTATTTTCGCGCGAGTGTAAAACAAGTAAAATTTGCACGTTTCATGATAGGTTTTTCCGAAAATTGCGACTCGAAAGCAGTGAATAAATTTGTCTGCGGAAATAAGATTCGCCTTTTTTGAACACACATTTATTACCCCTGCGACAAGAAAGTAGGTTTTGTCCATATGAAAAACATATGCAGACCTTTGATGAATTCAAAAAATTAGAAAAAAAAAGATTTCTTACGTGTCTCCAATTGTCGCATATTGTCTTCCAACTCTAAAATTGAATTTTTTTTTCAAAATTCTTAACACGTTTGGTTTAGTGCTTTATGAAAACAAGATGCTAATATATTTAAATAATTTGTTAATGTCTGGAGTTACTCTGAACAAAAAGTTTCCTTCTGCAAATTGCAAGGGGCTAAATATACATAATTCCTGAATGGAAACCAGGAGTTTTGCGTGATACAAAGCAAGCGATGTTTAATAACACAAGCGTTAGGACAAAATGGCTGTAAAACATTATATCTGTAACATAAAATTTACATTTAAATTTATTTAATTTATATAAAACAACAGTATTGATTCAAATAAGAGCCATACATATTTTAGATTTTCATCTACCTAAATCTGGAGTGCAGTGTACATTCATGCTCTTAGAACGATATGCACAGTGTTCTATACCGATGTGTTCTCAGAATTTCCAAGAGATGGCTTTGCTTGTTCCGGAGAACCTCGTATCAGCCAGCGCTGTTTGTATGGCAGCAGAGTTTATGTGGCCAACATCTATTTAGTGATTGTCAGTGATTTCGATTATGAATGATATAGGTGAACTGTTACAAGACAAGGAAATTTTGTTATTACTAATAAAAACTCAGGCGCAGTTGGAAAAAATTCTAAAAATAGTTCTTGTTAACTATCCTGAAAATAGGTGCAATAGTGAACTAAGAGTGACAAATAATACAGAGGGAAAAGTCTGGTCGCTGAAGGTAAGGGAAGAAAAAGTTTCACACAGCCGCATCTAAGAAGTCATAAGCATGCCCCACGTTACGGGGTAAATAAAAGCGTCCTGTCATATGCTAAGGGAAAAAAAGAATGTCTACCAGCAGAAAATATATTCTACTGAAGCCTTTAGAAAGCGCAATTTGGTTAAAAGTGCCTCGAAATGAAATCATAGCAAGCATTTCCTGGTTTAGGCGATTTACGCGAACTTACCTTTCTATTAGGCGTGTAACATCACTAGAGCAGAGGTTGACACCAGATTTTACCGAGAACCATTTAAAAGAGCAACATGACACTGACATTGTCTTAACAGAGCTACTCGCTTGAAGGCTGTCCAAGCACAGAAAAGTTGTTCTGTAAATATTTGAATAGATTCGTACATTATTATTTCAGCGTCACACATAATCGAGAAAATGTTCTTCAATTTTCCAGCAATTCATAAAATTTTGTAGGGGCGTTTAAAACACTTATTGAAGTTCCGTCGAAAACATTTCTCTTAATCATACGCCATTACATGTTGTTTATAAAAATAGTAGCACTTCATATTAATAAGAAGCACTTAAATATAAATTTTCTACTTGGATTACCTAAAATATTATCGATACCATAGAAATCTTAGGGTAATTAAGAAGGATTACCTAAAACATTATTACCTAAAAAATTATCGATACGATAGAAATCTTAGTGTAATTGAGAAGAAGAAATGAAATAGCTTCTGTGATTACATGGCGAAAGGATTAAAACGTATTTTCTGGGGAGAGTTCACAGCCGTGCGTTTTATCGAATCTTGTTTCCACCATCTCAATTCCAATTCAATTTCAGTGGATTCAATGGACAGAATCTAGAAGAGAATATGTCTCGATGCCCTTTGCTTTTATCGAAATTAATCGAAATTTTTTCTTTGTTTCTTTCTTTTTTTGCGGTAATCGAAGAACGAATTTCTTGGACTGGTATCTTCGAAAGTTTATAGGAACTAAGTTCTGTGTAAGGACATGTTCGTTACCAATTTAACTGGGAATAAACTTTGAATCATATCTCAAAATGTGTCTATTTGATTATCAGAAAAAAACTTTAATTTTGTGGGTTTACGGTGTACTAATATTTTAGTTGACAGTAAAATTTGTTTAATATACTATAGTTATCGCTTTATGTCCTTAAACTTTAAGAGTGCTTTTAAATAACTCCTGAAAGTTATGTGCAGTGAGATGACTCACTTTACAAAATTAAAAAGCATGCATTTGGAAAATAAAGTAAACTACGTTGTATATGTACTGTATACAGGGTTCCAAAAAATATATGTACACTCAAAGTAACACCATTGTCGAACTGGTTCCGCCAGGAGGAGTTGGAAATTCGGCACTCCTACGCCCAGACATGTCTGTACACGCTTTTGCATGTTGGTAAAGACTTTTCTTAGGGTACGGGGTATGAGTTGTTAGATGTAGGTCGTTTTGCATTTGTAACTCTTGAATGGTAAACAGATTTCCAGCGTACACCTTCGTCTTCAGTGCTCGAAACAGGTAGAACCATGCCTCACCTGTAACGAAAGTCAAGTTCAGAATGTGCTCAGCCTCTTCATACAGGAACTTTTGAAACTACCTGCCGTACCGAACACGGTCCTCGCGCTATGTTTCTTTCAGCTGATGTACGACAAACCAGGTTTAAACGCAACCTCGTTTTCAGAATATCTTGGGCTGTAGTATTTGGCACATTACTTTCTTGTGACAGCCACCTCACGCAGTTGTGTTGACTACTCTGTATCCTGTACTGCATTGACTTTACTGTCTCGTCTTCCGTGTGTGTCCTAGCGAAGCGAGGGCATCCAGAACACTACCATTATCCCGAAATTTCTCTATGAGCTGAGGTATAGAAATGCGGTGTTGAAAGTTTGTATCGCGAAATTTCCAAGCGCACTATTTTTGCATTTCGTCCGTGTACTTATCGTCATGGCGAAAGACATGTTTCACCATAAACACTCTCTGTTCAATCATAATACCATCGTTCTTGTGCCGCGGCGAGTGATCAACCGACAGGTCTTCTTCCGTCAACCAAGCGGTCGGAATGACAGTTTCGTGCCCCTTCAGATGGGGAGACATGAAGTTTATCAGACATAGAGCACTCGCGCGTGGCGCATCTCCTCTACAGCAATTAATTTCCAAATATATTTATTATTACCTTTCTGCAATTTATACATTCACTCATCATTCTGACAGCCTGTATATACGTATATACTGCTACTGAGTTTCTCCCTTTTTTATGTTAACTCAGGAACGTTTTTTAAGACCAATATTACATTTTATTTCACTTTTTTCTATTTTTAGGTGATTTTTCGAAAAATATAATTATCACAGTAGTAATAGTTCAAATTGCAAACCAACGCACCTGGTACGTTGTTTTGCTCCAAAGAGTTCTACAATTAGTTTGACGTAGAACTGCGGCTAACTTCTCGGATAGTATGCGGATAGCATGGGGCGAAGTACGGCCGAACACCGCTGACAAAAATAGGTGCCAATTGAAATCATTAAAGTGTTAAAAATCTGTGCCACACACTAATAATGTTAGCATATTTTTAAAAAGCATGGAGCACAATTCTCGTAATGCGCAATACATCGTATGCGCGGGGACAATCATGCAAAATTTGTGGGTGTGCCTCCTCGATTGACACAGTCTCTCTCGGCAACTGTGAGCGCAACGCGACTGTGCGTGGTACCGTTTTAAAACTCTGGAAATCTATTCAAATATTACAAGAATATTTCGCAATGATTTGTACTGAACATTAAAAAAATGTTTTCTTGCGAACCCGCGAACACTTTTGGTAATATCGCGGTTTATCTGGATAACAGTGAGCGCAACGCGACTCCGCGTGGAACCGGTAATAAACTCTGGAAATCCATTCAAATATACGAAGAATATTTCGCAATGATTTGTACAGAACATTAAAAAAGTGTTTTCTTGTGAACCCGTGAACACGTTTGATAATATCGAGGTTTATCTGGATAACCGTGAGTGCAAAACGACTGCGCACAGTATCGTTTTAAAGCTCTCGACGAGATATTTTCAAATATATGTAAAGAACATATCGCAGAACAGGCAAGAACAAGAGATGAGGAATGGAAGAAGCCCAAGAAGACTGCTACCCAATGAACTAGAGATTATCGAGAACGTCTAATGCCGCCAAATGAAATCCAACACACTGATCCAACCCGCACCCGGCATATCTGAAACTCTTTGAATTCCACTCCCCAGTCTGCAAATGTCAGTGCTACGTTCCAAACTGATGGCTAGATCAGGACTCAGACTACCTGTTTTTTTCGTTTGTTGTTTTAAATGGAGGTATTATATTTTTGCAACAAATGATATGCAAATGCTGAAATTTTCATTCACAACAGCAATGATTTTCCACCAGAAAAGAACCAGTACTGTAATAATAGGCAGTAATGTAATTAAGAAATTGCTATTTTGTTCCTGTTCCATGAAGAAACATATCCTCGAATGATTGAAAAAAGTGTGGCACTTCTTGCGACACAAAAACCATTTTTTACCACATTAAGTGTGTAAAAGTTTTTTTCAAATATGTCCTTTTAAAATCTTAAACTGATATGATCCACTAAGATTAAAGTTCCTAAAGTTGTGTGCTGTCATGAAGTATATTTTCTGACGCAGTTTAGCATGACGCGTAAGATGTGCGCATTTCGTAAACGATTCCATAGAACTCGGCAAGGTAGCACCAGAAGCGTTTTTAGACACCGTGCAGAAGCGGGTGAGGTATACAATTTTGAAAGTAAACACACACAAACACCTGAGCTGTGAGTATGGTGTAGCACTCAGTCATACATGATGAAAAGTCCTTATCTCAGGTGAACCGATTCATGCGAAATCGGCCAGTTTTGTTCAAGCGAGATGCTGCTCGCAGTAGTCAAAGCGACTTTTCGTATTTTTTAAAATTTCCGTATTAATTTAATAAGACTATACATTATCTACCAACAAGTATTTGGACACCCCTGCAATCGACGATATCTGTGGTCCTGATACACGTAACGGCCGCCGGTGTTAAATATCGTGTGGGAAACAACAACGCAACCAGTCGCATTCCAGATGCCACGCAGTTCGGAGCTCCCTGATTTTGAGAAAGGTGTAATCGTCGGGTATCACAGAAATGGCCAATTTATACGTGACATATCCAGCGAGTTGAAGTACCCAAAATTGACAGTGGCCTACGTGATTAGCAAGTGGGAGATGAGAGGTGACTGTCGGAATGTGCCCCGACCCGGCAGCCCCACAAAACTGGGAGTTAGAGACTGACGGCTGCTGGCCAGAGAAATTCGGAATAACCGCACCAAATCGATGGCCCACACCCGCGAGGTGTTTCAACTGGTATCTGGGAGAGTTCTTTCGACAAATGCCACAGTAAGGAAGCCCATCTGCTCGGTTACCATGGACGTGCTGCCGCCCACAAGCCTTGATCACCAAGTCCAATAACGCTGCTCTGCTAACGGGGTGCAAAGAACATCGACAGTGGACCGTTGAACAGTGGAAACAGGTTCTCTGGAGCGACGAATTAAGGTTCACCCTCTACCATATGGATGGCAGGTCTGGGTTTGGCGTCCGTCTGGAGAACGCCTCCTGCAAGAATGTATTGTGCCAACTGTGAAGTTCAGCGGCGGTGAAATTATGCTATGGGGGTGTTTCTCCTGGTATGGCACGGGACCCTTGGTCGCAATTTCTGGTAGACTCAACGCCGAGACCTACTGCACCCATTTCGATGACAATGCGCTTCCTACGTTGTGGGCGTTTTACGGGGTGGACCCATGCTACTTTCAGGATGACGATGCCACCTGTCATGTTGCGAGGTCCACCATGGTTTGGTATGGTGATAATGGGGTTTATCAAATGAACTGGCCTCTGCAGACCCTGGACCTTAATCCTATCGAGCACTTCTGGGACATGTTGGATCGTCGACTAAAGGGGTGCCCCCACCGTCCGAAATCGGCGAAAGAGCTGACCTGTCTTCTCCAAGCCGAGTGGAAGAAAATACCGCTAGCCGTCGTGAAACGCCTGGTAAAGAGTATGCCCCGGATGGTCGCAGCTGTAATCGCCGCTCGTAAAGGCTCCACCAACTATTACAAGTGAATAAACTTCGTTTTCCTTTGCTATCACAGGTGTCCAATTACTTGTTGGTAGATAGTGTATATCTTCACAAAGCACTGACATTTAAGCATATGCAATTGAATAAATAAAAATCCCATGAGTAAAGAATTTCGTTTTAAGATATAATTCTGCAATATCGCTTACTGATCAAAAGCAATGATAAAAAAAGTGTTTGTCACAACTTTCGGGCAGACAATTGGATGCACGCGCATCAAATGTCTCTCCTGAGTGTTCATCAATAATTTGATTCATTGTTTGGAAATTGTTTCGTTTACCAGAAAACCATCTTATCGTGACTGGATTTCAACAGCTCTCAGAGTGTTGTGAATCACTGATCTTCCAAATCTCATATCTGGTCATTATGACTAAAGGGCTTTTCGCCTTATTGAAATATCGTTGGTAGTCTTCACTTCATGTTGGGCATTCTGATTTGTTCATTCATATCAGCCATGGCGTTCAAAAAGAAGATTACACAAAATATCAGGTGTAGTCGGAATCACTGACAAGGAGATACATTTGATGCTGCAGTGTTTGGCGTCTTCTGAGGGAATTCCATTCTTCAAATTATGATTAGTGGACTTTCGCGGGAATGTTTATCCCCATATTGTACACCACGTTAATAAAAAACATAACAACTGAAAGGAATCCAGATACTTTTTTACAGGACTAGGGGTTGTGCCTCTAGGCTCGCTAAGCTCGTTTCCAGATTAGCGCTCGGGCTCTGCTGCCCGATCTCCGAGTATATCATATGAAATAAAAACTGGAAAATTCATATAAATTTCAATTTTTATTGCATGTCTAAGCAAATGAGGCTTGTTATTAAGAAATTTCAGAGTATTTTTACTGTCGTTAATTTTTGGAAGGTCGGACTTTTGTCGTTAGAACTTATAGCACTTACTAAATTTACCACTAAGAAAAAACAAAATGGTCCAAAAAGCATTTCCGTAAACCGTTATGCTAAACCGTTAAGGTGGATGGCAAGTAATTGTGCTTCCTATACTTCCAATGGAAAAATTTTGTACACATCTCCTTTACAATTAGTGTGTTCCCAAGGATGAAAATTTTAATATCTATTAAAATAGCTTTATAGTATAACTTGGAATACTTAATATTTTCTAAACCATAACCATAATTATATTAAAAATCAATGACTTTTTCTTTTGTGGAGTTGGAGCCAGAAAAGAGATGACGCGACCTGTACTATGATCACGTCAGTAGACAAACAAACGTTTGATTGCATAATTATGGTTGTGTTTTAGAAAATATTAAATATCCCATGTTATAAATTTAAGCTAGTTTAATCGATGGTCAAATTTTCATCCTTGGGAATGCATTAATTGTGAAGAAAATGTGTACAGAAGTTTTTCCATTGAAAGTATAGGAAGCAGAATTACTTGACGACCACCTTAAACAACTGAGGTAGCTTTACAAACAAAGCATATGCATAACAAATTATTTGCGTCACCACGGCAGCAGGTCACGGGACCAGAACGTTCCCCTGTGGTTATCGCGAAGACAGACGAACCGCTCGTTTCTTTTCTTTGCGTCTTTAAAAACTGCTTAAAAATCAGAAAATGACTTCTTCTTATTTAATTTCTTTTGGAAAAAAGGGATGATAGTTGTATGTTTATGCTGTTAAAATTACAAAGCGTTATGATGTATAGTTTGCCATATATCGTTTTTTTTTAATGGATCCCATCGCAAAATAGAGTATTTTGTGAAATTTAGAAATGTAATTCCTCGTAAACTAAATCGATATTCAAAAAAAGGGCGACGAGGTGCAAAACGTCGGTCATGGCAATACATGCCTAGAAAGTTTCGTGGTTCTATTTCCGTTAGTGTGTCCGGAACGCGAACTGATAGCACTTTTTTGCTTACCTTAACTTTGAAATACAATAGCTCTAGAACTATCGCCAGAAACGAAAAATGGTTTTATTTTAGCCCATTCTCCAAACAATTCTCTATAAACGATGTAAATTTCGTATTTTGTATTTAATAGTTTTGCGCTGTTAGCTAGGAGAGCAAGAGTGTCGCGAAATTTATAAAACAGCGGCAGCAGCAGCGGCAATTACTTTTTTTAGAATAGAGAGATATGTTAGACAACACAGAACAAATGATTAGCATTTCGACGCCATACGTACTAGGTGCGTCGATGTAACTAATAATCTGTGTGGCAACAAATGGTTTCATCAAGAGTTGCTGGCGGACGGAATTACTGCGACAACTTTCGTTTGAGAATGTTCCAAAGATTCCCTTTCGGTGATAAATCCGTCGATCTAGTCGGGCACGGAAGAATTGGTACATTGTTACCCCTCAAGAAGGTACGCATTGCCGCTATAATGTGCGATGTGACGTTGTCCTGCTAAAATATGCCACATGGGAAGCTCTGCAGGCACGGAAGGGCGACCGACCGTAGAAGATCATTGAGGTAACTGGCACTATTTGTGGTGGTACAGACTCTAATAAAAGGTGATAAGCTTTCGTACCCTATGGCACACAACGCAAATACACTTTTTCAGACGTCTCTCTCCTCTCCACCGCGGACGCAGTATCGAATTCATTTCCGCCTAAACAGAAGCGCGTTTCTTCCAAGAAGACGATATTTTGCCATTCGTCACGCCAGTCCCTCTGGTCGATGCACCATTACAGCATGGAAGTCCGTTACTGCGCTATCAAACGTAGCCTGAGGTGGCACCGTCAGGCCTGCTGTCCGAATTGTAATAAACGGCGATGTACCGTCACAACCTACATAAGAGGAAGCGTCACAGTTCGCCACTGCTGAGACAACGCCATTGATAATGCGGAACATTCACTTAAACACGTCCTAATAAAAAGATCGTTTCAGACCTTTTCGTATGCGGTAATAAATCAGAGTAAATTATTATATATAATATTTTTAGCAGAATTTTAAGTATAATTGTTGTACATAATTGCTCTGCCTTTCGTGAGTTTTTGCTTACCTTTCGAATTAGGTATGCATTTTTATGGAGAACAAGATGTATTAGATGCGTCTGTTTGGCAACAAGTAACATGGACATAAAGAATAGCATGAATATTTTTTAAGTGAGGCAAACATTTTTGATCTTGGAATCTAAAGACAGCAAGGATTACACCGATAAGCGGTTTTCTTCTCGAGGTGTTTTCCCTCGAGTGTATTATTGTTTAAACATGTTCGCAATTGACCAAAACAGGAACGCATTTTTAACAAGTTAGAAATTGTGAAGTTGAGTTGTTGAAACTCGACAACATAACTGTACTCCCACATTCTCTAGAATTACAAAAAAACAAAACAAAGGAAAAAAGATTTTCCACCTACTTTCTGAACTATATACACTGCGCTAACAGTTATTTCTCATAATCACGTTTACTCAAACACTGAAATAAAAAATTCTTTTGGAGATGACAACCCGTTTTTGGGTGTAATTATGACAAGGATGGTAAATCAGACAATATCCGAAAACTTGAAAATCTCGTCTTCCTGGAGCGGGAGTCGAACCTGCGTCATCCAGATAGCGCCCGCGTATGCTAAACACTACACAAACCAGAAGGAAAAAATCTCAGGTTTCCGATTAATTTGAATACAACAATCCCAGGATTATATAGTCGAAGCAACCGGCATTCATATTTAGCGAATCTGGAGGTTAAAAATCCTATCCCGTGATTTTCCTGAAGATGAGATAAATCATGAATGAAATACGGGGTTACACCATGTTATACACATTTTTTTTAAGAGGGCAACCCTTTTTTTGGTGTAAATATGACAAGGATGGTAAGTCAGATGATATCCGAAAACTTGAACATTTCGTCGTCCTGGAGCAAGAATCGAACTCTCGTCTCTCGGATGGCTCCCGGGAATGCTAACCACTACAGAATTATCTTATTCGAAGAGGGAAGAGATAGCGGCTCAGTGAAAAATAATTGGAATTTCTTATTGATTGAGCTGTATTCAGGACTGTAACTTTTCCAAGCACTGATGAGCAACTATGTGTGTTTCAAACCCTTGTCTATCCAAACACAACAAGGAATCTAGTTCGTTTCTGTAATGAGAAATATGAAATTGAAATGGATCACTCAAATGCATTGCCGCCGGTTTAAATTTGCCCAAATCAGCGAAGCGTTTTTAAAAGTTTCCAAAATGATTCCTTTATCTACTCAGCACGAATTTGGAGTTTCACATCGTAGACATGAATTGAATATTTTTTTCAAGGAAATTTTAGAGAACCGGGAAGTTTGCAACGTCTGCAGATGTTGAGTATAAGTAACACATTTGTGTTTTATTCACAAACATTTTTGTCTGGGAAACTAATAAATTTATTTAGTTCCTAAAGCTTCATATTCAGGACGTTCATGGCCCTCGAGACCAGAGGTACCCAGAGATAAGTTTCGGCATTCAGTTTACGCACTCACCCTCCACTTGACGCACTTCTCTCCGTCTCTTCCATTCCCCAGATAACAGTTACCGATAAAATTGCAGAACGTGTAACTGCGTTACAGATCCGTTCACGATTTTATGTATTTATTTATTTATTTATTATAAAATATATTTGCGGAGTGAATCTGCTAAATTATCGTCTTTGCTTTTTCGAGACCGAACAGTAAAAACAATCATGCTGGCAAAAAATTGGAGTTGATAAAATGTAAATTACATTGTGCTTAAGACCGTTTGATATAGACCTGATTAGGACTAAACATAGACCGGATTTAATTTAATGACGATATTTTGAATTTCTACGAATTTGTCTTTGGATGATACAGAAAAGTATTCAACCTGGTGTAAGAAGTCATTGTATAGGCCGGAAATTAATTTTTCTCCTGCGCGGTTTTTACCAACATAATCGAAAGTAATTGAATGCGAACTTCAGCTATCGTGAACTATTGATGGATATAGAGCAACATTTATTTGTTTCTTTAAAATAAGTCCCAAACACTGGAAATAACACTTCTTAGCAGTAGTTTTTCATATCTTAAACAGAAATTTTTTATTACTGAAAAAAGCAGGAAACAATTTGTATAAAACATTTTTGGTATTACGGAACGGTAAGTTTTGTGGCACCTCTTGCACGAATAAACACACACACACACACACACACACACACACACTCATATATATATATACATTTTATTTTGGGCAGCAGATATCAAGTGAGGGTCACATTGATGAAGAAATTAATCGTAGTATAAAACTTAGATCGAGGGCTTTTGGAAGAAACAGCATTATTTTTAAGAGCACTATGCCATTGTGTCTTAAAAGAAAAATGTTTAATCAATGCATCCTGCCAGTGCTAACGTATAGAGCAAGAACATGGACTTTAACTAAAAAAAGACATACGAAGACTCCAGACACCTCAAAGAGGCATGGAGAGATGCATGATTGGTGTAACCAGGGAACATAAGAAGATGAACTTGTGTATAAGGAAAATAGCAGGAGTGAACGACACATACACACACACACACACACACACACACACATATATTTATATATATATATCATCATCATCATCATCATCATTGTCAACCATTATCAATAAACTGCTGGACGAAGGTCTCCCCAAGTTTCCCTCCACAACGGCCTGTCTTGTGCCAGTCTCCTCCATGTCACCCCTGCATACTATCGAATTTCATCCACCCATCTCCCATGTGGTCTTCTTCTGGGTCTTTTCCTGTCCCTTGGAATCCAATCTAAAATTTCTGCTGTCCATCGATGATCTGTCCTTCTGGCAGTATGTCCAGCCCATTGCCATTTCAGGGATTTAACTCTGATCATGATGTCTTCCACTCTTGTCATTTTTCGGATCCACGAGTTCCTCTTCTTATCTCTCCTGGTTACACCAAGTATGCACCTCTCCATGCTGCTTTGAGTTGTCTGCAGCCTTTGTATGTCTCTTTTACTTAAGGTCCACGTCTCAGCACCATACGTAAGCACTGGAAGGATGCATTGATCAAACACTTTTCTTTTAAGACATAATGGCATATTGCTCTTGAAAATTATGCTGTTTCTTCCAAAAGCTCTCCAGGCAAGTTTTGAACGCCGATTAATTTCTTCATCAATGTGACCCTCACTTGATATCTGCTGTCCAAGATAAACGTATGTGTCTGTTATCTCCAGCTTTTCTCCATCAATCGATAAATCTTCATTTCTTGTAAAAGCATTGAACATCACTTTTGTCTTCTGAAAGTTCATTTTTAATCCCACTTCTTTACTCTTGTCAGCAAGTTCCTGGATCATACTCTGCAGCTCTGATGGGCTAGTTGCAAAAATGACTACGTCATCAGCAGAACGAAGGTGGGTTAGATAATCTCCATTAATCTTTATCACCTTGTTTTCCCAGCTCAGTGACTGAAAAACACCCTCCAATATGGCATTAAAGAGCTTCGGAGATATGGTGTCACCTTGTCTCACTCCCTTTCCAATTTTTATGAGTGTTGTATTTTCAAACAGCCTAATCTTTGCACTTGCATTTTCATAGATGTTATTAATAATATTAATGTATGCCTCTTCAATACCGCAGGTTTTCAGAGCCATTGTAACTGCTAATGGTTTCACCGAATCAAAGGCTTTTTCATAATCGATAAAAGCCATGCACAATGGAAGTTCATATTCCCTCGCTCTTTCAATTAGTTCTCTCAGCACATGTATATGATCTATTGTGCTGTATCCACTCCTGAATCCAGCTTGTTCTCTCGGTTGAGCCATGTCCAGTGTTACCTTCAAGCGGTGTGAAAGAACTTTAGTGAAGATTTTATAAACTACTGATAGGAGGCTGATAGGTCTGTAGTTTCCGAGATCCTCAATGTCACCTTTCTTATGTAGCAGGATCATTATAGCGTTGTTCCAATCCTCAGGAATCTTTCCTTCATTAAGGCATCGAGTGAAAATTTGGGCGAGTACTGTTTCGATTTCTCCACTTGCTTCTTGTATGATGTCTACAGTAATTCCATCTTCTCCTGGAGCTTTTCCCCGCTTCATGTTCTTGATTGCATGTGCAACTTCTGCTGGAAGGACTGGAGGAACTCTGGTACTGGTATCTTTCATGATGTCTGGAGTGCATGTATCATCCCTTTCATATAATTTGGAGTAGAAATATTTCACTCTTGTCAAAATTTCGCCTCTATTTCTTGTTACAGAACCATCTTCTTTTCTCAGTGCCATAATCTGTTTTCTTCCCTTACTGAGATGTCACTTTGCTATCTTTAGGCTTTGGTTGTTTTCAATTGCTTTCCTCACTAGTTCACAGTTGAATTTTCTTACGTCTTCAGTGATACTTTTTCGTACTGTCTTGCATAGCTCTATATATTCCACTTTGGAAGTCACATCTTCTTTAGTTGTCCTCATCTTTCTTCTTTTTTGCATCAACATTTTCGTTTTTCCTGATAATTTATTTACATGCAACTTGTTCTTAGACCCAGCTAATTTTGTTGCTGTTTCCATAAGAGCTTTGGTTACTTTTCTGTTAACTTCAGAGATGTCCTCTTCTTCCGATGTTAGGCCTTCTAAAGCAGAGAACCTGTTCTTCAGTTCCAACTTGAAGGTAATATGGTGTTTTTTAAGGTTGGTTATGTCAATAGATTTTGTTTGTCTTATGAGCTTGCCACGTTCAAGTTTAGTGTTGAGGTGCATCTTACATCTCACCAATCTATGGTCACTACCTGTGTTGAACTTGTTTAGCACACTGCAGTCTTCTATGACGAATTTTTTGTTACACATAATAAAATCAATTTCACTTGTCGTCCCATTTGGATGTCTCCATGTCCATTTCCTGTGTGGCTTTTTCTTGAAAAAGGAGTTCAAGATGAAAAACCCTTCTGCCTCTGCAAATTCAACAAGAGTATTTCCACGCTGGTTTCTGTTGCCGTGACCGAATTTACCTACTGAAGTTTCATTCTGTTTCCGTTGCCCTATTTTTGCATTGAAATCTCCCATAATTATTTTCAAGTGCTGCTTACCTTTATTATTTAGATGACAAATTTCCTCATAAAATTCTTCAATTTCTTCTTCAGGATGACTTGTGGTGGGTGCATATGTTTGAATAATCTGAGCCTGGTATCTTCTCGATAGTTGGATAACGAGTCGTGCAGCTCTGTCAGAGGAACTTTCAACTTCTGTTAGAGCTGCACGACTCGTTATCCAACTATCGAGAAGATACCAGGCTCAGATTATTCAAACATATGCATTCACCACAAGTCATCCTGAAGAAGAAATTTTAGAATTTTATGAGGAAATTTGTCATCTAAATAATAAAGGTAAGCAGCACTTGAAAACAATTATGGGAGATTTCAATGCAAAAATAGGGCAACGGCAACAGAATGAAACTTCAGTAGGTAAATTCGGTCACGGCAACAGAAACCAGCGTGGAAATACTCTCGTTGAGTTTGCAGAAGCAGAAGGGTTTATATATATATTTAATTAGTTGTGGAGTCATTTTGGTGGGGTTTTGCCATAACTCACCACGCTGGACTGGGTTGATGAGTGTTTGATAGCATTTCCTCTAATCCCGATAGTATAGTTATACCGCTATTGGCGGTCGTCAGAGCACCTTTAGTGGGAACAGGACGCACCACGAGAAGGAGGGGTTGACATTTGTGAAGGAGAGGCTGTGATGTTACGCATCACCTGACCTTACATCCGGAGGAGACTGGCACAAGACAGACCGTTGTGGAGGAAACTTGGGGAGACTTCGTCCAGCAGTGGATTGATAATGGTTGACAAAGATGATATATATATATATCATAATCATCATCATCATTGTCAACCATTATCAATCCACTGCTAGACGAAGGTCTCCCCGAGTTTCCTCCACAACGGTCTGTCTTGTGCCAGTCTCATCCATGTCACTCCCGCATACTTTCGAATTTCATCCACCCATCTTCCATGCGGTCTTCTTCTGGGTCTTTTCCTGTCCCTTGGAATCCAATCTAAAATTTCGGCTGTCCATCGATGGTCTGTTCTTCTGGCAGTATGTCCAGCCCATTGCCATTTCAGGGATTTAACTCTGATCATGATGTCTTCCACTCTTGTCATTTTTCGGATCCACGTGTTCCTTTTCTTATCTCTCCTGGTTACACCAAGCATGCACCTCTCCATGCTGCTTTGAGCTGTTTGCAGCCTTTTTATGTCTCTCTTAGCTAAGGTCCACGTCTCTGCACCATACGTAAGCACTGGAAGGATGCATTGATCAAACACTTTTCTTTTAAGACATAATGGCATATTGCTCTTGAAAATTATGCTGTTTCTTCCAAAAGCTCTCCAGGCAAGTTTTGTACGCCGATTAATTTCTTCACCAATGTGACCCTCACTTGATATCTGCTGTCCAAGATAAACGTACGTGTCTGTTATCTCCAGCTTTTCTCCATCAATCGATAAATCTTCATTTCTTGTAAAAGCATTGTACATCACTTCTGTCTTCTGAAAGTTTATTTTTAATCCCACTTCTTTACTCTTGTCAGCAAGTTCCTGGATCATACTCTGTAGCTCTGATGGGGTAGTTGCAAAAATGACTATGTCATCAGCAAAACGAAGGTGGGTTAGATAATCTCCTTTAGTCTTTATCCCTTTGTTTTCCCAGTTCAGTGATCGAAAGATATTTTACAATGTGGCATTAAAGAGCTTCGGAGATATGGTGTCACCTTGTCTTACTCCTTTTCCAATTTTTATGTGTGTTGTATTTTCAAACAGCCGAATCTTTGCACTTGCATTTTCATAGATGTTATTAATAATATTAATGTATGCATCTTCAATACCGCAGGATTTCAGAGCCATTGTAACTGCTGATGGTTTCACCGAATCAAAGGCTTTTTCATAATCGATAAAAGCCATTCACAATGGAAGTTCATATTCCCTCGCTCTTTCAATTAGTTCTCTCAGTACGTGGATATGATCTATTGTGCTGTAGCGACTCCTGAATACAGCTTGTTCTCTCGGTTGAGCCATGTCCAGTGTCACCTTAAAGCGGTGTGAAAGAACTTTAGTGAAGATTTTATAAACCACTGATAGGAGGCTGATAGGTCTGTAGTTCCCGAGATCCTCAATGTCACCTTTTTTATGTAGCAAGATCATTGTAGCGTTGTTCCAATCCTCAGGAATTTTCCCTTCATTAAGGCATTGAGTGAAAATTTGGGCGGGTACTGTTTCGAATTCTCCACTTGCTTCTTGTATGATGTCTACAGTAATTCCATCTTCTCCTGGAGCTTTTCCCCGCTTCATGTTCTTGATTGCATGTGCAACTTCTGCTGGAAGGACTGGAAGAACTCGGGTACCTTTCATGATGCCTGGAGTACATGTATCATCCCTTTCATATAATTTGGAGTAGAAATCTTTCACTCTTGTCAACATTTCGCCTCTATTTCTTGTTACAGAACCATCTTCTTTTCTCAGTGCCATAATCTGTTTTTCCCCTTACTGAGATGTCCCTTTGCTATCTTTAGGCTTTGGTTGTTTTCAATAGCTTTCCTTACTAGTTCACAGTTGAATTTCCTTACGTCTTCAGTGATACTTTTTCGTACAGTCTTGCATAGCTCTATATATTCCACTTTGGAAGTCACATCTTCTTTAGTTGTCCTCATCACTCTTCTTTTTTGCATCAACATTTTTGTTTTTCCTGATAATTTGTTCACATGCAATTTGTTCTTAGACCCAGCTAATTTTGTTGCTGTTTCCATAAGAGCTTTGGTTACTTTTCTGTTAACTTCAGAAACATCCACTTCTTCCGATGTTAGGCCTTCTAAAGCAGAGAATCTGTTCTTCAGTTCCAATTTGAAGGTATTATGGTGTTTTTTAAGGTTGGTTATGTCAATACATTTTGTTTGTCTTATGAGCTTGCTACGTTCGAGTTTAGTGTTGAGGTGCATCTTACATCTCACCAATCTATGGTCACTGCCTGTGTTGAACTTGTTTAGCACACTGCAGTCTTCTATGACGAATTTTTTGTTACACATAATAAAATCAATTTCACTTGTCGTCCCATTTGGATGTCTCCATGTCCATTTCCTGTGTGGCTTTTTCTTGAAAAAGGATTTCAAGATGAAAAACCCTTCTGCCTCTGCAAACTCTACGAGAGTATTTCCACGCTGGTTTCTTTTGCCGTGAACGAATTTACCTACTGAAGTTTCATTCTGTTGCCTTTGCCCTATTTTTGCATTGAAATCTCCCATAATTATCTTCAAGTGCTGCTTACCTTTATTATTTAGATCATGAATTTCCTCATAAAATTCTTCAATTTCTTCTTCAGCATGACTTGTGGTGGGTGCATAAGTTTGAATAATCTGAGCCTGGTATCTTCTCGAGAGTTTGATAACGAGTCGTGCAGCTCTGTCAGAGGAACTTTCAACTTCTACAACTTTACCCTTCAGTTTCTTGTTTATTATAAATCCAACACCACTAGTTCTGCCAGTATTTGTCCCAAGATAGTAGAAGAGATGTCCACTTTTCAGTTCAATGAGATCTTCTCCTTTTCTCCTTACCTCACTTAGCCCGACGATGTCCCACTTGATCCTTTGTAGTTCCTCTTCCAATTCAAGAAGCCTTGAATCAGAAGATAGGGAGCGTCCGTTGTACGTAGCCAAGGTCAGCATCAGATGGCAGCCTAGTCCGGTCCTCCGGGGATTCTTAGCACATTCTGCCTTCATGTCGCACTAGCCGCTGCCTTGGCCAGGTACATTCCAGCTGCCGGAGACTGACTGCCAAGATTTAAGTTGTGGAGTCATTTTGGAGGGGTTTGGCCATAACTCACCACGCTGGCTAAGCGGTTTGGTGAGTGTGGGATAGCATTTCCTCTAATCCCGATGGTACAGTTATACCGCTATTGGCGGTCGTCAGAGCCCCTTTAGTGGGAACAGGATGTACCACGAGAAGGCGTGGTTGACATTTGTCCAGGAGAGGCTGTGATGTTACGCATCACCTGACCTTACATCCCTATATATATATATATATATATATCATCATTGTCAACCATTATCAATCCACTGCTGGACGAAGGTCTCCCCAAGTTTCCTCCACAACGGTCTGTCTTGTGCCAGTCTCCTCCATGTCACCCCTGCATACTTTCGAATTTCATCCACCCATCTCCCATGTGGTCTTCTTCTGGGTCTTTTCCTGTCCCTTGGAATCCAATCTAAAATTTCGGCTGTCCATCGATGATCTGTCCTTCTGGCAGTATGTCCAGCCCATTGCCATTTCAGGGATTTAACTCTGATCATGATGTCTTCCACTCTTGTCATTTTTCGGATCCACGAGTTCCTCTTCTTATCTCTCCTGGTTACACGAAGCATGCACCTCTCCATGCTGCTTTGAGTTGTCTGCAGTCTTTGTATATCTCTTTTAGTTAAGGTCCGCGTCTCAGCTCCATACGTAAGCACTGGAATGATGCATTGATGAAACACTTTTCTTTTAAGACATAATGGCATATTGCTCTTGAAAATTATGCTGTTTTTTCCAAAAGCTCTCCAGGCAAGTTTTGTACGCCGATTAATTTCTTCATCAATGTGACCCTCACTTGATATCTGCTGTCCAAGATAAACGTACGTGTCTGTTATCTCCAGCTTTTCTCCATCATTCAATGAATCTTCGTTTCTTGTAAAAGCATTGAACATCACTTTTGTCTTCTCTAAGTTCATTTTTAATCCCACTTCTTTACTCTTGTCAGCAAGTTCCTGTATCATACTCTGCATATCTGATGGCTTAGTTGCAAAAATGACTACGTCATCAGTAAAACAAAGGTGGGTTAGATAATCTTCATTAATCTTTATCCATTTGTTATCGCAGTTCAGTGATTTAAAGACAATTTCCAATGTGGCATTAAAGAGCTTCAGAGATATGGTGTCACCTTGTCTCACTCCCTTTCCAATTTTTATGTGTGTTGTATTTTCAAACAGCCGAATCTTTGCACTTGCATTTTCATAGATGTTATTAATAATATTAATGTATGCATCTTCAATACCGCAGGTTTTCAGATCCATTGTAACTGCTGATGGTTTCACCGAATCAAAGGCTTTTTCATAATCGATAAAAGCCATGCACAATGGAAGTTCATATTCCCTCGCTCTTTCAATTAGTTCTCTCAGTACGTGGATATGATCTATTGTGCTGTAGCCACTCCTGAATCCAGCTTGTTCTCTCGGTTGAGCCATGTCCAGTGTTACCTTCAAGCGGTGTGAAAGAACTTTAGTGAAGATTTTATAAACTACTGATAGGTCTGTAGTTTCCGAGATCCTCAATATCACCTTTCTTATGTAGCAGGATCATTGTAGCGGTGTTCCAATCCTCAGGAATCTTTCCTTCATTAAGGCATCGAGTGAAAATTTGGGCGAGTACAGGTTCAATTTCTCCACTTGCTTCTTGTATGATGTCTACAGTAATTCCATCTCCTGGAGCTTTTCCCCGCTTCATGTTCTTGATTGCATGTGCAACTTCTGCTGGAAGGACTGGAGGAACTCTGGTACTGGTATCTTTCATGATGTCTGGAGTGCACGTATCATCCCTTTCATATAATTTGGAGTAGAAATCTTTCACTCTTGTCAAAATTTCGCCTCTATTTCTTGTTACAGAACCATCTTCTTTTCTCAGTGCCATAATCTGTTTTCTTCCCTTACTGAGATTTCCCTTTGCTATCTTTAGGCTTTGGTTGTTTTCAATTGCTTTCCTCACTAGCTCACAGTTGAATTTTCTTACGTCTTCAGTGATACTTTTTCTTACTGTCTTGCATAGCTCTATATATTACACTTTGGAAGTCACATCTTCTTTAGTTGTCCTCATCTCTCTTCTTTCTTGCATCAACATTTTCGTTTTTCCTGATAATTTGTTTACATGCAACTTGTTCTTAGACCCAGCTAATTCTGTTGCTGTTTCCATAAGAGCTTTGGTTACTTTTCTGTTAACTTCAGAGATGTCCACTTCTTCCGATGTTAGGCCTTCTAAAGCAGAGAACCTGTTCTTCAGTTCCAACTTGAAGGTATTATGGTGTTTTTAAGGTTGGTTATGTCAATAGATTTTGTTTGTCTTTTGAGCTTGCCACGTTCAAGTTTGGTGTTGAGGTGCATCTTACATCTCACCAATCTATGGTCACTAACTGTGTTGAACTTGTTTAGCACACTGCAGTCTTCTATGACGAATTTTTTGTTACACATAATAAAATCAATTTCACTTGTCGTCCCATTTGGATGTCTCCATGTCCATTTCCTGTGTGGCTTTTTCTTGAAGAAGGAGTTCAAGATGAAAAACCCTTCTGCCTCTGCAAACTCTACGAGAGTATTTCCACGCTGGTTTCTTTTGCCGTGAACGAATTTACCTACTGAAGTTTCATTCTGTTGCCGTTGCCTATTTTTGCATTGAAATCTCCCATAATTATTTTCAAGTGCTGCTTACCTTTATTATTTAGATGACAAATTTCCTCATAAAATTCTTCAATTTCTTCTTCAGGATGACTTGTGGTGGGTGCATAAGTTTGAATAATCTGAGCCTGGTGTCTTTTCGAGAGTTGGATAACAAGTCGTGCAGCTCTGTCAGAGGAACTTTCAACTTCTACAACAATGTCCTTCAGTTTCTTGTTTATTATAAATCCAACACCACTAGTTCTGCCAGTATCTGTCCCACGATAGTAGAAGAGATGTCCACTTTTCAGTTCGATGAGATCTTCTCCTTTTCTCCTTGCGTCACTTTGCCCCACGATGTCCCACTTGATCCTTTGTAGTTCCTCTTCCAATTCAAGAAGCCTTGAATCAGAAGATAGGGAGCGTCCGTTGTACGTAGCCAAGGTCAGCATCAGATGGCAGCCTAGTCCGGTCCTCCGGGGATTCTTAGCACCCTCTGCCTTCATGTCGCACTGGCCGCTGCCTTGGCCAGGTACTTTCCAGCTGCCGGAGACTGACTGCCAAGATTTAAGTTGTGGAATCATTTTGGAGGGGTTTGGCCATAATTCACCACGCTGGCCAAGCGGGTTGTTGAGTTTGGGATAGAATTTCCTCTAATCCCGATGGTATAGTTATACCGCTATTGGCGGTCGTCAGAGCCCCTTTAGTGGGAACAGGATGTACCACGAGAAGGCGGGGTTGACATTTGTCAAGGAGAGGCTGTGATGTTACGCATCACCTGACCTTACATCCCATATATATATATATAAATTTTAATAATTTGAAAAAAGGACAAGAACATATTAATATAAAAGGTATGAACATATTAAACAAATGTTTAATAATTTATAGGTAGATGAAACGCTCTACGTTCCTGTTTATTTCTCAGGCTTCGCAAATTCTCATATTTTTAAGGAATACAATGAGTTATATGTGGCGCACATCCGTAAGATGGGCAAAGTGTGATATGATGTGCACTTTTAAAATGTTAACAAAACAGATATCTTAATTTCCTTAATTCATCTATAGTCGTTTTCTCATATACACAGATTTGTCAAAGGTTACCTGTATGAGTAGGTTTACTCTTGCACTCCTCTTTTATAAGTTATATAGATATTTTTGTCAACATGTCATTTTGATTAATTTTCTTGTTTTTCTCAAAATGTTCTTATATTTTTTATTAACTATTAAACCTAAATTTTGATAAGTAATTACTGAAAAAACGCTTTTCTTAATCTTTCTCACTTAATGTTCAAAATAAAGAAAATATTCTTAAAACCTCTGTCGAATGCAATGCTAAATATTCTAACTACAATTTCGTTCATTTTAATTAAGGACATTTTTAGCAAACTTAAACCATGAGCATGAGATTTGTGTTGAGAGATCAGTGTTTGGTCGAATTTCTTTGCTTGGAAGAATATCCCTTTGGCGTTCGTCCACACATAATTCAAAGTATAAATCTAGGTTTTCTTCTGAAATATCGGAATCTTTCTCTTCATGACATCTGGGATACTTTGATTACATTATATAAACCGGCCGAAGTCTATATTAAAAAAAATGGGAAACATATAAATGTGTAGTGAAATTCATTTATCATCAAATTTATGCGTGACACAAATTTATGGCTTGAAAGCATGCAACGGAAGGGATATGTTTCGTGATTGACAAATTGAGGCGTTCTGTTATATTAATATATCAAGTTATTTAAAAATGTGTGCTGAATTGGTGTAAAAGATGTTTATGGCTACTGTTTTTCTTCAAACACTAATGAGTTCTGTAATATTTTTCTATATATAATTATCAGATGGATATCAGGCTAGCAATATGAGATCCTACCAAAAATGCTTGTCAAATACTTGCTGCTTTTCATTAATTTCTGCAGTGGACGATTATTCCTCCCATCTCCAGTATGCTTTACCCCCGAAGTGTCGAAATTTAAGAAGGAAGAAAAACATAAAAGTAATCACGCACTTTTTTTCTGATTTTGAAATGTTAAACAAGAATTAGTTATTTATCATATACGGTTCTGTACAAAATGAGGTCGATTATATTATACTTAGACAAAACATTATTTGAACAACAGCGGTTCCAGCTAATAATTGCGTTGTGTATAAACTGAGTGGCCACTTTATTATGAGCACCTGACAGTTTTAAACAAATGAGCTATGTCTGCACACTGTTGCCGCCAGAGAGCGGGAGTAGTATGAAATGAGAAAGCTTAGCTTAGTGCTTGCGACAGTAGTAGAAGTGATTTTTGTTGGACGAGATGGGTAAAAAATACGGTGTGACGGAGTTTCAACGTGGAATGATTGTAGGAGCTCGTAGCCATGGAGCGAGTATCACCGAAACCGCCGCATTCGTGAAATAATTCAGAGCAGCTGTTGCTAAAGTGTTTAAAGACTGGAGTGTCAGCCAAATAACTGGGTCTCTACGTACAACGTGTAGTCCTCACCCACTAGTGACTGCTCGGGCGGAACGGAGAGTGTCCAGACTTGTAACAGACAACAGAAGGCCAACAGTGCAGCAAATTACAGACCATCCTAATCAAGGATCCACTCAAATGATCTCTTCACGCACTGTTCACCGTACACTGCATCGGATGGGATATGGCAGCCGAAAGCCTGTTCGAACACCTTTGCTGTCTGCAGTTAGCAAGAGAAAATGTCTCTACTTCGCACAGGAGCACAGGGATTGGATAGTCGATAATTGGAAACAAATTATGGAGTCCGATGAATCACGTTTTCAGTTGCACCATGCCGATGGCCGAGTGAGAAATGGTCGGAAACAGCACAAAAGCATGGACCCCAAATGCATTGCTACAACCCTTCAAGCTGGTGGAGGCAACGTTATGGTTTGGGTAATGTTTTCCTGGCATGCTTTGGGCCCTTTAATTCGTGTTGATCAACGTCTGACTGGCACATCACATCTAAACGTCGTTGCGGACCAAGTGCTTCCTGTCATGTGGATGGTTTATCCCAATGTCAATGGTTACTTTCAACAAGATAATGCGTCCTGCCAAAGTGCTCGTATTGTACAGGATTGGTTTCAGGAACATGCCGGAGAGTTTATTTTGCTGAGAAGGCCCTCACAATCCCCAGATCTCAACACCATTGAGAATTCGTGGTATGAAGTTGAACGAGCCATCAGACCGCTGGATCCACAACCCTGAAATCTCACACTCCTGGAAGGTGCTATTCATCAAGCTGGTCTCAGATCCCACAAATCACCTATCAACATCACGTGGAGTCCATGGCACGAAGAATCGACACAGTATTAAAGGCAACAGGTGGCCCAACGAAGTACTGAGTGGGTAGTCATAATAAAGTGGCCAATCAGAGTATATCCCAATCCGAAAAGTTTGGTGAAAAATAAGTGAAATGTTCTTGAAGTGTATATATGCCGCACAATATTCATTTAATAAAGGAAATATCAGTCCTCTGACAAATAGGCGTACTAATATTTATTCGGTCACAATGTTCTCAGAAAAATCTTCTTGCTATTACTTTAATTCAATTTACTCGGGAATATATTTGAATTTCCTCATTTTGAAATTTGTTAAGGCCTTAGAGAGTGCCATGAATTTTGCACAAAACGCCCACTACTTCAGGAAAAGAGTCTCGCTTCCTTTTACTCTGCAACTATGATAGAAGACATCTGACAAGAATTTAGCGTAAACTGATTTCGGTGGAAGGAGAGTTTATACGTCTGCTCAGCTTGCCATAGCACCTGTCCAAATGTTGAAACCCCTACCTATCAAAGATAAGTACACATATTAGTAGCATAATGAAAGCTAAACGTTGCTGATCGCCTGAAGAATTTCAGGTTTGGACAGTTGTATACACTTCACAGTCATTTTCGCCTCGTCTGTGTCATCAAATCGTTGCCCCGGAAACTGTCCTTCATTGGACGGAACAGGTGCAAGTTGGAGGCGCAAGATCTGGGCTCTACAGTGAATAAAGAGCCTCCAACCAGACTAATTTGCTGATCGCCTGATTTGTTACAAAAGATGTGTGTTGTTTCGCATTGTTACGGTTAATATGGATTTTATTCAGATTCTTGTTCGGCCTCGTTCTCCTTTTTGACTTCTCTAAGCTTTTCGAATGTCTCAATGTAACGCTCGCTGGTCACGGTACGGCCACGTTCCAGAAAATCAAGGAGAATGACACTCCTGTCATCCCAAAAACAGTCACCATGAATTTTTGTTCTGATCGCTCTATCTTTAAGTTCTTAGGCCTTAGTGAAGATGTGTGACGCCATTCCATGGATTGATTCTGAGTTTCCGGTTCGTAAAGATAGGCTCACGTTGCACTCCCGCCACTAGATAGAGAAAAAGTGTCTTCATTTGGTCCAAACTTTTCTAGAAGATATGGCCAGACATCCTCAGTTCTCTCCTTCAAATACGGTGTCAATTACGAAGGTACCCACTTTGCACACACATTCCGATACCCTAAGTCTTCCACCATTTTCTGTATGCCATTCAGACTATAGGCCAGTTGTGCAACAATCTCACGGTTTGTGAGTAGTCTGTTAGAACGTGTCAGTTCACCACTCTCTGGTGATTCGTGTCAGTGTTCGCCGATGCTGGTCTCTCACTGCGTGGTTTTCTTCAATGCTGGTTTCCCATTCTTTAAACTTCCTCATCCATGTGTTCACATTTCTCTTATCAGTGGTGTTCACTCCGTAAACATTCTGTACCCTTCTATGGATGTCGGATAGCCTGCACGCTTCCTCCCACAAGAACACATTGACGACATGTCGCTTTTGGTTGGAATCTATTATTTACCTACAATGAAGAAGTGTTACTATAGAGGAAGAGTTACTCTACTAACAGGTGCGATTTGAATGACCTCTGTCAGTTAATTAAAAAGTTATGATCACTTTTTCATTGCATTATGTATAACTCTCGTAAATGTCCCTGAACTAAGGTACAATGTAATCGACATATTATGTTTCCAAGTAGACTGTGTTGCAAATCAGACTGATTCTTTAGGGCCAGCCTTGTAAAATACACTGTTTTGTACAGTGGTTGCTCATTCGTCGCCGAAGTCTGCATGATACTAATTTTGGAATGGGCGACCCAGTTCTGAATTTCCAATTTACGGCCTTGGCTCGGCACGGTCTGACACGTTTGAGGGTTCATAAAGCGTTCTGTTCCATTTATTGCAAATAATACAAGTCTTCTTTTAGAGTAGTAATCTTCAACCCGAGGCTCACGCATCACTTTGCAAATTGGCAGGACTAAGATACTTGCTTCAAAGTGCCATTTCGCCTTTTTCGAACATTCTTCTATGTAAACAAGAAATTAAAACATCAAAGAGATCAGTGTTGACCAAGGACATGAAAGACATGTGGTGAACCGTTTATACAGGAAAGTGCAGTCTACCAGTACGTCTTCCTTAACCCGAGAGTCTAAACACCTTAATTTCATCAGAGCCATAAACTTTTGATAAGAGATCTACTGCTATATTAAAATATTTTTGTCACCGACATAATGGTGTTTAAACAAGAAGTATTTCAGATTTATTTAAAAAAGACCACGATCCAATAAAATCTGACCATAAGTGTGGTGTCTACTTTATTCCTTTACATGAGCTATGGACACAGAGGAACCTCCTAAAATATACTTAGGATCTACAAAATGGAACTTAAGGACGAGAATTGGTCAACATGTGTATAATTGAAAGAGAGCCTCCATGTTTACTACTCTTTCAAGACTCACAATTGATGGAAATTAGCTACCCCTATGAAAATATTCATCTATGCTTGCAAAACCTCAAAATAAAACTATCTTACAATTCACGGAAATTCTATATATCTATTATTATGGTTCATTATCTTGCAATGACAATATTCTTTCATATATTCCAACCCCCTGGAAATCCCTACTTTTCAAGTTTTCTCAAGATCACATGAGAAACTCTCTATTGTATAATGACTCTCAACAGAAGTTATAGAATGACGTAAATTATCTTCTCCTTCATCACAACGATATTCATCAAATAAATTTAAACTCGTTCCTGTCCATTTGTAATATGATAAACATTTGTGGATAAACACACTGTGGGTTCGAAAGGTCTTATGTCCATATGTATTTTAAACTTTTTAGTGTTAAACTAATTTTGAACTTCTCTATACTTTATGAGTTCATGAAGTTTCCAAATCGAGCAAAGACGGTGTGTTTTCTATTCATCCTACATTACTACACGAAAATCAAATTATTCCTAGAGAAATAATATATCAGCCTAAAAGAGTGGGATAACCTTTTTCACATTTGAGCCAATGCTAAAGGAACTGTTCAAATGAGCGAAACAGCTGCAGTAAATAGCTATAAAAACAAACGTGCTTTCACTGACTGATGCGAACTGTAAAGCCGCCTCAGTAACTACGGTACTTTGCCAAGCTCTTGCCTGCCCGCTCCCATTGGACGAAATCCCGGCCTTCTTCCAATAGAAACACGGACATTAGTCGATTTTAAGCCGAGTTCGAGTTTCGCCTGATAATCCGTAGAGGAAGACTGGAACACCGGTTTTTTTTCCATTTCCGAGCCTTCTGTCTGTTGTAATAGAGATGACTTACATGATCGCCTCTCGAGGCGAACAACATATGCTCGCTTCAACCTATTTGCAAAATTAGTATTTAAACTTATAAATTGAAGGCTCATAAATTCAGGATTCATTCCCTCGTTGAAACCTTTTTTAACAAAATTTACGAATCAGAATGAGAATTTCCGAGTTTCATTTAGCATGCACAATTAAAGGCGTACTGTATCTTACATATGTAAAATTTTTCTTCATAGGCGAAAACTTTTTGGTGAGACGATGCCTGATCTGGCGAGCTGCCCTACTTTTAACGAAAAGTCAGCCGCACACCAAGACTTGATAGCGGACACAAGACAGCTTCTTGTTAAAATGAGGATATTGAAAACCTGACTTTTAAAAGTTTTATATCTTTTTATATTACAATAATAAACTGCTGCTTTGGAATTTTTGTAACTAAAAATATGACTTGGAAAATTTAAGTCATATTTTATGTCAAACCATAAATTCAATGCTTTTTGTGCTTCATATCTGAATTTTTCATACTATTGCACGTTCATGAATTCAACGAGACGTTTTCTTAATTTCTTTTTAATTCTGCTTCTGTAGACATATGTTTTAATCTTAAGAAATTAAAAAAAATATTTATCAGCAGATTTCCCTGACTTCAGTCTTCTCCGTTTCGCTAATTTTTTCTGCTTTTCATGAAACACAATGAGGAAAGATGTATCTTAATAAGATGTTGTGAATCAAATTTATTTAACATTGTGCATGCGAGATACATACTTGTGCTCGGCCGCTTACTTTTAGTATTGTTATAACTACTGGAGTTCGTAGTTTGGCAAACACCTTCCCAGTAGAAACCCATTATTAAACGTCCCATGGTTGATTAATAATGGGTATTCATAACTGTCCGCTTCTTGTTGTAAATCCCATGGTTTACAACAAGGAGCGGACAGTTTTGTAGGTAACTGCAATATCCAATCACATTTTTCTTGTCAAAGGTTAACAGCAAATTCCTTTTTTGTCATTTTCTTACGTAATGTGAATATGGTACAGAAATATGTGGTAAATAACTGCGTAACATGCGTATTCTGCTAGTCACTTTTCGGAGTCACGAGTTCCTCTTTTCATATCTCCTGTTTACACCAAGCATGCACCTCTCGATACCTCTTTGAGCTGTCTGCAGCGTTTGTATGTCTCTTTTAGTTAAGGTCCACGTCTCTGCACCATACGTAGGCACTAAAAGGATGCATTGATCAAACACTTTTCTTTTAAGACATAGTGGCATATTGCTCTTGATAATTATGCTGTTTCTTCCAAAAGCTCTCCAGGCATGTTTTATACGCCGATTAATTTCTTCATCAATGGGACCTTCACTTGATATCTGGTGTCCAAGATAAAAGTATGTGTTTGTTATCTCCAGCTTTTCTGCATCAATCGATAAATCTTCATTTCTTGTAAAAGCATTGAACAACACTTTTGTTTTCTGAAAGTTCATTTTTAATCCCACTTCTTCACTTTTGCCAGCACGTTCCTGGATCATACTCTGCAGCTCTGATATGGTAGTTGCAAAAATGACTACGTCATCAGCAAAACGAAGGTGGGTTAGATAATCTCCATTAATCTTTATCCCTTTGTTTTCCCAGTTCAGTGATCGAAAGATATTTTACAATGTGGCCTTAAAGAGCTTCGGAGATATGGTGTCACCTTGTCTTACTCCCTTTCCAATTTTTATGTGTGTTGTATTTTCAAACAGCCGAGTCTTTGCATTTGCTTTTTCATAGATGTTATTAATAATATCAATGTATGCATCTTCAATACCGCAGGATTTCAGAGCCATTGTAACTGCTGATGGTTTCACCGAATCAAAGTCTTGATGAAACCGTGAACTGAAGATTGCTAAAAGGAAAACTGAATTCTAAATGCTATTGTGAAGAAAAATTCTGCCACTTTCCTTTTGATGCATGCGTACAATGGTTGCAGGTGCTATTGATAGTGATCGGAACAGCGTCCTTTTTTCGGGAAAGCTAAATTCTTTAGAAAAAAACGACCGTAGGCGGAGATGAACAAATATCGAAAAACAGGTAAACGGCCACATGATCGAAAATTGTTATTTTAAGATTTTCATTATTATGGATAAGTAGAAGTAACAGAAAATTTTACGGGATACACTGAATTAATTTACTTCCATGCGCAAACAAGAACGATGCATTCCACTGAACAGCGATATCATATTTTATCAAAAAAATTAATGCATACATATTTTACCTAAAAAGACCACCTCTTTATCTTTGGTTGCACAAAACGTCCTGTAAAATGGCTATTGAATCTTCGTCGAAGAAGCTTTTATCGGCATATTTATTACATTACATTTTTCAGGAAATTTTGCTGTAGTGAAATAAGTTAAAAGAAATGAAAAAATGTTACTTGCTCTATTTGTGGAAAGTTATCACAGTGTATAATATTACATGAAACACAACCATTGATCAATGAAAATCTATGCCTGGATTGGACATTTCTGTAGTAACAAAATTTGCTTTAAAGCATTAACAAAAATATGGGGAAAGGTGGAAAAAGACACGAGATAGGAGTTCGCAATTTTGCATCGATATCAATTAGCAAGATGAATGTGCTTACTGAAATTTTAAATTCAGCTGTAAGCACGAAACTAAACTACGTTTGCTTAGCATTGTATACAGTTTAAGACAAATTTTGAATCATCACATTATTAGCGGAACCGTATTCCACAATACAGTATATAGACCATGCCGTACCGTTCCCCGTCCAAGCTCTCTAGTCAGCAACAAAACCCCTGGTGCTAATGTGAATGATATCCGCACTCGAGCTGTGGAAACAACAGACTCAGTGATATTGTCACCAGGAAAAGTTTCACGTGTTAAGACCACTGACGACTGAACTACTTGGTGTTGTCAGGTTCTACTGATTGAGCCTAGCTGTAATAGAGCGAAGACCTCAGACACTTCCGTGATGAACGGCAGTCCATAAAGTGTTACGACGAGTGGTAGTTCAATCTCTTAGCACTGGATGGACGAATATTTGTACGGCAATACTGTGGTGAAATATTGATGCGGGCATGCAATATGTAGAGTCGTGTTGACCCGAAAAAGTACATTCTAGTGTGTGTCTTGTTACGTTCCTTTCCCATTCCCAAAACCAATGCATTGCATGGACTACAATCATCCAGTGGTGCCTGAAATACTACCAAATCTGTAGACAGTTTCCGTTGTTTCCTTTCAATAAGACAATGGCTGACCTCATTTGCAGTAGAATGCCTTACAATTACCGGATGAACGACATGTGCAATGCCCTCTTTCGCAACCACGAAAGTCTCATTTTGTAATCATTGAACACGTATGGGAGCTAGTCGTTTGATATATTGCATGTCGCGATCCGCTCCAGCTTCCCAAGATGGATTTGGTCCAGATAGAGACAGCATTGAATGACTTTCCGCACTGCGACTCACAGTAATCGTGCTGAGTACGCAACGTACTGATTATTGTGTTCCATATCACTAACAGGCATTGAGACATCTAGAGAAAATTTTGGCGCGAGTGGTTTCTATTTCTTGGCTTCTTCTTGTTTAATATCCACGGAATTTCACCTTCTTCTGGGGTGCATCCCCGATTTTTTTTTTTTAAATACATATCATTCATACTTTCTAATTAAATTTGTTGCACAGCATAAAACATTATAGGAAATGATGTCGATATATTACCTTAAACATTTCAGTCCTAACTGCAAATTTCCAATTGAGAAAATTTATGCTGATAGTTGTATTCTATTGAAAATCTCTCAGGGTATTCCTTTAGAAGTTCAGTAAGTTATAGCATCGTTCCCGGTGATGAAAAGATCCTGATGACGTCATTCCAGTATTCTTTCTCCTCACATTTACTTTGGAAACCGAGATAAATCCTTTAGCGTGCACCACGTGCCAAAGCGAATAAGAATAGACTGAAAAACGCCGACGTATATTGCGTTTCATCTCCGCGTCTATCACGTGATTGGTTCACAATTGCAATAATTTTCATAACCCAACTTTCGACACAAAACAGAAAATTCACATCGCACAACGACCAATGCTTCCTGGTATTGCATTTTCTATGTCGGTCGTTTTATATTGGATGTAAAATGTGCTACATGTCTTCAGTGGCCAAACTGTTCAAAGGAAATATTGCAAATCTTAGACACAGCATTTTTCACCACGAACATTCTCCTTAGCCGGTAAATAATTTTCATGTCTCTTATTGAGGAATATTTTTAAGTCTCCTGCATAGAAAATTGTCCATTCTTTTGAAAAAGAATTGTACTCATCCTTGTCTTCGTTCTAAGGATTTTTATAGAAATGCTTCAATCTACTTCTTCAAACCGGTGATATCGGATAGGACGTACTATATGATCCCTATGAGGTCTCTTTTAGTGTTGCCACATATGTTTACCTAAAATCAGTTGACCATACTCAAAAAATCAGTACAAATCTGTAGATCACGTGTTTTCCCTTGAAATATGCTTCACCTGAGAAATGTAATGCAGCAATTGACTTAAACTCAATACGTACGAGCAATTAAATCTGCTGGTATTTAAAATAATACCAGTAATTCACAAACAGCTATAAAAAGCGCAATGATTATTCAAACTCTTTCCTGGGTCACATTTTGCAACTTTATAAAATACTGCTCTCCCTTAAAACTAATGTTGCTGTAAATAATGATAGTATGGCCTTTTAATCTAATCACGGTAGCATTGGTCCCATTTGTTGTCTTCCAAAAATAAATGGTTATATACTTACACTTCTTACTAAAGGATACGCATGGTTCCAACATATGTGAAATTAGTTCTGTCTTAAATAAAGTACCATTGGTATATAGTAAAATTTTTACTTAGATGTGTTCTTAATATTCTGAATTTCAACAAAATACTAGATAACATATTTGTATAACAAACTAATTAGTTATCTAGAATAAAAATATTCATGGCAACTAGTATAAACTTAAAAGATATATAGCAGCAAGAAATGATTTTGTGTGAATCAATTTTTTCTCTTCGGAACTTCTGAGGCCATTTTGAGGATTTGATCAGTAGATGCAAAGTACTGAAATGATTTAGACATTCTTAAATATCATGTCCCCGAATATGTTAGACAAAACGCGGAGGTACTGAAATACTCTGTTTGACAATTTAATGGCATATCGAGTTCCCTTGCCAAGTCATCTAGGAAATAGTAACCAAGATTATTACAAGACGGGGAACCTGGGCGGAAAACTGAACTGTCTAATAAAAGCGTACCTTCCTGTAATTCCCTTACACTTGTCTATCTTATCGGTATCACATGACCGATTTCCCCAGCTTCTCACATCTCAGGGCTGTTTATGATCTAGGTTCAGATAATCCTTTCGGGAATTCTGGTCAAACAGCGTTCATTCATCCTTCATTTTTTTCAACTTTCCTAAAAAGTTATAATCCCGATATTCACTCACGGACAATTAAATTTGTGCACCAAGAAAAAAGCATTAGATTGAACTGAAATTTTACGGACGTAATGATGCAGATGAATGATGAACATGATGGCAAAACAGCGCTGCAGGACAATTTCAGAGAGATCTGTGGCACGCATTCCGGTCATTTTCATTAACGCGTCGCAACGCCACGAGCGGTGATACATGCTGCAATACTGTCCGGCATGGAGGCAAATAGACGACTGATGTTGTCCTGCGGCAGACTGTCCTATACGTGTTGGACGCTCTGCTCCAAATCCCGGATAGTGCGGAACGGCGGCAGCCGGCGTTTTAACTGGTAACATACAAGCTCAATAGGGGACAATTCCGGTGAGCAGACAGGCCATGTAAATGTCTGGACACGACGTAGGAAGTCCTGGACAACTCGAGATGTGTGCGGGCGTGCATTACCTTGCTGGTATAGTGCAACTGGAATCCTGTCCAGGAATGGGAGCACATGGGGCCGCGGGATCTCGTCCACATACCGCTGGCCCGTCAATGATCCAGATACCAGTACCAGAGCTGATCGGCTATCGTAGGCAACGGCTTCCGAGAGCATAATGCCTGCAGTAGGGGAGGTGTGGCGCTCGATAGCGAGGTTGGGATTGTGCCGTTTATCCGGGACCTCCGCACCCGGACACGATGATCACCTGCCCCCGAAACGAAGTGGCACTTATTGCTAAACACCATACGTCACTAGTCTGTGGCGTTCAACGTTGATTTGGCCAGGCACCACTGCACACGAAGCCCGCGAAATTTCGGTCTTAATTGCAGCTCATGTAAGGGGACCTGGTCTTGCAGATTCGCTTTCGCGAGGAGTCGGGAAATGGTTCGTGGGCAAACAGGAGCAGCTACATCTGCTTGTATAGTGGACCGCGTACACGTGGGATACGTTCATGCCGGGCGCACCACCCTTCGAACCTCTCTACCGGTGGTCCTCCTGGTCCGTCTGGCGCCTCTCCGCCGTGTAACAGTGCCGTCACGTGTCCACAGCTCCCAACACAGTCGGACAGTGTAGTCAGAACGATCCACGTGACGGGCTATATGGCGTACCGACCACCATGCAGTTTGTAGCCCGATGATCCGGCTTCTCTCAAAGTCCGTAAATTGCGTACATTGACGTCGCGGGCGTCAACCCGGCATTCTTGTCACTCTGTACTCTTCCTTGCGTTGGCCGGTGTCTTTCGCTTTCAGGGGCATCGACTACACGCCTGTTTATAAGGTTGCCGGTAAGTGCTTGCAGCGACATCAAAGGGTGTGCGCACTCGCACCAAACGTGGATCATTTGCATACCAGCACGCGCTCTAGCTATTTGCAAAGTTTAGTGGTTGTAGCAGGTTTTCTTCCAGGTGCGCAAATTTTATTGCCCGGGAGTGTAGTTACTGAAGAACTTTTTAACTTCCCTAAGACATTCGATAATAGGAACTTTAAACAGCTCCTTGAAAAGTTGCAGAACATTAGCATCAGGGGTGCATTATACGTATTATTATAGAATTTAAGAGGAAAAACATGCCAAGAAATCAATAATTCTGTATCAAACCAAACAATTACTCCAAATAACAGAAAATTCTGGATTTAGCCTTAAAACAGAGAAACGCCTGTAGATTACAAAAATCTATTCTTACCGAAGTGTCAAATTAAATTAGTAAATGTACTGATTAATTAGTAGAACTGCAAAAAGACTCTGTACATGTGTTCCTACATATATCCTGAATCATTTTTTGGCAGTCCTTTTAACTCCAGTCGAATTTAATTTCTATCAACCGTATTAAAACCATGATCACTGACATCTTACAGATGTTTATTTCTGAAAGTGGTCGGTCTTATCCGTGTAGGTAGCCCATTCTGTAAGGTTTGGCTGGCCGTTCGTCTGAATGAGATCTAGTTCGAATCCCGCAAAAAGTCATGGTCTCTCTGCCTTACCAGGTATCAGTGGTCCAACAGTACAATAAACCGTGAAATAAAAAGGAATAAAACCTGGTTACCTAATCTTGCATGAAGCTAAACCTTTGCACAGAGATGTGTATCAATTTCTTTTAACATTGCTAAATGTGCAGTCATATTTCTATAAAATGCATTGTTGTCAAAGGATCACTTTATTAAATCCGAACAATGTAAATTTTGAAAGTTTTTGCATTCAATCAATGCATTCCATTTCTAAGCCTTTTTAAAACTTTGTCAAAAAAGAAAAAAATACACGTTACACCACTAAATTTGAAGAAATTCCAACATCTTCAAAAGTAAAATACAAACAAAATAACTAATTATTTTGGGTATTACGACGATGAGCTGAAATATCATGACCAGCCTGTCTTTCTTGAAATCGAAGCAATCGTAGCTATACGACGGTGCGTGTGAAAGTTCATGATACGGTATAAATAACATCTGTTACTGTTCTGTATTAATCAGTGTTGGAATATCCAAATTTTTAAAATAACAATAATAATCATATCAATATTTTTATAACAATACTAAGTTTTTGAAATAAAAGTGAATCAGATCGAGTAATGGACCTAACAAAAATTAGATTACGATTAACCTTAAAATTTTAATGATCTGTGTTTTTTGACCCTCAGTTCTATTTTTGATAATGTATTGCTCTTTAGTTAAATAAGTCAAATTAACATTTAATCTACAGAATTATGTACGTTGTTATACAGTATTTTCGTCAAATAAAATATTATATTAAATTTAAACTTAGAACTTTTTCTGTTAGCTATAACAAGGTGTTGAACACTTTTCGGTAGGCGGTTGAAACAGTTGTTAGTATATGGATTTCTTAAAAACTCCAAACACGTGAATTTGGAGTAATTTGAAACATATACCTCTGAGTACACTGTAGCATTTCAATTGAATGAAGGCTTCTAAGCATCGTTTCATATACACTGCTGCCTTCGTTAACCCTTCTAGATTTATATGAATATATAATTCGAAAGCTGTGGCAGTGAGAGTTCGTTTTGCGAAAATTCATGTTTCGAGGAATGAGAGTGAACTAATCTCACAATAGGTCTGACGTAAAATAAAAAAGTTGCTTCTGGCCTATAATGTCAAGGTAAAAGAGAAAACGGAAATAACAGTTTTTTTCTTTCAATTTTAGTTACATTACCAACATATTAGACAATCAGAACGTTCCATCCGAAATTTATTCAATCATTCAAATTTATTTATTTGTTCAATACCAAATTTCAAGAAACAAGTTATGCTGCTACAAACTGGTTTAACAACATTTTTAGTAAGACAAGCACCTGAGTTACAAGAAAAGTGTAATCAAAAGCGATAGAAACATTATTATTATAGAAAGGGGTATAAGGAGCCAACAAAGCTGTTATAAATATAACATTCACTGTTTGGTACTCAGTTGTTCGACATGCAGATGTACCCTTCAAAGAAATATCGTCATTTTCATGACTGTAATTTACTTCCAGGAAATTCCGAACGACAGCTAAAATGTCGACATTCTTTTGTAAACTAAACACATTGTTCGGCTTTTGATGCTGAAACAAATGCATTTTCACATATTGATTCATTAAATTACTTGCTGTAAACTCGTTCCGAATAAGAAAATTCACAGTTGTTAAACAACACAACAAATTCAAAACTGGGAGTTTTTTCACACAGTAAAAAATCCTAAGTCGATACTGGTTCAGGAAGCCTAAGTTCTTCCTTTTTCTGAAGAAGTCTGTGCATAGTCCACAATTCTTAGACTAAGCAAATGGCTGTAGAAAATTTTGTTTTACTGTAAGACACATATATCACATAACATTTGAAGCAATATATTTAACTTTACTAGAAATTTACATTTTTAATGATCATCATTACGTTCGTTTACTTCGATAAAGTGCGCAAAAGGTTATTAATAAGGATATAAATATCAAAATATTACAATAATATGGAATATGTTGTGCAATGATACTTAAGACATCACAAAATTTATTGATAGCAAAGTACTGCGAATCATCTCAGGGAGAAATACTGAACAGCTTTAGTATCACTGTTCAGTATTAGAAGCTGAATTTATCGTTACAGATGAGAGCAGCAAGGAAGTTATATGGCTAAGGGAACTACTCAAAGACTTAGAATTTGAACAACAGAATGAGACTGTAATGTTTCAAGATAATAAATCCACCATACTATTACTCCAAGGTGAAAAGGTAACGCAAGATCAAAACACATCATGGTGCGATACCAATTCATACGAGAACTACAAGGTACGACTCTCAAGTTGGATTATTGCAGAACTGACCAAATGGTAGCAGACATCATGTCGAACCCATTGGCCAAACCACAATTTGAAAAATTAAGAATATCCCTAGGTCTCATAGTGCAGAACTGTTCCGGACAAGTGGGAGTTTGTTGGAAAGAGTGCGATGTGTCCGTACAAGTTCCACACAGAAATATAGATGGCGTTGCATCGTTAAGCAAACCTATTTAGAAATAAAATGAAAAGAAATTTCTCATTTTCACTCCAACGCAAGATGCTGTGACGTACTGACCTTGAAGCTTAGAGAAACTGTTTCCGTGAGAACCGAAAAAAAAAAGATGAAGTTGTATGCGAACGCACTGCATTTTTGATGTTGTTTCAAAACCAATATAGGATTGGACAACCAGTGTTTTCAACTCCACAGTGTTTTAGATGTTCTAATACTCAATGATTCAGTGATGTGTTGTGAATAAAATGATTATCTATTTAAAGGAGGTAAGTATTGTTTATGCTTTTACCCATTCGTTCTGTGAGTTCAAGAATTATGTTTCTTGAACTTCCCAGTAGCATTCTCTCCATTATTGTCGTTTCATGTCTTTCGTTTAAAATAAGAGAAAAACAACATTTATGCAGGTAATCACGCCTGCTTTTCGTTTCCCAACCTTTTGTTATACTCACTTTGTTTTTAATTACCTGGGAAATATTGTGCAAGTCAGTGGTTCTCAAAGAGGCGCCAATCTCTTTAACTCTTTCCTGCTTTTGATCTTTTTAGCACGAGCTGTGTGTATTTAAAATTATGTTTGCTGTTCAATTGAGATCTCTCTTTAAAACCTACACCGACATGTCACAAGCAAATAGACACCTGTCGTAATGTCATTTTTGCTATGTATTGGGGAGTCCATATTGCATTGCATGCTCGAACTCCCTTTACTATGCGTGTGCCATTTCAAACGCTTTGCACACTGCGCAGGAGCTCCACGTACGATGATGCAATCTCTCCAATCATTGCACCAGTTGTGAGTCAGATTTCAGTGTACAAATATGTGTGCGTGTTTGCTGGCTAATTTGTTACGTCCCAAAAAATTCCGCATAGAAATGGACGAAAAGGGGAGTCAAATCAGATCTCACGTAGCACCCAGCGATCCTACATTAAAATTGAAACTTTGCGATCAAAATCCCTAACAGAAATTCATAAAGATTTTTTGTGAAGTTTCGTGTGGTTTACATAGTGGATCGTAGCACAGTGTTACGGTGGGCTTCTCGTTTCCGCCAAGGTCGGGAAAGCGTCGAAGAAGCCATCAGATGCAACGACGACATTTCTGTGGTTATCGTCAATACCATTTTTGAAGAAGATCGGCGGAAAACAAGTGAAGAGATTTCATACTAAGCAAATATGTCTACCGTTTAGGTTTTCAGAATCCTAACAGAAAAATTCCAGAAGAGAAAAGTGGCTGCCGAATGCGTTCCACGTAATCTGAGTGAAAAGTAGACAGTAGTTCGCATAGGTATTGCAGAAGAATTGCTTCAGCGGTACGAGAAAGAAAGCGAACAGTTTTTGGACAGAACTGTTGCTCTGGACGTAACCTGGATACCAGATTTTGAACCAGAATTGAAATCTCAGTCTGCTCAGTGTAAACATTCAGAAGCCCCTCACCAGATTTATTCCGCCGCCGACAATCGAAGGCTAAGCTGATGATTATTATGGCCTATGACTGCACGACTTATCAAACATGGGCTATTCAAACAAGTGTTGAGATCAAGTCTACTCCCCTAAATTGACCAGTTTGCTACAGGGTCTGAGACTGAATTTTAAATATATGAAGTTAACACATTTACAAGTAGGTTACAGGAAGTATATCATGAGTTTATTTTTCATTTCCTGACTTTTGAAATTTCGAAGGTGAAAGTCTTAACTACAAGTATGCTCCCGCTAGGAAAGTCGGTGTAACGTACATAAATTATCGGTAGTCCTACGTAGACGAACAGTGAAAATTTTAAACGATTAGTTCGGCGCAAAGCTGGCAAATGTGACAAATTATCAGAATACAGGTATTCCTCTCTTTCCTAAAGTTATCTTCACGCCACTTGGCTTTCACGAAAGACCAACATTAGTACCAGTTTTCGCTAACCACAAGAAATCCGAAAATGATTTTCTCGTCTACTAAAAAAGGCGAAAAGCGAAAATAGAGTAGAGCGTTTGTTTCGCAGCGAGCCATTATAGAGGGAGCCCGCACCCCAAGAAAGGAGAGTGGCACTGCGAAGCTCCTTTCCCGGGAACTACTCTCAGCATCAAGCCGCATTGCTTTGAACTGTGTCTCTGAATATCGGTGATTCATCTCGATTTATTTTGTGAATCAGTTGGCGTGGTGTGTCCATAGGTAACAAAAGAGTCTAAGAACGTTCGTAAAAGTGTAACGATTAGCTTGAAATTTGAAGTAAAGAATTCATTCGTGGGGAACAATATAAAGACATTGTTCACGCGTTGAAATTGCCTTATCCACTACTCATACTGTGTACATATAGAGAGATTTGAAAACAGCCGAATTTTTAGTTAGTTATTTAAGTAGAAAAATGGTTCCCTTTAGTTGGCCACAAACAATGGATAATGTATGTACTTAAAACTATGCTGTGAATTAATCGCAACTTTCCTGTTTTGCTGTATGTTAGTAATTTTTGTTAAGTTATCTTTTGGGTGCGGGAACGCTCAAAAATTTTACCTTTGAAAATCAAAGTAATTGCTTTTAAGCTTTACTCTATATTTGCATTTACGGAAGTCTCCATTTAAACGGTCTGCCTTCGAACAGCCAGAATAACCTGTTATCTGAGCATTTATGCTGTTGCAGGTGAGCAACTGCTCAAGAAAAGAGGACTTAATAATTGAATGAACAAAGTTAGGTTTCATTCAGCATATTAGAGTTAATTTTTGTAAGAAATTACCAAACGGTAACATTTCACATTTCTTTAATTGTTAGCCAGAAAGGAATAATTGCTCTTTGAAACCTGTTTTTTAAATATTTTTCATCAAAAACGTGGTTTGTTTTAAAATATAGATGTATGAGTGCCTTATAGCTGATGTGTTCACCTACATCGGTATTAGAATAAACGCTATTGGCGTGATCAGAATTTCTAAAACCGTAAATGAACATATAAAACACTATAGCATAGCACAGTTGTTCCCAAACTTTTTCGATTCTCGGCGCTTTAGCTGAATTCAGGATTTCCCAAAGCCACCTATGTCTAATTCTAACAAGTACACTTAGGTAAAAATAAATAAAACACGTATTGAAGATAAAAAAAAGGTAATTGATAAAATTCAACTAATTATAATTAGTAGGATGTATGAGCCAGTTTTCTCAAATCACCGCACATTTTCTCAAATCTTGGAATCAAACTGGTCACAGCCACCCTAATTTCCTTCTCCATATTGATTTTCGCGCGATACTTAGTTTTTATCACAGCGACAGACGGATCCCATCTTCGCACAAATAAGAAGTCGCAAATGGAATTAAATTTATCTGAGCTTTACCACTCAGAAGGGGATGTTCATCTTTTACTGATATCCAAAATTCAGGTAACTCCATGCTGCTAAATTTTGTTTTCAACGTATTATCGCAAGACATCTCAATGAGATTATCTTCTTCTGGAGCAGAAAATTCAGATGGAGCAGTGGCATGAAATGGATCCTGAATCCATATAAATTTATCGATATTATCATTTTGAAAATATTTCCCAGACCAGGGGATAAGTGTTCTTCAAAAATTGATTGCATGCCTCGACTCGAGAGAAATCAACTCCATCGGAGGTCAAAAACTGTTGCAACAAGAGGAAACATTCTTTACCTCCGTCTTCATTCATTTTTCTTTCCCATAGTTTTAGTTTTTTATAAAAGCTGAAATATTTCTCAATCCACTTTAGAAGGTGCATGTTGTTTCCTGCAAGGAGAGATTCAGAGCATTCATATTTTCAAAAATATAACATAAGTATGCTAGTTTTACCAAATAATTTTCATTCACAAAATTTTCGGAATACTTGTGGTCTTGCTCTTTAAGAAAAATATAAATTTCCCGTGGCAGTTCAAATGTACGAGACAATATATTACCACGAGAGAGCCATCGCGAAGTGCTGTAGTACAATAAAGACGTGTGCTCGGATCACATAACATTACATAGTTTTTTGAAAACTTTGCCTTCTACGACCGAACTTTTATAAAGTTTGCTATATTCACTAAACATTCTAAGACCTGGTTCAATGTAGGACTCAGATATTTTTACGCAAGTTCTTCCCTGTGAATAACGGATTTGGTCCACAGTGCATCAGGTGCTTTGCTTCCAATAAGTGTCTGAAATACTACATAACGGTCGGACATAGAACAAGCACCATCAGTACAGATGCCAACGCACTTAGACCACTCCAAGTTATTTTCGCATATAAAAGTATGAAGGATCTGGAAAAAGTCTTGAGCCCTACGACTACCAGTGATACTTTTACAAAAGAAAAGGTCTGTTACAATGGTATTACCATCTATAAACCGTTCATAGCAAATCAAGTGAGCATCATTATTAGTATTTGTGGCCGCATCCAGCTGCAACCCAAATTCATTACCTTTCATTTTTTAATTAATTGATCATTGAGGTCGTCCGCTGTGTTCTGTATTCTTCGACTGATGGTGTAATTGGACAAAGGCACATTTGAAAGCAGCTTTCCAGCAAACTCACTGATCATACTGTTCACCATATCTACAGCATCCGGTAGAATGAGTTCTTCTGAGATGGTATGAGACTTCTTACATTTTGCGATTCTAAATGTCACCTTGTAAGATGAGAGCAAAGCATTGCTTGGTATTCATGCCTGCTTTAAAACTACCTTTTTGTTTATTTATCTCTTGTAACTTTCGCGTAAAGCCATCACTAGAATTACTAAGCATACTAGAATGATTGGTTTCTAAATAGCGTTTCAACTTACTTGGTAGCATGCACTCTTGGGCCAAAAATCCGACACACATTACACACTGCGCCCTTTCTTCACCATTGACTTCTATCGACATAAAACCGAAGTCCAAATAACTGTCATCATATTTTTGATAATTACTCTTTTTCACACTCTTGCCACTATTTGACGGTATGCCCTCTTAATTTTTACTTTCACAACGCTTATTTACTGTTTATTAAAAACTGATCTTTTTTAAAAGTACGTAGGAGAAGAAAAATTTCAAAAACTTCACTTCACTTAATCACAACAATATTCAGTTAATACGCAGAAAACTCACAAACGCCGAAACTCAGCTACACAGCATCAACATAACAGACTGCTATACACCAAATGAGTCACAAATGACAACGGATGAGATTATTTAAAGTACCTGGTGAAAACTCTGGACTGAGAGCCTCATTTCTAGACGCTTAGAGAACGAGGGAGGAATGTCTAGCAGAAGCACGAGAGCTGATGCGAAAGTTCAGGTTTCTTCCGGTAGCGACCGTGCGGAATACACACGTGCGCCCGTAGGGCGGCAATCGTGCTAGCGCAAAGCTCACGCTTTTAACATTGTTGTAGAGCGCCATCTGGTAACCATTTGTAAAAGCTTCTGTAAAGAGTTATTACTACGCGAATTGTTGGTTTGCACCAAATCCGCTAGATGTCAGGATGTCGGTTCCCATCAGATTGAATTGAAAATGGAAATACAATTTTGAAAATTGTGTATTATTTTGCGGCGCCCCTGTGAGGAAGTCGCGGCTCGCCAGGGCGCCGTGCCCTACACTTGGGAACCACTAGCATAGCTTCTTTAAATTAATTTCGTGTTTACTTTCCATTAACGAAATGATTTGAGTATTAAACTTATCAGTTTTTAGCTGAATCGCAGTGTTCAGGGAAAGGGATTCTGCTTGGAAGTAATAGACGTATTTCGGATCACGCTATTAAAAAACAAAAAAAAATAAGTCATACAGAAAGTTGTAGTTCTTTGTTATAATACAAGGTAAGTACCTCAGTATTCACATCATTTCATATACTGTGTACGAATGATTTTTTTTTTTTTGTTCTAACTAAGGGCTGGGTGTAAGTTATTTACACAAAGACGTTTGTAATAATACAAACACACACACAATAAAATCCTTTAAAAAACAGAATTTCATATTTCTACCACTGAATTTGAACATCTTTGTCTGTACGAACGAAACATGAAATTCCAATTTCCAGTTCAAACCTTATTTTATAGTATACACATATGGAAATTTAATACAAAAAGAAACAACCATTTTCATATGAAAACATGTTTGAAAATGATGATCTTAAAGCAATAGTTAATTATTTCATTTGGTTATCTTGATACCATGATATCGCATGTAGTTTTATATTACATTTTTGATTTAAACATTTTGGCAACATGAATTGATATCTGTTTTTATACTTTACACAAGCTGAGCTTTCATTATAACACTTATTTCTACGAAAATTGATTTTTGTTTCAGTAGATAATTTCGAAATATGCAGAAATAAAAGGCTTTATGCAGAACAGCGAAATCGTCCATCTGTTTCGTAACGAAACGTAAATCAATTTTTAAGACAGCTTATGCGTAGCAGATTATCTCTTTCGTCATTTCATCGGTTTAGTTTCATACGGAAGAAAAGGACTGTTACTGAAAGAAGTACATGCAGATATCTCTTTCGATGCCTTCGTGCGTTTTTCAGAAATTGTTACCTCTTCTAAATGCATATTTCAATGCATTTGGAAAATTCTTGAAAGACTGAAAGGAGGAACGTGAATTTTATTGTTTCCCTGTTATAGAAGAGGTTTCCAAAGACTCAATAAAATTCAACATTCCTTTGATTGAGGTGTTAAGAAATTAGGAAAAACCGTACTTTCTCTGAATTGTACATTTATTTAATTATTGAATACACAGTATAAGAAAGGTAAAGTAAGGGATAATTAAAGTTCACATATCCAAGAGTACAGCATCTGAAACTATTGATCTGAATGGTTTTCAATTTGAGATCCTTGGCCGATGCAAGTATGTTTGAAAGAAAAACAAAAACTAGTTCGAATAATCGCCTCCTCGAGAAGAAGAGCCGCTATATTACAGTTGAGAAATATGGAAAAATGAATGAAACTTACAACACAAAAGTAACATTTTGTGGTTAAAATACAAGTTTCATGTGCTGTCTTCCTATACTTGCAACATGCTGGAATCGCAAGCTCACATACTCAACCATAGTAAGATGTTTTTGCAGTAAGGGTTGTGGATATGATGCGTAATGCTTGCCTTGTGGTAGACCAATATTTATCATGTGATCATTATTCAGGATGTCCTGTAGATGACCTAAAAGCCAAATTTTGCACATGCTGAGTTTTGGGGAGTAGGCGAACGAAGTTAAGTAGTTGGAAACTGAAACCTGATTACTACTTTGTATCAAAATTTCCTAATGAAACTGTTTGACAAGCATTACATTTCGAGCGGGGGTACCATTCTGCATAAAAATCGCTGGACTTAGTTCACTTACACTGTATGAGTGTTGTAACCTCCAACACTTACCTGGTTCTCCATGAGATAGATAAATATATTCTGGCCGTTGACAGATCATTTAAAAAGATCCGCATTTACAAGAACCTTGAAAATGGGACCAAACAAGGAATTCCGCTGCAACGCTACACCGAGAAGTGACTTTTAGAGAAAAAGTGGAATATCGCTCACGAAGTGTGAATCTTCTGTTCCCGAAATTCTTCAGTTGTGAGTGATAACACGACAATGAAGATGGAATTCCGTTTATACTTCCCCCAAAGTTTCCCTCGGTCATCCTTTTTAAATTAAAACCACTGCAGAAACTATAGTGAGAACGCTTTTTGTGCACTCCCGGCAGGGGAAGTAAATGGTGGTCTTTGGAAATTTTGTAAAGATAACATAGAATCGTATTGAAGGAGCTGCCTAAAGACTGAGAAATTCTCCTCGCGCTACTGCTTCCAAAAGTATTCTACATTCTACTTTCCTTCAGCGGTCTAGCTACATCTTACAGGATCTACTGGCCGAATGTCATCCGTTGTTTGCCAAGTTTGGTGTCCAAAGAACCTGTGTCTTGACGGTTTGGAATAATTTTACATAAATCATTTTCCCAGATTTAAGACCTTTAATTTTCGTAAAGGGCGCACTGCAGTTAAAGAAGAGCTTATATTCTGGTAAAGGAAAATTTACCAGATCTGCACTACATTTTGTTAACGACCCTGTGCTTTAAAATGTTGACTACTCACATTCGCTGAATTGACATATATCCCAGATGGCTGATTTACAACACCTTCTTTTTAAGCATTGCAGGTACTTAATTGTCACATTTGGTCCACTGCAGGGAGTATAACTGAAACCCGTGATTGCTACACTTAATTAAAGCCCCACTGATCGACCCAGGAATTTAGTGTTCGGTAAGTATGTTCGACTAGTTTTTGTTTTACGTGAAATAAATTCCGTTCCCACAGGATTTCTCATATTAACTTCACAGTCATTCCGAGAAATAGCTCTAGCTGTAGCGCTCTTGAAATTGTAAGTTTTAATTACGAACATCCGGAATATTGATAATCGCCCAAAGCTTTATCATAACGGGAACAAGGTGACGGTCACAGTCAGAGATGCCTAAAATGGGATTCACTGTTATCTATTTGACATCACTTCTCATCATGAAATACTTGGGGGAATATAATACAGTCAGGAATGAGTATTCTTGTGAGGGCTCTCATGATTAGTTATTTGTACATTTGTTTTGCACAAATATTTAATACTACGGTATTTTATGCAAACGGTTGAAATATCTGTTGAAGAATTTAGAAATTGCCTATTTTTTAATCCTATTTCAAAGTTATCGGCAGTAATATATGAAAAACACTATGTTTTATATAATGGTGAAATACTAACAAAGTGGACCTGTACAATGCCGATTTTATACTTTCCAAAAAGATGGCTAATTAAACCATCTGTCATTCCGAAAAATGCAATAAACAAAACAATTGTGTCATTGTTTAAATTGCGATATGACTTTATTTTCAATGCACACTTTCTTTTATGCTATATGGACAGTGCGGGAAATACATAATTATGACAGAAAAGCAGAGTAATATATTTAAGAAGACAATCTAATTGAGGTGAACAGCAATATAAGCACACCAGATAGAAATTAGTCATACTTAACAGAAATGACAGTAGGAAGTTACCGGTTGCACAGATGGCCCCGTCACAACATTGTTGGGAGATAAATAGCATTGGTGCAGTTGTGAAGAGCAACGTGGGTGTTGAATTTTGTCTGCTATATTATTCGAAAGACAGAAGTTACTGAGCGGCAAAAAGAAGCCATCGTGTTTGGCCAAGCCCACGGGCACAAAGTGATTGAAATCGGCCAATTTGTTGATGTGTCTAAGCGTACTGTCTAGCGGGTCGGCAAAAGTGGTGTAGTCCGCAGTCAACTGAAAATCGGCGACGTGCTGGTGTCCAGAAAACGATTCTCACCAAAAGTGACCGCCGCCATGTCTCACATCTAATAATTGATACCTGTTTTTTAACTGCAAATCGGTTTCAAAGCGGGAAACAATTGCTCCTAAACAGTAAACGAAATTACGCTTCAAGCAATTGCCGGAAAGACATTGCGACCAGAACGGAATGCTATGGACATCTGCAGCAGAATACCATGAAACAGGCCTCTTTTAGCAAAAAGTCACTAAGTCGCACGTTATCAGTTGGCTCCGAGGCACAAAAACTTTACTGCGGAGGATTGAAAACGAGTAATTAGGGAACCACGATTTTGGTTGTATTCCAATAATGTGAGGTGACGAGTGCATCGCAGACCCAATGAAGCCTTTAATTCTCATTGATGTCATGCTGGAGAGGGTTCTATGATGTTTTGGGGATGTTTTTCGTACCACGGAATGGGCCCTCTCGTTCCAGTGACGATGAATTTGAACCAGCATGCATACCTCCGCATTCTAAATAACGAAGTGTTACCCTTTGCTCTGCATCTCCCGGAGAGTCATCATATTCTCACTCTTGTCATCCAAAACGCTAACTGGCCCGCCAAATCCTCAGACATAAATCCTACTGAAAATCTGTTGGATCATTTGCAACAGAAGTACAAACGCCGGAACAGACCCCAACGTACTCCGGCTGAATTTCGGAATCAATCAGAGAACAAGTTGGGTCAAATCGATGTTCAATACATCCATAAATTCGTGGAGTCTCTACCACCCAGGTTTAACGCTATTATGAAGGCAAGAGGAGTCGTCACCCTTTATTAGGTAAGTTATGCTAGGGGTTACTAATTCTTTTTTTCCGGCGTGCTTATAATTTTGATGAAGAACATAGAATATCCAGGATTATTTCCAAATAAATGTACATGTTGACAGCACTGAGTATAACAGCAGCGTGATCGAGATGATACTTCTAATATACATAGCTTACAGCACGTTGAATCGAATGGGGCACAACAGCTGATGCATTCCGGTGTGTCCCTTTCTCGTATGATAGACTGTTAAAAACTGTCACATCCGTAAAGAGTGGTCACAGGATACACCAAACCTGGAACCATCAAAGCTTCAAAAAATGTCTTCCGGCCCTATACATCAATTTTTCAGTTAATAGATGTAAATGAATCGACTGGAATAAGGAATCGTCAGAAACATCGGTCAATCTCAAGTTCATAGCTTAAACAAGAGAACTTGGAGGAGACAGTGTAGTTATATGGGTCGGTTTCCGCGAAGGGCATTTCGTTCTGTACTATATCTGAAGCGGTATTTGTATGTCACGACGTATCTGAACAGCATTGTGGACAAGAAATAACTCATATTAAGATGTATTTATGATGTGCTTATGTGATAAACTGTCCTTAATATCCCACATGATGACTTTTCTTTGATACCAATTCGACAAAGGTATAGAAATATAAAATACTTGTTCAAGTGGTTTACTTAACTGCATGTCCAGCACGATTCACAATAGCTCTCGCCAAACTTGTGGCTCCATCTAGTGTGTAACAAGACAATGGAAAATAATTTATTTTCTCATTTTCTCCATTACCTGTTTTGTCAGTAACCCAATAGTTTTTTGTTTTTTTCCCATTCCCTGAACTTCTGATTTCGTTAAATATCTGTATTAAAACAAACACAAGAGATTTCAGAATTTATTAGAATATCTTATTTAAAAAATAGATTTTCTCCCTTCACAAAGTGAAACTTGCGTCTATTTCCGTACAATTGCACTTGATTGCAACCTCTAAGAGCGTTTGTAACATAACTTTGAGATACCGTTCGTAAATTTTCGAGTCGCTGGCTCTGGAATATTCTATCTGGCTAATATATTTGCAACAGCAGAGCATTCTACTCTTTGACGTGGGTTGTTATTTCATAATTCATAAAATATTTTAACAAAAACAGCTCATGACGTTTCAGGTTTCTACAGAACGTACTCAGCACCAAGTCCGAAGGAGCGAACATTACTTGACATGTGAATCATCCTTTAGGTCAAATTCCTCAGAATAACCAGCCATTATAAGTAATTCGGGTATATTCGATAGTTCGTATTCTTTCCAAGCTCTATCAAATCAAACCATAATATCTATTTTATTAAAATTCTCACTAATTCTAAATTACTTATAACTTTCTTTAACCCGTTACGCCACTGTAAATTGGTAGGGTCTTACTTACTGCCTTATCTACGTGTCCACCCTGTAATTGTTTTGGGCTAGTACGCTGTTACTGTATCCTACACTATGTATAAGAGCTAATGTCTTAAATGCAATTGGGTTTCTTTTACCCCTTTCGGTGGGGTCCTACAGTGGTGTGCAAAAGTATTGCATCACCTGCAAAAATCGTGAATTTTTAATTTTTTCTTTTTTATATCTAACTGGTTTTCATAGTTATTTCATCATTTATATATGTATTGATTGCGAAATGTAATTGAGATTTCGAAAAAGTCTTTGGATCTTCCTGTAGTTACTTCTTTTCTTAAGATACATTACAAAAATCACGACTAAGTAAAACCTATAACATTGTGTTACTTTTAGCTGTTTTGTCGATGCTGTATATCGTCAACTAATCTGCATTAACGAGCTCTATCCAGAGCATTTATGGAGACATTTTGATGAAATATGCATATCGCTGTTATCAGTGTTTTCTACAGATTAATAAACCATTCTGAATTATAGCTTTCAAGTAAATTGATTTATAAAAATTAGTAAAACAAAATTCATAAACGCCAGTAAATGCGTAAATATCATACCTCAAATGCACCTAGATCTTTCCGTGCGTTTATATAATATGAATGGATTGTAGTATACTAGCGAAAGAAGCCTCGTTCATCGCAATGAATTTAAATTTTTGAGTCAATATTTATTATATTAACGTGTGCCTCATTTAAACGAAAATTTAATTGAGAGTGCAAACTATTGGAAGTAAGGACACCTTCATGTTGTGCATCTTTATGCTGAGTTTCTGAATGCACATTGTATCGTCCAGCATTGTTTTTAGACTATAATACAATAGAACGCCGATAATTCGGGCACCAATTTTCCAGATATTCGATTATTCGGATCTGATATTGAGAAGAAAAATGACGAAAAGATTCATTTGTTACCAACTTTAAAACAGATTCCGGGGTGCTGTGAATTGCGATCCTCAAGATGTACAAGAATGGCTGAAGCGTGACGAGGAATATCCAGAGTAGCAACTTTTAACGGAAGACGAAATGATTTAAGGGCTTGAATCTCAAATTTCACACAAAATTCAAAGAAAAGCGTTTTATGGGTAATAAGATTACGGCTCTGTGCTTGAAACACACAGAGACCTGATCTTAATCACAGCGATAGGTATGCGCATAGGCAGATCCCTGATTTGGAACACAGCGACACGTATGCGTTTCCATTCAGTGCATAATGCTGCAGCTAACTATTACTTAGTAGCAGGCCTTGGTTCCAAACTTCTTGTCCGGGGCTCTAATTATTTCCATGGGTGCTTTATGGGATTAAGATCAGGGCTCTGTGCTGGCCAGTCCACACACGGTACGAAAATACCGCCAAACTACGACGTAATAGTGCTTGGCGTACAGCTCGAGGCATTATCCTGTTGGTACCAACAAGGCTCGGTTCCATAGTATTGCCACATATTTGTCCAGAATCTCGAAGTAGATGTGCTGAGTAACAGTTTTGTCCACGATAACCAATGGGCCTGTACCATACCACAAAAACAGCCACACACGAGTAAACTGCCATCTCCAAACTTGACTGAGTGAATAGTCATCATAATCATCATTGTCAACAATTATCAATCCACTGCTGGACGAAGGTCTCCCCAAGTTTCTTATACAACGGTCTGTCTTTTGCCAGTCTCCTCCCTCTCACTCTCGCATATTTTCGAATTTCATTCACCCATCTCCCATGTGGTCTTCTTCTGGGTCTTTTCCTGTCCCTTGGAATCCATTCTAAAATTTCGTCTTTCCATCAATGGTCTGTCCTTCTGGCAGTATGTACAGCCCATTGCCATTTCAGGGATTTAACTCTGATCATGATATCTTTCACTCTCGTCATTTTTCGGATCCACGAGTTCCTCTTCTTATCTCTCCTGGTTACACCAAGCATGCACCTCTCCATGCTACTTTGAGTTGTCTGCGGCCTTTGTATATTTATTTTAGTAAAGGTCACGTCTCTGCACCATACGTAAGCACTGGAAGGATGCACTGATCAAAAACTTTTCTTTTAAGACACAATGGCATATTGCTCTTGAAAATTATGCTGTTTCTTCCAAAAAGCTCTCCAGGCAAGTTTTGTACGCCGATTAATTTCTTCATCAATGAGACCCTCACTTGATATCTGCTGTCCGAGATAAACATACGTATCTGTTATCTCCAGTTTTTCTACATCAATCGATAAATCTTCATTTCTTGTAAAAGCATTGAACATCACTTTTGTCTTCTGAAAGTTCATTTTTAATCCCACTTCTTTACTCTTGTCAGCAAGTTCCTGGATCATAATCTGCAGCTCTGATGAGGTAGTTGCAAAAATGACTACGTCATCAGCAAAACAAAGGCGGGTTAGAAAATCTCCATTAAACTTTATCCCTTTGTTTTCCCAGTTCAGTGATTGAAAGACATTTTCCAATGTGGCATTAAAGAGCTTCGGAGATATGGTGTCACCTTGTCTCACTCCCTTTCTAATTTTTATGTGTGTGGTATTTTCAAACAGCCGAATCTTTGCACTTGTATTTCCATAGATCTTATTAATAATATTAATGTATGCATCTTCAATACCGCAGGACTTCAGAGTAATTGTAACTGCTGATGGTTTCACCGAATCAAAGGCTTTTCCATAATCGATAAAAGCCATGCACAATGGAAGTTCATATTCTCTCGCTCTTTCAATTAGTTCTCTACGTACGTGGATATGATCTATTGTTCTGTAGCCACTCCTGAATCCAGCTTGTTCTCTCGGTTGAGCCATGTCCAGTGTTACTTTCAAGCGGTGTGAAAGAACTTTAGTGAAAATTTTATAAACCACTGATAGGAGGCTGATAGGTCTGTAGTTCTTGAGATCCTCAATGTCACCTCTTTTATATAGCAGGATCATTGTAGCATTGTTCCAATCCTCAGGAATCTTCCCTTCATTAAGGCATCGAGTGAAAATTTGGGCGAGTTCTGTTTCAATTTCTCCACTTGTTTCTTGTATGATGTCTACAATTATTCCATCTTCTCCTGGAGCTTTCCCCCGATTCATGTTCTTGATTGCATGTGCAACTTCTGCTGGAAGGACTGGAGGAACTCTGGTACTGGTATCTTTAATGATGTCTGGAGTACATGTATCTTCCCTTTCATATAATTTGGAGTAGAAATCTTTCACTCTTGTCAAAATTTCGCCTCTATTTCTTGTTACAGAACCATCTTCTTTTCTCAGAGCAATAGTATGTTTTCTTCATTTACTGAGATGTCCCTTTGTTATCTTTAGGCTTTGGTTGTTTTTAATTGCTTTCCTCCTAGCTCACTGTTGAATTTCCTTACGTCTTCAGTGATACTTTTATGTACTGTCTTGCATAGCTCTATATATTCCTATTTGGAAGTCACATCTTCTTTAGTTGTCCTCATCTCTCTTCCTTTTTGCATCAACATTTTGGTTTTTCCTGATAATTTGTTCACATGCAACTTGTTCTTAGACCCAGCTAATTTTGTTGCTGTTTCCATAAGAGCGTTGGTTACTTTTCTGTTAACTTCCGAAATATCCACTTCTTCCGTTGTTAGGCCTTCTAAAGCTGATAATCTGTTCTTCAGTTCCAATATGAAAGTATTATGGTGTTTTTTAAGGTTGGTTATGTCAATTGATTTTGTTTGTCTTATGAGCTTGCCATGCTCGAGTTTAGTGTTGAGGTGCATCTTACAACTAACCAATCTATGGTCACTACCTGTGTTGAACTTGTTCAGCACACTACAGTCTTCGATGACGAAGTTTTTGTTACACATAATAAAATCAATTTCACTTGTCGTCCCATTTGGATGTCTCCATGTCCATTTCCTGTGTGGTTTTTCTTGAAAAATGAGTTCAAGATGAAAAACCCTTCTGCCTCTGCAAACTCAACGAGAGTATTTCCACGCTGGTTTCTGTTGGCGTGACCGAATTTACCTACTGAAGTTTCATTCTGTTGCCGTTGCTCTATTTTTGCATTGAAATCTCCCATAATTATCTTTTTTTATTGAAGGTTTAACGACCGCTGGACTCTGGTTTCATTGGGATAACAGGACCTTTGCTGCACGGCAGGAATGCCAGACATGTTTCATCTGTGACCAGAATCCGTGACTCGGCCACAATGCGAATACGTTTTTTCTCGCATAGCATTTTTTCATATAGGTAATCAACGCCACGCAGGGATGAATTACCCTCACACTGCGGTATTTACCCCTCTTGCTACACAGACTGTTCCTCTTCAGCACTTTATAAGGAGAAATTTCTACAATCTATAGTGTGACCTTGTGTCATAGTGTGTCATCATAATCAGTGTCATCTATAGTGTCATCATAATCGGTTTCTTCCACAGAAGAACGATTACGATTTAATGATCTGAAGTGGTTGTAACAGAATTTTGGAGTGAAAATTGTATTTTGAAGGAGTTGCTCATTCAAAGACTTTCGGCGTTTATTTCTATTTACCTTTCGGGATAAAACAGAAAATCGTCATGGTTTTTAATATTCTAAACTTCTAAACCCATCTGTGGACACGGCGTTTTATGAGAATTACATCATTTAACAAGGACGTATTTTGAATTTGAAATCGGTATCTAAAGGGAATTTTTAGCTTTTCTAAAAACTACGTTATTACAATGCTTCCAAAACTGAGTGACATAAAAGATGTAGAAATGATTTTTACCTTCACTGTTGTGAGAGAATATGAAAAGCGTTTAAAAGGAAACTACTTTTCGAAACATTTGTGATATAGTAATGTAAATCCCTAATGTGATAACTAATAATGGAAGCATTCCATAATTTAACTTGTTTTGTAACTCAGATCTAATTTATTAAACAAAATACGTTTATTTATTTATTTACTAATTAGTAGAATGAAGTTTAGAAACGTGAATTATATACATCTGAATATAAAGCTTCAAAACTCTTATCGACGGGGTACATTTGAGTACCCTATAAAACATCTCAAATTAATTTTAATATTTTTTGTGGAGCTTAACGTAAACCGTGAGCAACTCAATGTACAATATGCAGTCACTCATCCTTAATTTAGAGTCATTGGTTCCAGCGAGGAAAAACAGCAATAACCGTGAGACAAACACAGTTTCCATGCCTAACGAGGATTCGAACCCTAACCTATCTCGGACGGATGGTCTATTGATTCAATACAAACAAATTTCGGAAGCTGTAGTCCTAAAATGTTTAAAATGGTGCGCTGATCATACGAGAATGTTAATCAAGATATTAGAAGTTACTTTTTTGCTGTCCTATTAGTACCATTCGCATGAGAACCCTGAAATTCTACAGGGAAATCAGATAGCATTGCCTACTCACATTAATAAACCGTACAACACACATATTTCATTAACTTTATTTGATTGGTGCATCACACACTTTGGAATTGAAGGATTTTAGATTCACAAAAACAAACAAAATTGATTAGCTTTCGAAATATAAAACTTATTTTATGCATAATTTACTGGTCGCTAGAAACAACTGAAAATATGGTACATTATGAATATATTTCTCCCTGTGACGAATGTATTTGCAAGTATTGAAAGTATTGTCATGTTTAGGTACTAGGTAAAGTCTTAATTAATTTTCAAATTTACGATACAACTCATTTGATTCACTGTAACATATGTGTTCTCGTTTTTTTCTTATATGACTTTTGATTTTTGATGTTCATTTAAAAATGCATAAACATCATAAGTACGTCTCGAGGGGTCTGAAATGATTTTTATGAATTTCTAACTCTCCTTGTATACGTTATTCTAAAAAACATGATCTTGAAAAATTTTACCAATCGTAAATTACCTACAATTGCTATATTCTATAAAACAAAAACTTTCTGTAAAATACATTCTACAATGGCACATATACTTCCAGCTTTTCAAACCGAATATTACATTTATTCAATCGGCGAGAAATGACTTTTACCACAGTAATAGAAAATCTAAAAGATCTATGATTTTAGCGAGCAGGACTTTTTGATCTCCTGTACGCAAATCAATACTACATCAGGTGACCAAATTTCCAGGAAAGCACATGAAAGACAAACATATTATTTAACAAAAATAATCGGCTTATGTATAAATGCTTATACCTAATCTATATTTTGGATTCAAATATATATTTGTTTAATAAGATGCATATCAGATAAACTTCAAGCGATGGCGTTCATGTCGTCTTCAGCAAATTCGTCTTCCGCGTGAAATAGCAGGAAAAGGCAAACTTTTGGAAGTAAAAGTTATTAAAAATGAGAATGGAACCGAAAGTAGTGTTTTTTCTGAGAATTTTCTTAGGTATGTTTCAATGATTTCGATCTTATTTTGCTCATACATATTATTGCAGCTGGAGAGATTATTTTAAATTGACACTTTTATCTTAAGCTGCTAAATATCAGCCATTTTTCTCCAGCTATACTACACGGGCATTAACCGATCACAAGGCTCAATTTTTTTTTTGGTGTAAAACATTTGAGTTCCTTTACCTTAACACGTCCTCATCATTTACTCTTTACCTTTCTACTCTTTCAGCTCAATTTATTTTCCGTTTGTGGGTGCGTCGCTGTGGATCTTTGACACAGATGCACTAATGTTGTTACCGGATTAAAAATTTCAGAGATAACTCGGAAATTTTTAATCCGGTAACAAACATCAAAGATTCAGGCCGATAGAAGAAACAAGAAGCTCGCTTTTTTCGAACTGACTAGTGAAGTCATTATTCACCACCCTGTAAGATTTGCCGAAATATGGCTGTTGTCAAACGGAATTTTGTCGCTATTACGATGTTGTTGAAGATGTAAGTCTTTAAGGCAACAATTAAAGCAGAAGTATCAGAGGAGAGTATTTTGCAATACCTGACGGGAATATTTTTTTTTTTTTTTGGAAATTCGGCGTTCTTATTTTGTAATTTTGGAACGTCGGGAAGATCCTGTATTTACCATTGAATTATCAGTGTATTTCTCTTTATAAAATAAATAAGCTTCAATTATCTGGAGATTTATTTGTTTCAAAGTCCACTTCATATTTCCTTCGCCATTTACGTTATAGAGTTACGAATATAAAAAAAGTATATGCCTATCGTGTGTCATATTTCACATGTTCAACACGAAATATTTTCGTTTATTTACAAAGTTCAGATTCCTATTTTATATGTCCTTCCCTTTCTATATTATAATACCTTTGAAAATCATCAAACGAATTTAATTGATCTGATTTGTGAAGCCCACAAGCCAAAAAGAAAAAGTCTGTTACTTAAAATTTTAGTTAGAGTATATACCATTTGTCTTGCACCAATAATGCCTTCACGATCAAAGTCTCTCAGATCACCACGTTTACCCAAGGTCGTCGATGGCGATACCATATTTCGTAGCCGAGCAGCCCGCATATCTATCGCCAGCGTACGATGTCGGTGTGTTCCACTCAGCGTGAATAATGCAGGTGTTAACTGCCCATCGCTTCTGTGGCTAATGTTCTGTCTACTGAGTGTCTAATAAGAAGGAATATTGGTACCCATTTGCTATCTTTTCAGAACTTAAGATAGCTCTTTCTTATCGCCTGAAGCATTTATTAACAATATTGTTATATAGTAAGTTTTCCTTAAGCCTGGATAAAAAAGGCACGTCAGATTCAAGTAAATACAAGATGCACTACAACGTTGTGGCTGTAATTTGAAGAAAACCCATACCTCTGTCAGGACTGCAATGGTGTAATATCATAGTTTTCGATTTGTTACGGACCGCCCTAATACGCTATAATTTAAGGGCTGCTCTTTGAACATTATAATAGATGGGTGTAAGTTCGAATCACGGTAAGACATGGATGTTGTGTTTGTCTTACGGTATAAGCTCTCGCCATTACCTGGAACAAATGAATCTAAATTACGGACGGGCGACTGTTGTTGCCCAACGAGTTGCTCACAATGGGCATTATATCTTCGAACAAAAAATATGTTAATAATTTGTTTGAAGTCGTAAATTTCGGAAAGTTGGACCGAGCAACCCTCATTTCTCAAGTGAACCTTATCGAAAATTTTCTGCGACGAATCGGATTCTTGGAAAACTGGAAGACGATATCACCATGCAAGCAAAGCTGCAGAGCTATTATTTTTCTTTTAAGACAAATGGGCTGTCTGCATCAGCGTGCAGTTACAAAAGACCATGCACATAATTCTACGAAAAACAGAAGCTGTCATATGTGCCGGAGTCACAATTATTTTTTTAAGAATATTACTTGTGGACATGAAGTGTCCGAGTATTAATGGTAGGGCAGTTACAATAGGTTTTAGACTGAGACACGATCACTAATACTATTGTTTTCTTCCCCGGCGTTAGTGTAAACATCATACGCAACGAATGAAGTGCCGTAGTGTTAAAAATAATGAAAATATTTTTTACCAGGTTCTTGAAAACACACGTTTAAAATGAAGAAGATTCTGCAATGTTTACAAGAAAATTTTATGCGAATCCACGCTTTTAAAAGGGAAAACCCATCGCTTAATGACATAAATATTTTTTTGCTCATTTTCGATTGTTAATCAACGTATTTTTCGTTCCAGTTTTTTAGTAGTAATCTTCATCATCATCATCATTGTCAATCATTATCCATCCACTGCTGGACGAAGGTCTCCCCAAGTTTCCTCCACGACGGTCTGTCTTGTGCCAGTCTCCTCCATGTCACTCCTGCATACTTTCGAATTTCATCCTCCCATCTCTCATGTGGTCTTCTTCTGGGTCTTTTCCTGTCCCTTGGAATCCAATCTAAAATTTCGGCTGTCCATCGATGATCTGTCCTCCTGGCAGTATGTCCAGCCCATTACCATTTCAGGGATTTTACTCTGATCATGATGTCTTCCACTCTTGTCCTTTTTAGGATCCACGAGTTCCTCTTCTTACCTCTACTGGTTACACCAAGCATACACCTTTCCATGCCTCTTTGAGTTGTCTGCAGCCTTTGCATGTCTCTTCTAATTAAGGTCCACGTCTCTGAACCATACGTAAGCAATGGAAGGATGCATTGGTCAAACACTTTTCTTTTAAGTTATAATGGCATATTGTTTTTAAAAATTATACTGTTTCTTCCAAAAACGCTCCAGGCAAGTTTTGCACGCCGATTAATTTCTTCATCAATGTTACCCTCACTTGATAACTGCTGTCCAAAATAAACGTACATGCCTGTTATCGCCAGCTTTTCTCCATCAATCGATGTATCTTCATTACTTGTAAAAGCATTTATAATGAATAAAATTCTCCGGCTGGACGTGTAGTGCTGGAAAGCTTACGTTAAGTCACGTTGGGGTTATTGAAAGGTTACTTGACGAAGCTAAAGTGTGCTTAATCTTCAAAGTGCTAGAGTTTGTTTAGGTAAGACACGCACGTGCAATAAATTCCAAGAATATGGAATTTATTTTTACTCAGCGTTCCGCATTATCTTGAATATCAGTAATATAACTTCGGTTTTAGTACATTAGTACCTTGAAAGCTCCTTATTAGATCGGTAAACACAATATACCCTGAACTTAACGTAAACACTCAATGAAATAGACTTAACGGCCAGACAGAGGTCTGACCATAAAATGAACTAAGTAAACGTAATCACTTTTAACCTTTTATTGGGGAGCTCCTGGTATTACTCAAATACACACTCCAAAACAACCCAACTACTGGTAGCCCGAACTTTCGTACTATCGTAATATCGTAGAAACGTTGGTAAATCGCATATCAATAATCAGGAAGAACCTATCACATATAAAACGAAGCTCTATGGTATACTTGAGCGCGCCTATATATATACTGCATACCACCACGTAATGACTTACACTCTTTGCCACATATAATTCAGCGGGAGAAACGACATCTCTTTAAGTGAGAATATAATTTGCATAGGAAAATAAAATAACAAGAGATAGTAAAATCAAAAAGAGACTGAATCTAGAGTACATCATCTCCCCGTTATATATATATATTTTTTTTTTGAAAATTCTATCAAATTTTAAGTGTAGTCTTACATTTCGCTGACTGACGTTTATCGTCCTACTTTTTTTGTGGCAGCAGTATTTACAACTTCAAGCTTGGCATAACAAATTCAGTAAACCTGTGTCCGCAGCTATTGTCGTCTGTGAAGCAGGAAACACTTTTTATACTTGTACAGAACAAACCTACATCGGCATACCTTATTTTTAATTCTGCCTAGCAGGAATCACTTTTTTGATTTCATTTTACTTCCTCATATTTTCAACTCTATATATATTTATCGTTGATTACAAACAAACTGTATCAGCAGCGAAGATTGCCTGTAGCTGCCTAACAGTAACAATTTTCACTATTTTACCCCTAACACACATATATATATAAAAAAAAAATTCGGATTAGTAGACGGACATAGAATATATATATATAAAAAACTACATATATACACAAAAAGACTGCGCCCACACGAAAAAAAAAATTCTGTCACGCCAACTGGTCGTGCAGGAAAAACAACATAATGAGAAAATAACCTGTCCACGAGAACTTACTTATCTCGAGGACGCATAAAAAACCCTAGTACGATATCTTTTTCCAGGCCTAATCGGACTGGTAAATTCTGGTGGCGCCGATCTTTTCTGCGACTTGAATGAATCTGGAACATCTGTAGTCTGTCTGTCAAGAAATTCTGAAGTCTGTCGGTCAGGAATTCCCTGCGTCTGACAGGAACGGTCAGGAACGGCTGGTCTGTCGGTCAGGAATTCCCTGCGTCTGTCAGGAACTGTGAGGAACGGCTGAAGTATGTCGGTCAGGAATTCCCTGCGTCTGACAGGAGCGGGCTCCCCCAGGCTTTCGATATGTTGTCTCTTTGTGCTGTGGCCCGTGTTGTCCTTCCAGCATTCTTTTGAAGGGACGTGGCTCCGGCCACATCGCTTGTTTCCTCTTTCTACTTTTTGGCAGGACAGTTGGAGCAGGCATCGGCCCTGTTTGCCCTGAGCGTAAGTTCCAGGGGCGAAACCCGGGCGGATGCAACGATCTCTGCTTTCGTCGCTGTTGCGGCGAAGCAGATTGGGAGACAAGTTGCGTTTTCGACCAGCTTTTGGTGTTGCTGGACGGTTTGTAATATATGTCGGACGTTTAGGAATCGTCAAACTATTGTCTATATCTGGTAAATCAGAAATATGTGATGACTCTGAGTCGCTGCTGTAAGTTAGTGGTCGTGCAGGGCGATGTTTATTTCTGTCTATTGGAATACTCTCTGACGAGGTATTCAAGGAAGTAGGAGCTTGTGTTATTGCAGAGTTATTAGGGAGTGGTGCAGCAATAGTCTCGGCAACGGTTGGAATGAAGGGAATGGTACTAGAATTTGAAGAACTTGATTCGAGCCTTCATCTTATGGTAGAATCAGGTTGCGTTCTTGGAAGCCAGTCTTGTGGAGGGAGGGTGAAGAAAAAATCACTGGAGATTCTTCAAAAAGGTTTGTCGGTTCGTCCAAAATTTCTGGAGTTTGATTGTGTGATATAGACTCTTGAGTCTGTGGAACAGAAGGTTGAGTAGGGTTGATTATAAAATCTATATTTCGTTCATGATACTTGCGAAACTGAGCAACGTGTACGTATTGAAATTGATTGTCAGGTTTTTCAAGGATAATGTTATTTTCATACACATTTGCCACCCGATATGGACCTTCGTAGCTGGGTGCAAATTTCTTTACTAAAGTATGAGAAACAGAAGACTGGAAGTGTGTCTCCAAGAGAGTTAGATCTCCAACGACAAGATCTGGTTCCCTACGCCTAGTATTATAGTATCTTGCTTGAGCCGCTTGTGCTCCTATCATTGCAAAAGGAGCTTTCTCTGCCATGATTCGTACTGATTGCGGAGTTGGTCGCTGGTTTAGTTCGTCGATAATCCCCGTTAAATTTTCAAAAGGTGTCTTAATTTTTCGACCCAAAAAAGTTCTGCGGGAGTAAACTTAGTAGATTCGTGATCAGACGAGCGGAGGGCGAACGAAAAAGGCTCAAGATGTTCGTCCCACCGCTCGTGATGATCCATGACAAATGTAGTGATCATTTTAACTAGCGTGCGGTTTACTCGTTCCGCGGGATTACTCTGGGGATGATATGGGGAAATGAATTTATGCTTTATGTGTAGTCTCGCACACATTCTTTCAAAAATGTCAGAAATAAATTGGGGACCATTATCCGAAACTACTTGATTAGGTGCACCATATCTAGAGAATACTTCATTAATTAATACGTTACAAATAACTTCCGCCGTAGCGGCTTTAATGGGAAAGACCTCGACCAATTTAGAGAAATTATCGGTTAATACTAAAACGTAACGAGCTTTGTTTTTAACAGATAATGGATAAGGTCCCAATAAATCTATTGAAATAATGTCAAAAACATGAGAACTTGAACTAGATTTCAAGTGACCGGCCGGTTTTACATTACGGTAATTATAAATCTGACACAAGTGACATGATTGAACGTATGCGAGCACACTTTGGTACATGCCAGGCCAATAGGCAACATCCCGCAATTTACAACGGGTCTTGCGAATACCTAAATGGCCTGCAATAGGTTTGTCATGAAATTCGTTTAAAAGGGTCATTGTAAGGGTTCGCGGAATACATGGGCGAAACTCTGCCCTAATAGTCCTAGATTTCGTATAGTAAAGAACACCCTCTATGACTTCAAAATGCTGTGACCTCCCAGCCAGAGAAGGGTCACTTTGTTGTGGTGAACCCTTAAGCAAAAAATTATAGGTTTCCCCAAAATCTGGATCATTTACTAATTCTGCCATTATCTGCTCTCTGGATGTTATATCAGCTATTAAAAGTAAAGGCTGACATCCAAGAGTAGTTTCTGGGGTTACCCCACTAATCGGGACGCGAGATAATGCCTCCGCTAATTGATTCTCATGACCTGGCTGGTACGAAATTTTGATATTGCTCTCTTGTAACTTAAGAGCCCACTTCATAAGTCTTTTAGAGAGGTGTTTAGCAGAATTCAAATACTAAAGGGCAGAATGATCCGAAGCTATATTAACTGTCAATTCGTTGAGATAACATTGAAATTTTTCAAGAGCATACACTACAGCAAGACATTCGCGTTCCGTAGCTGAATAATTGCGTTCAGCTTTGGCTAAAGTACGGGACGCAAAAGCAATTGGATGCCCAGCTTGTGACAAAACGCAACCAAGACCAACTCCGGATGCGTCAGTGTAAATATCAAATTCCTTAGTATGATCTGGGAAAGCTAATACAGGAGGCTGAGTCAACGCAGATTTTAGTGCTTCAAACGCTGCGTTAGCCTCAGGTGTCCAAACAAACTTCTTGTATTCACGTTTCAAAGCATACAATGGCTCACACATTGTAGCAGAAGCGGGGTCGAACTGCTGATACTATCCGGTCATTCCTAGAGAGCGTGATAGTTCTTTATCTGTTTTTGGCCGTGAAAAGTCAACTATAGGCATGATTTTTTTCATCATCCGTAAATAAGCCGTGGGGAGTGATTTTCAACACCAGATATACAATCTCGTCCCTCGCTATCTGGCATTTACTAGGTTTTAACGTCAAGCCAGCATTGTATATGAGTTGGAACACCTGTTTGAGCAGAGAAAGGTGCTCGTCAAAAGTCTCGGATTAAATGATAATGTCATCCAAATATACATGCACATGTGGAACTAGAACAGGTCTGAGAACCGTATCCATAATCTTTTGGAAAATAGCAGGTGCAGAAACTAGTCCAAAGGGCATACGCAGGTATTCATAAGCCCCAAAAGTAGTCACAAACCTTGTTTTATCTACGGAAACTGGATGTACCGCAACCTGCCAATATCCACTCGTCAAATCCAAAGTTGACATCCATTTAGTTGATGACAGGTCATGCAAAATATGCGACATGACAGGTAGTGGATAATTTATCGCTTTCGTGACTTGGTTTAGCTTGCGGAAATCTGCCACGAAACGAAATTCGTTATGTTGTTTCTTTGGAACAACAAAAGCAGGTGCTGCCCAGGCGCTTGTTGATTCCCTTATTATGCCCTGTTTAATCATCTCTGAAATTTGACGTTGCATTTCATTTTTTTTATGGGGAGCACAAGGGTAAGGTTTCGTCACTATTGGTTTCGAACCACCAGTGTCAATGACGTGATAAACCGCCCGTGTGAAACCAGGTTGGTCGGAAAATAAACCAGGTCTTTCATTCAAAAGTTGAGAAAGCTGGTTTCGTTGCCTCTCATCCAGTTGTTTACTCAGTAACAAATTCGTTATGTCTACAGGATCTTTAGGAATCACTTCGACAGGTTCCGGAAAGGAAATAACATGTTGTTCGAAATTCATGGTAACTTTAAAAGTATTGATAAAATCTATGCCCATTAGACATTTAACAGGTAGGTCGTTTATGAGCAGGAAAGAATGCGTAAAACGAGCCTTTCCCAGCCCTAGAGATAATGTGACAGTTCCTGTGATACTGAATATTTCGTTATTTGCACCTCGTAAATACTGCGTCGCAGGCTGGACGTGTATTGCAGGAAACCTTTCAGTGCAAAACTTTGTATTTAGGGCTGATATTTCAGAACCACTGTCGAACTTTGTCTCGACAATAATACATTCAATTGTCAATAACACATCAGGCAACTGAGGAGTTTGGACAGTCAATAATGCTATTTTAGGGTCAGAATTCTTGGTATCAGGAAGCAGTGCCGACCCTTGGTCTACTTCCTTTGGAAATTTAGAGGATTCTTGGTTTTATTTTCATGCGGTCTGGAACCTCGGCCCTGCCTGGTATCGGTAAAGTTTTCACGCTTAGAAAAACTTCGTGAAAACTGCTGCGGGTACTCCGCATTTCTGTTGAAATTTCCATTTCTATTATTTCTTCCCTCAGCACGGGCAGAACAATCATTATTGCCCTTAGCATAAAAATGTTCCGAATTCTGAGAATTAGAACGGGGTCGAGCATACTGTGCATTTGTACTGTACCCAGAAAATTGTTTGGGAACTAGCGGTTGGTGTACCACTCTTCTATGCGGTGGTACGTATGATGCTTGGACTTGCACCTGTGTAAGCTCGTGTTGAAAGTCATTAGGCCTATTATGCTTCTGAGGTTTTTCGTGATAAGCATCCCGGGGTTCCCGAGCATGTTTAGTTGGTCCATGTTTGCCGTGTCCCTCCTCATACGTTCGTATGAGGCGAAGGCATTTATGTATTGTAGCAGGGTGTCGGACCTCAATAAAATCCTGCAGAAATGGATCGAGCTGTTGCAATAGGGTGTCCAACATGTCGACATGACTGGCATGTGGATCCCATAATTTATACAAGCGTGTTGTTTCTAAAGCAAACGCAACAGAGCTGTCGTTGGTTCCTTGCTTACGAGAAAAAAGTTGTTGTGCAAGGCCAGCTCGACTGAGGCTGAAAGGAAAGACTTCTAAAAATTCCGCTCCGAAATTCTCATAACGGGAATCCAGGTTCGATACTCTCCACTGCCGATACCAGGTCTTAGCGGCATCTTTCTAGCAAGTGCCTGCTATTTGCACTTTGCAATCTTGAGGAATATTGTATAAGTCGAAATGATCCTCCAAACCCTCGAGAAATTTCAAGGACCCCTCCAAACCATTGAAAGTAATTGCCCCCTCATGCGGCACGAAATGTTCAAGCATTTTGCCTCTGTGAGAGGATTGAAATACCTCAGGTACGACCCGCGACTCAGAGTGATATGAAGCTGGTGAATGACGAAACGGTGGTGAATGCCTGGGTACTTGCAAATCATTGACATCAATGTTAGACCTACAGGCTTCCTGCAAATTGTCGAAAATAACCCCACCTCCAAAGAAACTTGATTCAGGTTGAAATAGTGAAGTTTTCTCAGGTAATGAAGACATAGTCAATGTGTCAATACCTCGTGTTCAAGAACTTTCGGGCGCCAATTATAATGAATAAAATTCTCCGGCTGGACGTGTAGTGCAGGAAAGCTTACGTTAAGTCACGTTAGGGTTATTAAAAGGTTACTTGACGTAGCTAAAGTATGCTTAATCTTCAAAGTGCTAGAGTTTGCTAAGGTAAGGCACGCACGTGCAATAAATTCCAAGAATATGGAATTTATTTTTACTCAACGTTCCTCATTATCTCGAATATCAGTAATATAATTTCGGTTTTAGTACATTAGTACCTTGAAGGCTCCTTATTAGAGCGGTAAACACAATATACTCTGAACTTAACGTAAACAATCAATGAAATAGACTTAACGGCCAGACAGAGTTCTGACAATAAAATGAACTAAGTAGACGTACTCACTTTTAACGTTTTATTGGGGAGCTCCTGGTATTACTCAAATACACACTCCAAAATAACCCAACTACTGATAGCCCGAAATTTCGTACTACCGTAATATCGTAGAAACGTAGGTAAATCGCATATCAATAATCAGGAAGAACCTATCACATATAAAACGAAGCTCTATGGTATACTTGAGCGCGCCTATATATATACTGCATACCACCACGTAATGACTTACACTCTTTGCCACATATAATTCAGCGGGAGAAACAACATCTCGTTAAGTGAGAAGATAATTTGCATAGGAAAATAAAATAACAAGAGATAGTAAAATCAAAAAGAAACTGAGTCTAGAGTATACGTTACACGTTGAACATCACTTTTGTTTTCTGAAAGTTCATTTTTACTCCCATTTCTTTACTCTTGTCAGCAAGTTTCTGGATCATAGTCTGCAGCTCTGATGGGGTAGTTGCAAAAATGACTACGTCATCAGCAAAACGAAGGTGGGTTAGGTAATCTCCATTAATCTTTATCCCCTGGTTTTCCCAGCTCAGCGACTGAAAGATACCCACCAATGTGGCATTAAAAAACTTCGGAGACAAGTTGTCACCTTGTCTCACTCCCTTTCCAATTTTTATGTGTGTTGTATTTTCAAGCAGCCGAATCTTTGCACTTGCATTTTCATAGATGTTACTAATAATATTAATGCATGTCTCTTCAATACCGCACGATTTCAGAGCCATTGTAAATGCTGATGGTTTCACCTAATCAAAGGCTTTTTCAAAATTGATAAAAGCCATGCACAATAGAAGTTCGTATTCCCTCGCTCTTTCAATTAGTTCTCTCAGTACGTGGATATGATCTATTGTGCTGAATGAAGCCACTCCTGAATCCAGCTTGTTCTCTCGGTAGAGCAATGTCCAGTATTACCTTCAAGCGGTGTGAAAGAACTTTAGTGAATATTTTATAAACCACTGATAGGAGGCTGACACGTCTGTAGTTCCCGAGATCCTCAATGTCACCTTTTTTTTGTGTAGCAGGAACATTGTAGCGATGTTCCAATTCTAAGGAATCTTCCCTTCATTAAGGCATCGAGTGAAAATTTGGGCGAGTACTGTTTCGATTTCTCCACTTGCTTCTTCTATGATGTCTACAGTAATTCCATCTTCTCCTGAAGCTTTTGCCCGCTTCATGTTCTTGTTTGCATGTGCAAACTCTGCTGGAAGAAATGGTGGAACTCTAGTACTGGTACCTTTTATGATGTCTGGAGTACATGTATCATCTCTTTCATATAATGTGTAATAGAAATCTTTCACTCTTGTCAAAATTTTGGCTCTATTTCTTGTTACAGAACCATCTTCTTTGGTCAGTGCCATAATCAGTTTTCTTCCCTTACTGAGATGTCCTTTTGCTATTTTTGGCTTTTCTTGTTTTCAATTGCTTACCTCAGTAGTTCACAGTTGAATTTTCTTACGTCTTCAGTGATACTTTTTCTTACTGTCTTGCATATCTCTATATATTCCACTTTGGAAGTCGCATCTTCTTTAGTTGTCCTCATCTCTCTTCTTTTTTGCATCAACATTTAGGTTTTTCCTGATAATTTGTTCATATGCGACTTGTTCTTAGACCCAGCTAATTTTGTGGCTGTTTCCATAAGTGCTTTGGTTAGTTTTCCGTTAACTTTAGAAATATCCACTTCTTTCGATGTTAGGCCTTCTAAAGCAGAGAATCTCTTGTTCAGTTCCAACGTGAAGGTATTGTGGTTTTTTTTTAAGGTTGGTTATGTCAATAGATTTTGTTTGTCTTATGAGCTTGCCACGTTCAAGTTCAGTGTTGAGGTGCATCTTATATCTAACCAACCTATGGTCACTACTTGTGTTGAACTTGTTTAGCACAATGCAGTCTTCTCTGACGAAGTTTTTGTTGCACATAAAAAAACAAATTTCACTTGTCGTCCTATTTGGATTTCTCCATGTCCATTTCCTGTGTGGCTTTTTCTTGAAAAAGGAGTTCAAGATGAGAAACTCTTCTGCCTCTGCAAACTCAACGAGAATATTTCCACGCTGGTTTCCGTTGCCGTGACCAAATTTGCCTACTGAAGTTTCATTCTGTTGCCGTTGCCCTATTTTTGCATGGAAATTTCCCATAATTATCTTGAAGTACTGCTTACCTTTATTATTTAGATGACGAAGTTCCTCATAAAATTCTTCAATTTCTTCTTCAGGATGACTTGTGGTGGGTGCATAAGTTTGAATAATCTGAGCCGGGTATCTTTTCGAGAGTTGGATTACGAGTCGTGCAGCTCTGTCTGAGGAAATTTCAACTTCTACAACTTTATCCGTCAGTTTCTTGTATATTATAAATCCAACACCACTAGTTCTGCCAGTATCTGTCATACGATAGTAGAAGAGATGTTTACTTTTCAGTTCAATGAGATCTTCTCTTTTTCTCCTTACCTCACTTAGCTCGACGATGTCCCACTTGATCCTTTGTAGTTCCTGTTCCAATTCGAGACGCCTTAAATCAGAATATAGGGAGCGTCCATTATACGTAGACAAGGTCAGCATTAGATGGCAGCCTAATCCGGTCCTCCGGCGATTCTTAGCACCCTCCTCTTTCATGTCCCACTGGCCGCTGCCTTGGCCAGGTACATTCCAGCTGCCGGAGACTGATGACCAAGATTTAAATAGTGGAATCATTTTGGAGGGGTTTGGCCATAACTCACCACGCTGGCCATGCGGGTTGGTGAGTGTGGGATAGCATTTCCTCTAATCCCGAAGGTATAGTCATACCGCTATTGGCGGTCGTCAGAGCCCCTTTAGTGGGAACATGATGCACCACGAGAAGGCGGATTTGACATTTGTCAAGGGGAGGCTGTGATGTTACGCATCACCTGACGTTACATTCCTTTTAGTAGTAATATGATTCATCAAATCACAATATATTTTCATCTAACTCCGGCAAAGTAATTTTCATGAAGAAATCTACATCGTGTTCTGCGCGCAGCTACGTGCCTGGGCACAAGGTGGTGAATGTTATGTTCCTTTTTCTTTTACATATTCACATATTTCTTTATTACCTCGTTTACAGTTGATACAGAGATTATGAACGATTTCGCTGTTGATTTCTGGATCAGTGAGTTTTCTTTTGTGACCACAGACCTTACATTCGAAATAGTCATAAGAGTAAGTAACTCCTTTTGATACTTCTCTTTTGATTTTTGGGTCAGTGGATTTTCTTTTAAGACTATATCAAAAATATATTTTGTTAAGAACAACGCTCGGCAATTTTTTCCTTTGTCATTAATAATATCGTTTAATTTATATTTAGAAATGCTAATTCCATGATCTTCATAGAGTATTTTAATTGCAGAATACGAATAATATTCTTTGCTAGGAAAAAATACATAATTTACCATCCACAGCTTGCTTACTTGCACCATTTGCTTTGCAGAACATTGTAACAAATGTTTATTTCGTGTTCATCTAAAACGCTGCTGACAATTTCTATTCTTTGAACTTGATTAATTGTTTATAAATTCTTATCAGAAACGTTTTAAAAATGTGCGAACAGCTCTGTATTTGTGCAAATCAGGGGAATTTATATTATGTAAAGTACAAAAACTGTCCGTGGTACTTCCAACCAGTCTTATCTGTTTTCTTAGTACTCTGAGCTCCCTTCTAAGTGCTGTTATTATATTGTTTTGGTAAAAAATAAAGTTAAGGAGCATCTTTGCTATTACTGATTGCCTCACTCGTTAAGCTGCTCTCAGCAGGAAAGCATGCAAAAGCTTTCGCTTTCTGTCAGGAGCTGATCCAGCCCTTGTGATACGAACGGCGCTTGTACGCGTCGTTAGTTCTGAAGATAGTTCTGAAGATAGCCCTTTGTATCTGCTCATTTGTAAACACCGCAGTTTTTCCCATTTGTGTTTTTTTCGTTTTCCTGCTGTACACTGCTTAGTTCAAGTTATGGAAAAATCACTCTGTAGAGCTACAACTCAATGTACATGCTTTCTGTGATTGCTTAGTAGGTCAGATTTTTATTTGAATTCAGCCTCTTGACAGTCCTGGCTGTTTTACCACGTTTACTGTTATAAATTAATTTGCAGACAGACCTTTTAGGCTTACCAGTTTCGACGGTCGTCAGCAAAGAAAGCAGTCATCTCGGAAAGTCTTCTACGCCTAGAAAATTTACTTCATGCATCTGTGCATTTCAAGCACTAGCATGGAATACGGATGGTATGTCTCTAAGGTACAATCTATCTGAGTTATATGTCAGTCTATAGATAATGGGTGGGAATGATTGACCATCGCAATGGATAGTATTGTCTCTTTCAAGATTACAAAGGAGTAGGACATAACAGACTAAAAGTGTTAAGTGCAACGAACTGTGTCTAACAGTAATCAGGTTCAGTTTAATTAATTTATAAAACCCTCCTTCGTCCGGCGGCATTTTTCTAACGCGAACATAGAGAAATTGTTGTGTCCTTTCAGGGAAAACACCCCAAAAAAATGGAAGTAAACTTTTCTTCTTTTTCATTCTTTTTTTTTTCGTTTCTTTCTTTCTTTTTTTTTTTTTTTTTTGAAGAAAATAACTTTTCAGGCACAGACAAAGTTCAAATGAAGTAAACTATCATTATTATTAAATTCCAAAATAATTACACGTCCGTCCCCGAAATTTCCTAGAAAAAGGATACCATAAAATGAGCTATTTCATGAGATGTTCACCGAAAGATGTATCGGTGTCCTAATGGGCCAATCCGGCGGTTGCTGCCCCTTGTGAAGGGGAGGAAGAAAAATCATCGAAAGAATAACAAAATAAAGCAATTTTCCTTCACCCTCTTAGCATTATGACTTCTAATTCTCAAACAGTACCCAAAGTAAATTAAGAAACATAGAAGCAGTATTGTTTCGTTTGTTGTGTAGTAATTTGGGACTAAAAACTAATAAGTCTTGATAATTCTATGCACTCAATATTCTTTTAAGTGGTTTTGTTTTATACCTGCCACAAAATATTTTAGATGAAAACACGTAAATATGAACATGCCAGCTACTAAAAGCACTATATGTCCATTCAAAGACTTTTGCTTTTAAGCTTTTCGATGGGCAATTTTATGTTCGTGTTTTCCTCCCACAGAATTTTAGTCGATGTGCGACTTCATGTTTCTGTTATTGGTAAATTAATGGTGCTCTGAAATCCGAATTTCGTGTTTCGAAACAAAACACAATCGAAGGGAAGATATAGCATTGGCTATGAACTAGTGTTTACAGAAAACCACATAAAATTCAAAGAAACTGATAAACTAAACTGGATGAAATGTGTTTTTCTACCTATCTTTTTCACAAATTTAGCCAAACATTAGTACCGGCAGACCAGCGACATAGAAAACGTTTGATAATCCGGTGGTTTTACAATGACATGTGAAACAAGTGTTCTCAAGCACATGCAAGCAGAATTGAATGACAAATCGTTATTTTCTTTAACCTACTGAATAAGAATAATCATTTTACTAAAACGCTATTAATCAGTAAGGAAATACAGTGGAACAAAATTTTTCCTGAATAAAACGTGCCGTGAAATATGCTACCAATGACTGTGAGTAGCTTACGTATATTGAAATTGAATTTTATGAGGCTTGAAAAAAACGATTTAAAGGAAGTTCTTATCACACCGTTGAATTTCTGGGCAAACCCTTTTCTCTAATTATTTAGTGTAAATTTTCAGGCATTTCAGATGAGTGTATGCACTCTTACTGAAATTGAAATACATGAAAACGTTATCCATAAAAGAGTTAACACTAATTTATTGGTAAAGTTTTTTATAATAAAAAAATTACACATGTCTTTTAGTATAGGATTCTGACAAAATAATTGTTTCTGAAGTGCGATAAGCACAATAAAAGCTGGTAACCAAAAAAGTCCAATTCTTCTGCTGCATTTGTACTGGACAAAGTTCCCTAGTGGAGTCTGAATTATATTAAATAAAAACTTATTTTATAGAGTATTTGACTACGAGGCAGATTTAGGTGAAAAATATATAAAATTTAATATTGTATTCCAAAATAAAAAATTTGCCCTACACAATGTGTACTGCCCTTAAGCTATTGCAGGTAGGCACCACTTTTGCCGAAACTTGAAGATGACAATCTATTACAATAACATCCTAAACATTTTTGCTGGAGGCTTAAACACTCCTACTACAAATGAATCGTTCCCTAGCAGATCAGTTCCGAAAGGCAGACATAGGACTTTAAGAACCGTAATTCATGGTATAGGGCGATTTGACATTCGGGAGGTTTAAGAGCAGGCCACGATTTCGACCGACAGTTAGTAGCAAATAATTAGCAAGCAATATATTTTGCTAGTTATAAAAATTTTATCTAGCAAATGTTTCTAGTGGAAAAATTTTTAATGTTTTAGTCTGAAATATAAAGTAATCGGCCTTGTGCGTTTGAAATACAGATCTGCTCCGTGGGAAAAAATTTGACGGTTTGCTGGGAAAATCTCAACGGCTGAGCGTTTCTTCCCCAAATTTTGTTGAATGACTAACTGTAACTCACTCCTGGGTAAAAGCTGGGAGGCATTGCCATGATTGAAATGTATTGTCACTATTGAAACCCTCTCCCCCTACTCCACGGTAAACCGTAACAAATTCGACACTATGTTCGCATTTGCCTTCTTTGTCTGAAAGCTTGCGAATGTTTAAATTCCTTTTTCCTCGAAGTAAAACTTTTCAACTCTAAGAGCAATAATTCTCTCCCGCCTCCGACTCTGTCCACCTGCCCTGCCAGAATTACATCTGCTGTTCACTGTTTCAATAAGAATATCTATGTGAAGTTTTTATTTTATCGAAAATTAGAGAAAATTATTCGATTATTTTGACACTATGATTTGCTAAGATAAACAAATTACCCAAATTTCGCTATAATCAAAGGTTCCCTTCTAAGGTTACACCTAATTTTTTTTATCAAGAAATCTGTATCCTTCTACCTTTATAATAAACATCGGACTAATTTTGAAATTCATTAACGCATTTTGCCGAAACTTGGGGTATCTTCTTTTCTCAGCAAATCATATTATCTGCAAAAAGATTTCATAAGTTGCTTAACGTTTCGGAAAAATAAGTATTCCAAATTGAGGAGGTCCACAAGTTTCCGTTACTGGGAGTTAGTGATCGCCCGGAATGCGGCAACCCAAGGTGTGCGATTAAGGCAATGAGTTGGTGGGGTGCGCAGACGCGGACGTTACCAGGCACGAGTGACTTTTATTAATCTTATTTTAAACGGAGATATGCAATTTTGATGCTTGAAAAAAGACGTTTATTGATGTGCTTTTTTCACGGAAATTTTTAATAACATTCTCCCTGTTTCAAATAATATCAGTCGCTAAATATCGCTTCTCGTGCCATTAATGTTTTACAAATGCAAGGAATATTTCAGACTTTTTTCCCTTCTGATTAATGTGGTGTCCAAATTTAGGTCCTTTGTGTGGAAGAACATACAAAACGGAGACGTTAAAGGTGGAGCGTAAGGTAATCCGACATTTCGCTCCATATGTTTCAACAAATGTTCAATATTGTCGAGGTCTAGAAATTGGGATGATAAGACTATACCTCATCCTCATGCTCTGCAAACCACAACTTAATATGTATCGTACAAAAATTGGGCTCATTATCTTCTTAAAACCACGGACGGTCATTGGTAGATCCATATCTTCAACCCTGGGTCAAGACGGTCCCGAATAATGGATTCACACTTTGCAGATGTCGCATCGTCCATCAGAATAAGCAAAGGCCCTAACAAAAATCATGATATGGCCTTCAGCAGCACACGAATAAACCTCCATGCTTCGCAGTCCTGTGGTGCGCTTCTGCAGGATTTCACCAGACGCCTACTCTACCTGTGGTGGCTAAAATGTGAAGCACGATCAGGATGTTAGTTATCTAGAGGCAAAATCTGAGTAAAAATAATAAAAAATCGTCTTTCTTGAATTTCATTTCTAACACTAATTTTAACCAAGTCAGGGTTACACTGAAATAATTTTCCTGAGGAGCAGAAGTCGTGACATAGGAATGTGTAGGAGTAGGCACTATGAAATGTTCGGCACTCCAATTGCATGTATAAAATTAAGTGTACGTATTTCTGTTTTGAATACACATTGTTTTCAAAACAGGTCAGCGTACGGAGTGCGAAACAAATATTTTGAATATATATATACCTTTTATTTACTTTTTTTAAATAAATTTACTTTCATCTTTCTTTCTAATAATGCTCGTTTAAAGTGACCGAATATCCCATACCTCCTATACTGCACTCCCACTACCAAATGTGCCAATCCCTGTTATTCGTAGCATTATCGACACGAAATTTTTCCACTTGTCCTGACCTTTCCTCTCTTGAAGTAGAGGCCATAATGTCAGCTTTACAGCTTGTGAACTCACGCTCTTCCTTCAAATTTAATAATTTCAAATACCAACAAAAGTGGGGAACACCAATGAGCATCCCCGTTTCTCCAGTTCTTTCAGAGTTTCTTCTACGGGAATTAGAAACTACCGCTCTGTCAGTTTTCCCTTTCAAACCCCTTTTGTATATGTGTTATGTAGATGATATTCTGGTTTTTTGGTTAATTCCCTGTTGAACAACTACATTCCTTTACAGAGTATTTATCCCCACAGTATCCTACGTCTAAATTAACCATGAAGTTGGAGCAACAGGGCTCCTTACCTCTTTGGGATTTCCTTCTTTCACATAGTTTTACAGGTTAACAGTATTCCGTGTACAAGAAGCCCTCTGCGTGTCCCTTACTTATTCCTTGCGGCACTTCACAACCCTGGAGTCATACGTTAGCTGCGTTCAGATTTCTACTCAAACGCTCCTATTCCCACTCTTCGAAACCTTCTCTGCAACATGAAGAATTTCAGAGGAGTTTGAAAGTTTCTTCCACTTTTGGCTACTCTTATAACGATATGCAATGCCTGGATAGAAGGATGAATCGTCTTTAATACACAGCGTTACCACGGGAGTCACACCCTGTGCAATATGTCGGTACGATTGATTACAACCCTAACATTGTCAACATCCTTGGAATTACCTGTGCTAAGTTTCACATTTGTTTTGGAATACGCACCTATACTTTATTAAATTTGTTGCGCAAGGACCATGATAAGTTTCACCTATTACATAGATATTGTGTTTATAACATTCCACTCGTTTCCAATTCACCGGACTCTGAAGACACCGACTATATAGCCTGCACCCTACGCTCGGTGGAATTACTTTGGCAGAGCACAAATACGTAGTTCGTATTGGTCCTACCTCTTCTGCCTTAGCCCGCACAGTTGCGCAAGGTGAACATTACCCAGACTGGACTCGTACCACTCTAATTGCCTCTGCACCTGATAAACATTCTTTGTTGCTAGCTGAACGTTTGTGCTTTACACGGTTTTCCTCCAGGTGTTGGAATGACGACTTACCAGTAACTATACCTCGCCCTTAGATTCTACTCTTGAACCAGCTAGATGCTTCACTTGTTGGATCTCCAAGTACTTGAGTCCCATTTACATATAATTATTTGTAACATGTCATATTAAGTTTGACAATACCAGTTATATTATTCCATGATTTTATATAAATCCCTTTAACCATCATTTAGCGCAATTGGGCCCGATGATGAGGCTAAAGTAGCCTCGAAAGTGCTTGCCAATGTACTTTATTTTATCTCTACCTAAAAAAATATCAATTTTTAGTTGCATAACTTGTAAATAAATATAAATTTTTAAGTGCCAGTTTTTGAACTTCTCAATCATGCATTCGACAGCTTTGAATTCTTGATGATACCATTTAGCACGAAAGCTTTTAATTAATTACCGTCAGTGCTGTTCAACATAAACTGAAAAACAAAGGAACTTTCTGAGTTCGGTGAAGGGTTTCTTGTGGTTCTCCATTGGGCAGCGAAGAAGACGGCTTGCTCAAAAGTGAGTTAATCCGGGTCTTTGATCATTGTAAAAATAAGATACACTGTTTTTCTGAGAACAGGAACCGTTGCGCGATAATAATCTGCCAGAGAGTGAGCAACGAGATCGCCGTCATCTGATAAGGCTTGAACTGAAAAACACGACTTCCTTTGTGCAGCAGTCGATCGCATAATTCAACAAATGACGTTCCCGACCAACATGTCCGCGAAATACGCACGGAGAATTAAAGATGATCGATAATGATAGTAGCGAGCGTGACTGTACTGGAAAAACCTATTTCCACGATGAACCGGAATTTCGTCACCAGCCGTGTTAGAAATACCGAGACCGGAATGTGGAAGACTGTTAGAAAATCATGCTGTCCCACGAGCCGCGATGCATTTTGCTCTTCAACGCCGATAGGTAGACAGTTAGGCGGTGGTACCCCATGAAAAGCAATGGACTCTGCTCGCCTCGTAAACACAACTCAACATTCTGGAGGTTAAGATATTTTCTGGTGGGCGCTCTTTTTTGCGAAACTTTTCACATCATATTATTGGAATTTGGAGTGCCCTACAGGTAACATTTGAACCTTGTTGCAGGTCAAATCAATCCTCTAATGTTACATGCTTAACCAGTTGATCAAGGCATCCTTTAATATCCCTAGACATCGACGACAATGTGCTTTCACAGTGTTTCATCGACTAATTTAATAGAGGAATCACAGGAATAAATAATATCACAGTTTATGCATGTTCCATTGCTAATAAAATATTGACTGAAGAAATTGAACCTTCATTATCTGAACATCTTAATATTGTTTTATGATATGCACCAGTATACAGAGCATTAGAGATAGGGGTGATGGACCGTTGACATGGGCATCATCCGCACAGAGTGGAACCGACCCGAATCGAACTAAAAATATAAATCGGCCGCCAGTAGAGCTTATCAGCAGTGTATCGCAACCTATAAACACGGGTAAACGTGGTGATCTGATCAACTTCAATCGTGGACGCATTGCGGGCTCAAGAGAGATGGGTAACTCCATTGCGCACGTGGTAAGAACCGTAGGGTTCCCAATGGCAACCATATCAGAGGTGCACCGTGAGAGTATCATCGACGGAAGTACCGGGCCCCAGAGAGAAAGTAGTGGCCTACCACACGCCATTGATGACCGAGGTCGCTTAGATTATCAGGCTCGTACAGACAGACCGCTTTGCAACAGAGGTAAATATCTCATCCGGATTCAATGTCGGAGGTTTAAGCATCGTCAAGAACAAATGGTCTGTGGCACGTTCCATACCATGGGCAACGGGTTCCGCAACCTACTCATGCGTCATTGTTTACTGCTTGTCATGGGGGTATTTAACTCTACTGTTGTCGGAAACATCAAAGCTGAACATTTCGTGAGTCGTGCAGCTTCGTGTGGTCATATGAATCCCCTTTTCAGCTCTACCGAGCTGACTGGTGGGTATGGATGTGGCGTCCAGTGCATGACACCATGGCAGCGTCATGCAAGGTCTGTTCTGTTCAAGTTGGTAATGACCCGGTGGTGTTTTTGGAAGCCATCTTATGACACAGATTACGTTCCTCAGTGTGTCTAGAGAGATCCTTAAACTCTGCGCGTAACCAACATGAGGTGTCTGACAGCCTATACGCTTTAATGGCCTTCGCTCATACTTCGGCGAATAGTCCGTCCCACGCGAGACTGTCTCCCCTCACCCCAACCCCACCACACACCCACCTGGCCGCAACAACCCAAAAACGGATGGAGGAACATATATCTGAATTTGGAACAATACAATGGCGCCAAGTTCACTGGATTTAAACCAGGTAGAAGCTCTCTGGAATGCTGTAGAACGGAACATCAAATCCATGATGCGGTACAGACGTCTTGTGCGAAGTTGTGGACAATTCTGCAACATGCATTGATATCATTACTTCCGAAAAACTCCGTCATCTGATAAAATGGATGCTTCGAATATTTACAGGTAATTTTTTTGCGCTAGATTGATTGATTCGGCTATTAAGTAGGTATCTTTAATGTTTCGTCCATAGAGTGCCTATAATGAGTCCGTAAATTTAGATTACGTGAAAGAGAATGACAATTCGGCAAAAGCATATTGCCTTATCTTCAAAGACGTACAACTCAAGTTCTTTAAAATTCACGGTGCTGCTTGTAATAAAAATAGCGTGCTCTGATGAAAAGCCTAAAAAATGTGTTCACTTCTTTTTTTTAAGGACGAATCTATTATTTACGTATGTCACTAAATCTTTGTCATTCTAAGAATTGTAATAACATGTAAGGAAACTTTAATTAATTCATCCTTCCAATTTAAGTTTCCCGTGTAAACAAATGCTTTTCATAACAGTGGATTACTCTACACCATTACTATTCTCTTTTAAATCTAGGTGTGAAATCCATACTTTTTACACAGTCTTAACACAAATACTGTAACAAAGACTCGACAGATGGCGCACAACCGGTGTTCAAAGTCACCGACGAGCCAGGGGTCATGAAGCAGCTTGTGAATCATTGTGTGTTAAGTCACTGAGGTGATAACGTGTTTCGTGAAGTACCTATTTCGGGGATTATGGACGCTGAACAAAGTTGGAAAATCAGCTTCGGAGATTTTTCAACACGCTGAAGAAGCTGAAAATCAGCCGAATTTTTGTCTACCGGACAAAAAAAGGTTCTTTAAGACTGGGACCGTCGCTGTCCGCCCAGAAAGGGACAGCCGCGTACCCTAAGGACTGCTCGCCTGGTGAAAGCAATTACAGTCCGTATTCGACGAAATCACGTCAGAAAACAAACAGTGATTGCTCGTGAGCTGAACATTTCAAGAATGTCGATATCACGCGTTCTGCGGAGTGACCTAGGGGTGAGACATTGCAGGCCGCGTACAGAGCACTTCCGCACACCAGAAATTAAACAGCAGAAAGTGATAAAAGTGAAACGTTTGCTGCAGCGTTACGCAGACAATGGTCACAGACATATTTTTCTCTGATAAAAATATTTTCACTATTGAAAAAGCTTTCAACCGCCAAAATGAAAGGGTCAATGCATCAACTCACGAGAAACTCAAGAGAAAGCTCCAAGGATTATGAGTTACATTCATCCTGCTTCTGTCGTGGGTTGGTGCGGAGTATCGCACGAGGGTACTGGGGAGCTCCATATCTGTGAAATTATCAACTTTTTTTCACAAATAAATGTTTTATTAACATCGACTATAGTTTCGTAGAGGGTTTGGCTCGGCTTCATCAGGACGAATAGAGCGTAGACATTCAAATCATTGTGACATCAAAGGAGTTCTGACGGTCACTGTTTTTGGAAAGTTGTTTCCACGCGCTTGATAGAAATGGCGTAGACGTCATGTCATTGACAAGTCGTGAAGAATTCCGGTATATGTGGAAAGCTTCTAATACATTAAGCTTGTTAGTCGAATCAGGTTTATCAATAAGGATAGCGTTTCCAAACAAAAATTTATTACTATATTCGTGACAATGTTGGGCTATTGATGACTTCTCCAGTTCATAGTCCCGTACTTAAGTCTTGTGTTCCTTCACACAGAAACTTAAAGCCCTGCGGGTCTGTCCTATATATGAAAGTCCACATTCACAAGGTATCTGATAAATTCCCCAGGAATTTATGTCTTGGACGTAGTCTTTTGATTCGTAAAAAATCATCTTGTTTATGGGTTTGAAAATAACTTTGAAATTAAAACTTTTGAGAATTTTTGAAATTCTGAAGCAAATCTTACGAGCAAATGCGAAACCGCCCAATTCGTTCGTACTGGGAGGTCTACTGGCGTGAGGGAGCAGACGGTCTTCGGTTTCCTAAATTTTGGACCGCTTTTTCTATCACGGAAGGGCTATATCCTCTGTGTACTGCAGTTCGTTTAAAAAATCAAGTTCTTTCTGTAAGGAATCCTCAGTTGAGCATATATGTACTGCACGACATACGTATGTGTAGAAAGCAGACAATTTTTGTTTCCATGGGTGATTTGATTTTGCGTGTGGAGGTAAGGAAACAGCAAATGGCTTTCGATAAACTGTTGTACTAAAGGATCCTTCAGAGCGTGACACAAGGACATCTAGGAATGGTAAGCAGCCATTATTTTCAGTCCCATATGTGAACTGTATATGAGGATCAATTGAATTGATAAGTTCAACTAATTTAGGTAGTTCGGAATTCCTACCTTTCCAGAAGACAAAGGTATCATCTACATATCGAATCCATAGGTCGAATGTAACGAGCTGAAACAGTTTGTCCTCTAAGTGACGCATGTAGACTTTGCATAAAACAGGTTACAGTGGGCTACCCATTGCAATTCCTTCCGTCTGTTGAAAAAATCTTCCACGAAATTAAGAATTGTTTAGCTTGATACAAATTTCCACTAATCTCAAAATTTTTTCAACTTCCGGATGGCTGAAATGATGTTCACTGAGACTTGCTTTCAAAGATTCGAGGGCTCCATTAAGTGGAATATTTGCGAACATGGATTTCACATCGAAGGATAAGATGAACTGATCGTTGTATAGATGCTGTTGAAGCACATTGACAAATTCAGAGGAATTTTTTACAGCAGTTTTGTTTAAAGAAGTTTTTATGGTGGACAGTTTCGAAGATAGAAATTTGGCCAACTTATGAGTAGCTGAGCCGATATTGCTGACGATCTGGTCTCCACGGCCAGCCACGACCATCCCCGATTTACGCGTCCAGTTTGAGGATGCTTGGAACTCAATACCCCAAACTTACATCCAACATCTGTACGACAGACTCCATGCCAGAATTGCACAGTGTGACGCAGTTCATGGGGGTTCAATCTCGTACTAACCATGTTACATGGAAATGTTATTTTTCAGTTTACCAGCAAATACAGCTGTATTTTGCCATAATGTTTTGATCACGTTATCTTCTGTATTCCGTTATTATGCTGTATAAATTTTGTTGGTATCAGACGTCTCCTTCTTGGTGCTCTTTTTTCACTTTCTGCCAGTGTATTTAACGCCAAAAATCCGCATTTTTAGTATATACAAGTAGAGTTAATGTACGTTTCCTGATTATTAATCTCATAACGGGAATTCAGTTATTAATAGAATTATTTCCAAGAAAAACTTAAAATATAATTTAAAACTGTAAAACACAACAGATCTTCAAGTCATAGCTATGTATTCAAATGAACACGTGATCGAACCACAAAGATGTGTTAATACTTTTGGTAAGATATACTTCGACTTTGTAAAACTGAATGTAGAATGACACATATATTCAGCGAAAGAGATTTTCAGTAAATCATTTGTATAAAATAAATATGTACAAAATCTAGAATTATAATTTGAAAACGTCATTAAGAGAAATTAAACATATTGCTGCATGCAGACTGGTGCCAACTCTGGAGAAAATTCCCTAGATTTAGGGGAAACAGACAAAAATGTATTGATTACTGATTAATTCAGAAGGAAATCCCTTTATTTAGAGATTTTGTTCACTTTACGGTTTTCTTATTTATTTACCTTTTTGTGTGGGTGCGGTCAAGGATTTTGAACATTACGACTCTATGAATTGAGGGGTTTTTTTATCGCTCTTTTTTCAAGATGTGAGGTGTCTGATTGACACGACGATACCTATCTCATATCGTGTAAAAACTGGGTGAACAGTACAAACACTGGGTAGCTCTATGTAATTAGGTATCACTAATTATTAAAAATGGTTACTTTATGTGAACTGACATGTTACAGAAATTCACAGCATCTCTCCCTGGAAACTTGAGCTTTCCTCTGTCAAACCTGGCTCTCCCATCTGGAGAACAAGAAAGACTTTGATTAACAGACCTCATTGTCAGGTGTTACGACCTTTACACACGTTGTTCATTTCCTGCATTTGTTTCTTATAGCGCAAGGGTGGCTGTTATTGAATTTTGGCTCTTCGGTGTTTAGTGATCATTTGTTTCGAGAAATCCTTCTACATAAGATATGAACACAACACAAAAGTTGATGTTTTTTCTTTTCTGGGAGGCAAACTTCTTGAATTCCTAACCGCAATTTCTCTAAACATGTAAAGCAGAAGAGTTGCTGAAGAGTTCTGGGGCATAATGAGCACATATTCTGCCAGAAATTGAAGTAATCATAATGTATGATGTAAGTTCTTCCGGTTTTCATTTTAATTCCTCTTCTGAGTTGCCAGCAGTTTTTGTTTATTTGTTTGAAGAGAACGTAAAAAAATATCTCGTAAGAGCACTTGTTTCAATGCCGCATCCGTAAAGGATAATTTTGGTATGTGAATATTCAGATACCCTTTCGTATTTAATATTCAGATAATATTCAGATTACGGTATCTAATATTCAGATAATATTCAGATAACGGTATCTAATATTCAGATAATATTCAGATAACGGTATCTAATATTCCGATACCGTTTGGTCGAACATGCTGACATCAACGAAATGAAATTTATTTATTTGGCATCAAACGGAGATACAACTACTTAGGGTAAAGCAGTATGTACAGCATACGTACTTATTGACTACAGTGACGAAACGATTAATGTTAAAAACTATTATTTTTTTCATCTGAAGAAGAGAAACTAAGATGCAGCCCCATAAGAGAAAGGAAGATATTTTCACATAAAGAAATACATACTTATACCCAACAGTGCGAAACCTTCTTTGGATAAGTGTGATCGGGATATTTGAAGACGTAGACTTTAGGTCAAGAAGTAGAATTAGCCTGGAATCAAAAAGTCCCGAAATCTAATAGGAATGCACTGTAGAAGAAAGTTTTGGAGATAAAAGTATGCAGACTACTGAATATAACGTTATTTCAAATTTACGGCGCCATGATTTAATGTGCGGTTACTTCAACAAGAAAATGAAAATAATTCAGACTACTGGTTTTCCTATAGCAAGAACAGATCCCGAAGGATATTAATGTTAATTTACGGTTTGCTCTAAAAATTTAGGAAAGCATTAACATTACATTACCTGAAAAATGCTGTTGAATTTGTGGTGGTTTTTAGGGATTTATTAATAAACTTAGTATACGGTGCACATGTCTCCAAGAGTTCACTATTCTCGTAACTCAAGAGAAAGCAAATCTGCTTAAAAAAATCACTGTCACAAAAGATCTTAAATTGCGGCAATCTCGGTGGCAGCAACTCATTGGACTTAAAACTTTTGATAAAACCTGTGGCAAATAAATCAGAAATTTATATTGTAATTATATCTTATTTTTCGAGTAATATACTGAAAACACTTCTTGACTTTATATTCTGCAAAGATATAATGTTCAAGAATCGGTAAATTGCAATGTAAATAATCAAACTTATGCTGCATGATGAATTTTATTTAACTTTTGTAAAAGGTTCTTTCAGGTAAATGTCCATTTTCAATTGTACGGAAGATTCCAGACGAAACAAGCTTCGCAATTTTCATAAATGTTCCCTTGATTCTCATGACCATTAGGCCAGTTGAAGTGCCATATTTCTTAATATAAAATTCAGGAAATGAAGAGAAAAATGAGGGTGATGCTAAACAGAATACAACTACAGAGATGCGTCAAGTATAACATTCATATTTTATTATTTAAGTATTTTATGTTCTCCCGAAAGCGTACTACGGGAGATCGAGAAATGGAGAAAACTGAAATTTTCACTTCCCATAGCCATTGTTATTTTCTTGTTTGTATTTCTGCCACAGGGTAGGCGACCCTATGCTTCTGTCTGATCTCCGAAGAATCTGCGATATCGTTTTGGCCTTTTGACATGAAGGTATGCGGAAAAAGATTGCTGGTTTTGTGAAATTTTCAGGAAATTAGTCTCATGAATGTGTGAAACGATCGTAGAAGTCAATATTTGAGATAAATGGGGTATCGTTCACTTGACCGAAAGGTCACTTGACCGAAAATCACTTCGCCGAAAATCACTTGATCGAAAGGTACATTTCACCGAAGGGTCACTTGACCGAAAAGTTCATTTCACCGAAAGATCACTTCACCTAAAAGTTCATTTCATCGAAAGGACACTTGATCGAAAAGTTCATTTCACCGAAAGATTACTTTACCTAAAAGTTCATTATATCGAAAGATCATTTCACCGAATGGTCAGTTTATCAAAAACTTAGAATTTTGTTGTTATAGATCTGTTGGAGTATGGTGCTGGTTTTTAAAAAACTGGTCACCTAAACATTATTGGATTGTATAAAAAATACACTTTTAATTTCTTTTAAACACCTCCCCATAAGTAGGTTTTTCGAAATATAACATTAATTATAAGTCATAGATAGACCTGTGCCTTTTTGCCAAATTTTAATCCCCCGAGCTCATATTCATGAAGTTTACATAACTACTCAAGTTAATGAGTTGTTATGTAAACACACTTATTCAGACAAAAAAAAATCAGTTTTAGGGCCCTTGGCCTCGGTTTAGGCTTTTTAGAACATTTTAATCGTGCGTGCTCATATTCATAAGGCTTACGTAAAATGTCCAGCTAATAATGTTGCACATTTATTCAGGCAAAAAAGAATCAATTTTTGGGCCCTAGGCCTCGGCTTAGGCCTTTTTAGAAAATATTAACCGTGCGTGCTCATGTTTATAAGGTTTACATAAAAACTAAAGTTAATGATGTTGTACTCTTATTCAGGCCAAAAGAATCAGTCTTAAAGCCCTTGGCCTCGTTTTAGGATTTTTTAGAAAAATTTAATCCTGCGTGCTCATATTTATAAGGTTTACATAAAATGTCAAGTTAATAATGTCGCACATTTATTGAGGCAAAAAAGAATCAATATTAGGGCCATAGGCCTCGCTTAGGCCTTTTTAGCAAATTTTAATCGTGCTTGCTCATGCTCATAAGCTTTACATAAATAGTAAAGTTAATAATGTTACACATTTTTTCAGGCAAAAAAGAATCAATTTTAGGGCCCTAGGTCTCAGCTTAGGCCTTTTTAGAAAATTTTAATTGTGCTTGCTCATGTTCATATGCTTTACATAAATAGTAAAGTTAATAATGTTACACAATTTTTCAGGCAAAAAGAATCAATTTTAGGGCCCTAGGTCTCAGCTTAGGCCTTTTTAGAACATTTTAATTGTGCTTGCTCATGTTCATAAGCTTTACATAAAAAGTCAAGTTAATAATGTTGCAATTTTTTTCAGGCAAAAAGAATCAATTTTAAGGTCCTAGGCCTCAGCTTAGGCCTTTTTAGAAAATAATAACGGTACGTGCTCATGTTCATAGGTTAACCTAAAAACTCAAGTTAATGATGTTGCACACTTTTCAGGCTAAAAGAATCAAGTTTAGTTCTCTAGGCCTCGGCTTAGGCCTTTTTAGCAGATTTTAATCGTGCGTGCTCATATTCATAAGGTTTACATAACAACTCAAGTTAATGATGTTGTACACTTATTCAGGCCAAAAGAATCAGTCTTAAAGCCCTAGGTCTCGGCTTAGGCCTTTTTAGAACATTTTAATTGTGCTTGCTCATGTTCATAAGCTTTACATAAAAAGTCAAGTTAATAATGTTGCAATTTTTTTCAGGCAAAAAGAATCAATTTTAAGGTCCTAGGCCTCAGCTTAGGCCTTTTTAGAAAATAATAACGGTACGTGCTCATGTTCATAGGTTAACCTAAAAACTCAAGTTAATGATGTTGCACACTTTTCAGGCTAAAAGAATCAAGTTTAGGGCTCTAGGCCTCGGCTTAGGCCTTTTTAGCAGATTTTAATCGTGCGTGCTCATATTCATAAGGTTTACATAACAACTCAAGTTAATGATGTTGTACACTTATTCAGGCCAAAAGAATCAGTCTTAAAGCCCTAGGTCTCGGCTTAGGCCTTTTTAGAAAATTGTAATCGTGCGTGCTCATATTTATAAGGTTTACATAACAACTCAAGTTAATGATGTTGTACACTTATTCAGGCCAAAAGAATCAGTCTTAAAGCCCTAGGTCTCGGCTTAGGCCTTTTTAGAAAATTGTAATCGTGCGTGCTCATATTTATAAGGTTTACATAAAATGTCAACTTAATAATGTCGCACATTTATTCAGGCAAAAATGAATCAATATTAGGGCCGTAGGCCTCGCTTAGGCGTTTTTAGAAAATTCTAATCTTGCTTGTTCATAAGTTTACATAAAATGTCAAGTTAAAAAAATCAAGAGGGGGGGAGGGTTAAAGATTGCCGTTTCTGGGCATATATTGAGAACTGAATTGGGAACTCCAAACGCATTTCGCGAAAACGGTCCATGTAAGCCAATCGAGGCGAGAATTGCACTTTAATTTGAAGAAAAAAATTGCCGAGGATCCGAGGTACACCTAGTTTTGGGAGGGTGTACCCCCAACTTCCGTAATATTATGTTCGGGGCCGCTGGAGTCTGTCAGTGTATCCAGGATGTTCCCCTTGAAGCGTCCGCGAGGTCCGTTATCTGGGGGGGGGGGGTTTGGCTTTCCCCAAAAATGTTAAAATGGACGTAGAGCTGTAAACATTAGACCCATGCTTTATATAATGATTCTGTACACGACCACGAATTTTCAGGAATGTGGAGTGAAACTGAACCCCCCCCGTTTCCAAGAGCTCTTCAGGGGTAACATCGAGGATACACTGATGACCGACTCCAGAGGTCCAGAATATAAAATTACGGAAGTTGGGGGTAGAGCCCTCAAAACCAAGCACCTCGTATCCCTTTTACAGACTTCATCAAATTTCTGGGGGAGGGGGAAGGGCATACGTAGTTTGGCACTAAACACAACATGAAGAATAGAAATTGCGAGCAAATCCCTTACCTTGAACACCTGTCTGCGCTCTTAGAAACTTGGGGAGGGTGAATTCGTCCCACCCTCCTGAAAATTCGTGATCGTGTACAGAATCATTACATAAAGCAAGGTTCTAATGTTTACAGCTCTACGTCCATTTTAACATTTTGGGGAAAAGCCCCCTCCCAAAGCTCACGGACTTCGCAGACACTTCAAGGGGAACATCCTGGATACACTGACAGACTCCAGCGGCACAGAATATAATACAACGGAAGTTCGGGGTACAGTTCCCTCAAACCAAGTGTACCTCGGATCATCGGCAATTAATTTCTTCAAATTAAAGCACAATTCTGGCTTGGCTTACATGGAACGTTTTCGCGAAATTCGTTTCGAGTTCCTAAAAAGGCCTAAGCCGAGGCTTAGGGCCCTAAAATTGAATCTTTTTTGTCTCAATAAATGTGCAACATTATTAACTTGACTTTTTGCGTAAACCTTATAAATATGAGCACGCACGATTAAAATTTGCTAAAAAGGCCTATGCGGAGGCCTAGGGCCCTAAAATTTATTCTTTTTGCTTGAATAAATGTGCGACATTATTAAGTTGACATTTTATGTAAACCTTATAAATATGAGCATGCAGGATTAAAATTTTCTAAAGGGCCTAAGCCGAGGCCGTGGGCTTTATGACTGATTCTTTTGGCCTAAATAAGTGTACAACATCATTAACTTGAGTTGTTATGTAAACCTTATGAACATGAGCACGCACGGTTAAAATTTGCTAAAAAGGCCTAAGCGAGGCCTACGGCCCTAATATTGATTCTTTTTTGCCTGAATAAATGTGCAACGTTATTAACTTGACTTTTCATGTAAACTATTTATGAACATGAGCACTGAACATTATTTTTATGAAAAACGTATGAACATGATAAAACTTGCTAAAAAGGCCTAAGCGAGGCCTACGGCCCTAATATTGATTCTTTTTTGCCTGAATAAATGTGCAACGTTATTAACTTGACTTTTCATGTAAACTATTTATGAACATGAGCACTGAACATTATTTTTATGAAAAACGTATGAACATGATAAAACTTGCTAAAAAGGCCTAGGCCGAGGCATAGGGACTTAAAATTAATTATTTTTGCCTTAAAACTAAATCTTTGCGTTCTCTGTGACACGGAGAAATCAAAAGTGCAATTTGAGTATGATCCCCTAACGTTTCGGTGGTCTGTCTGTCAAACTTGCACCATGCTTCAACAGATCCTGTAATGAAATCTAGCGTTTTCCATAAACTGACCCTTCGGTGAAATGACCTTTCGATGAAATGAACTTTTAGGTAAAGAGACCTTTCGGTGAAATGAACTTTTCGATCAAGTGACCCTTCGGTGAAATGTACCTTTCGATCAAGTGACCCTTCGGTGAAATGAACGCTTCGATCAAGTGATCTTTCGGTGAAACAATTTTTTCGGTGAAGTGATTTTCGGTCAAGTGACCCTTCGGTGAAGTAAACGTCGGGCAAATGAACCAGACCCAGATAAATGTGCTCCTGTAAGCAGACGCAGTTCTCATTTCTGAAGTCAGTGATACAAATCTAGAAGTGCATAAAATGCGGGTGAAATCGGGATTTCTTATTTAATGAAACCGGTATATTTTACTACACGTCGAGACAGATAGTGACAATCTTGTGATAAAATTTGAGGAAGAACATGAAAAATGAAACTAAATTCCTCAGCAAATAAAACAAGTGAGTCACTTAAAGTTGTAAATGTATGGAGCTATTAATCTAATGGGATTCGACAAGGTATCTACCATAATAGGTGCTTACTTTGACACATCTATATACAGAACCACACAGGTGAGGATAATGATCGTTATACATATAGATATGTAGGCCCTATGGAAAAGAACATGGGAAACTTCTTCCTTCACGAAAATCAATTTCGAAGCGAAATGTACTTTCCTTTGGAAACCGTATCCTCCACACGCAGTAAGTAAACGGTATTATTTATAGCAGAGCACACAGACTGCTCTTTTAATTTCACATAAAGACATTACTTTCATTTCGAACTTAGCACGTGCGCTCTTGTTTTGAGCAAAGTAATTAACATCGATTTAGTTTATCTAGACTCCAAAGTCACCTCTGTCGAAAGGACTATAAATTAGAAATATTAGAAACGCACGTACACTTGATGTCGGCTTGCGAAACTTCTACGATTACCGATAGACTTCTAAAATAATTTGGACTTGTAGATTTACCAAAAATTTTCATTATCCGTGTAAATAATACATCCGTTTATGTGTCCCTGTTATAATGCGCATGCCTTTAATAAAAACCATTACATTTCACTGGAACGGTTTTGATACTTTTTTCTGACGCTTTATTAAACATTTCTTTTTTTGCGCAAATATCTTACAGGAGAGTTCCACAGAATATCCCATGAATATGTGTTAAATACTTTATTACGGGATACGTAGCATGTATTGGTGATTATAAAGTTCAACACAATTGATGAATGCAACATTAGGTTTTTAAGATTTCGACTCCATGATTACATTATAACAGTAATTCCAGGAGCGTTTACTTTTCCGCAAGTTCTTACAAATACGAAAACCATTTAATAAAAAATTATTTTTACAAGCTTGCTTTTTTGGCAGAAATCAATAAATTTCATGAAGCGGTATCCTGCTCCAATTTAAAAAATCACTAATATAAGTTCTTCACTTCTTTGCATATGCTTACTGATGTAATTTACTCAGTGCCTTTAATGCGCATAAATATTGAAGCATATAGGAACGTGTCTCATAAATTGCAGTACTTTCGGAATGGAATAGAGCAGTGCTAGTGAAATTGAATTCAGGGAGTGCTGGTGAAATGGAACACAAACATGAAGAGTGGCGAAAAAGAAAATTATATTATCGGATCCAGACATGAATTTACACCATATCATCGGACATTTTTATTGGGTTCTTAATGATCACCATGCCCAACTCAGTGGGTTATAAGTAGTCTCCCGTCCATTATTTAGAGACTCTGGTTCCAGGTAAGGGAGAGAGCTAGTACCGTGAGACAAACACAAAACGCATGCCTTAATGGGATTCGAAGAGGAACACATCTCCAAAGAATGGTCAGAAGCCATCGCTTATACCACTGCGGAAGAAAGTTCATATATCTGCCGCACGCCCAGAGCAGAACCATGCATTTTCTTGCTAATCCGAACATTTAAAATAGTTTACTCCCGGTCGTCATATTTTTTCATTTTTTTAATCATAAAATACTGTATGTCAATGATTGCATAGAAATTAATAAATCGAAATTTAGAATCTGCTGTAACTATATGCGCTAACTATGAGGCGAAAATGTTTATTATCATTTAAGCCCAAGGTAGTATGATCCAGTACCTTTTCTTTTTAGGCCTATCCATATATGGAGGAAAACTGAAAAAAGAGTACAGACTTGCACTGAATATCGCTACAATAATTTTTAAGAAACATAATGATATCCAACATAAATCCTCTGTTACTTAAGAGATTTGAAATGCCATTAACATATGGAAGAAGATTAAAAATCCGTCTATGCACGATATTATTTTAATATCGTGCATAGACGAATTTTTTATTCTTCTTCAATATCTTACATTTGCAAAACAATTAGACGAATTGATGCCTGGAACATAACATTTAGAAAGGTTAGGAACTTCAATAGGTTGTGGTAGAAAAATAATTAAATTTCTTTCTCTGTAAATTATTTTTAGAAAAACGATAAGTATGGGAATTTCATTTATTTTTCTAAAACTTTCCAAAGGCAAGTGCACCGGAAGCCAGAATTGCTTTGAACTAAGCCTCAATGTAGAACAACAATATTTCCCCCAGCTCAAGCTACTCCAGAAACCACCAGTTGGTTTGAACTAAGAGGAAATCAAGCGCAACAACATTTCAAATGCCAGTTACTGCGAATGGAGAAATTGCATTGAAATGAGCGGATACGAAGCGCATCAATATTTCCCAATGCCAACGACGCTTCAAATCACCAGTTGGTTTGAAAAAAGAGGAAATGGAGCGCCGCAATATTTTCCGAAGCAAGTGACTTCAGAAACCTGTAGTTGGTTTGAACTAAGCGGATACAATGCGCAACATTTCCCAATAGAAATTAATGCGGAAACCAGAAATCGCATTAAACTAAGCGAAAACGAAGCGAATCAACATTTCTAACGCAAGCGACGCCCGAAATCACCAATTGATTTGAACTAAGAGGAAATGAAGCTCAGGAACATTTCCATATGCAAATGATTCCGAAAACCAGAATTTGTTTGAATAAAGCGGGAATGAAGAGCAGCGACCATTCCTATTGCAAGTGGCGCCCGAGACCAACAGTTGGTTTGAAGTAAACAGAATTACGCATGTATATTTCATTTTCATTTCATTTTAATTTATTTCAGTTTAGTTGTCGTATACAAATTACATAGATTAAGTGAAGGTGATTATAGAGAAGCTAAGCAACAACAGGGATGAAAGGAAGGAAAACGCCGGATAGGCCAAACTAGCTCTCTTCTCCCAAAATAATAATCCTGGTAAGAAACATCCAAATCAAGCAGATACACTGCTGATTGCCAGTCCTGAGAGACAGTCATCATTATAATTTTAAATTAACTGCCGAAGCATCTGCATCCACTACTGTGTTATCTATATTAAAAATGTAAATTAAAATAATACCATTTAAGATTTTACGAGATCAGTAAAAAGTCCGAATAGTGTACAGAATTAAGATTACACTGGTCAACAATGGAAATGTTTCTGCCTTGAAAATACTTATTTCGTATTGATTTCAGTATGTTAAAAACAAATATGATATTCAAAACGCTCAGTTAGCTCTCATTTCCGATATATAGCCCATTTATAATGTTTTAGGATATGTATATGAAATGAAGCATGTGGCGCTCCGAGCGGCTGATTAAGGTAGTACGTAAATCAAATATAGGGGTTGGAAAACCTGAGAGCGGGATTGAAGAGTCACTGTAGATCTTCTTTTGTTCAAAAATAACTTGTTTTAGTTCATTGTCTGTTTACAGCTTGCTTGGAGTGCAAGTTATAGTGTCGTTCCTTTCTTTGTTGCAGGTTGATATTGTGGTCATTCTTAACTTGAAAAGCCATTATGCCACGTCAATGCTTAAACAAATCTGACATTTTTTGTTATACTTGTGGTGATGTGACATTTGCAGCCGAGCAACGCCCAATTACTTCACTCGTGAAGACAGCCTACCACCATTATTTTGGTATGAAAGTAGGGGATCAAGACAAAACGAAGGCACCTTTAGTTTGCTGCAATTCTTGTTCCGCGAATCAACGTGGATGGATCCGTAAAAACGGACGTTCAATGCCCTTTGGCATTCCTATGATTTGGAGAGAGCTGATACATCATGTAGATAACTGCTATTTCTGCATGGTATCTCCTATTAGGAAAGTTATATAACGAAAGAGGAAAGTGAGCATGAAATACCCCATCATCTCGTCAGCTATCTGACCAGTGCCATATGGGATCGATCTGCCTGTACCAAACCCACCAGATTAGTATAGTATGGACACAGATGAAGACAAGTCAGTACGGAGGCAACATCATACCCATGCCCTGAGGCTTCGACATCACAGGATCCTGATTTCGCAGCCGAGTCACTGGGTGAGTCACACAGGCTTACCCAAGGTGAACTGATTCAATTCAAGACCTGGGCCTACCTAAAGACAAAGCCGAGCTTCTAGATTCTATGCTCAAACAGTGGAATCTTCTAGTACGTCAGTGTACAGGAGTTGGCAGAAAGATCTGCTTCCATATTTAAAAAAAAATAATAACCCAGTTGCCTGCTCTGGTGTGAATGATTTGATGACAGCTTTGAATGTGGAGCACAAGGCACAGGACTGGGGTCTATTCATAGACTCATCAAAGATTAATTTAAACGCTGTGTTGCTACACAATGGCAATTCTCTTCATTCAGTTGCTCTAAGCCATGCTGCCCATATGAAGGAAACATATGCCAATATGAAATTACTTCTGGAAGCAATTAAGTACACAGACCACTAATGGCAGATCTGTGGAGACCTATAGGTTATTACAATATTGCTGGGCATGCAGTTGGGATACACCAAGGGCTACTGTTTCCTGTGTGAGTGGGACAGTCGGGCTAGTCTTCAAACTACAACAGAAAAGACTGGTCTCCAAGGGAAACTCTACGACCCGGAAAAAGGATGTCCAGCGCCTTCCTCTGGTTGATCGAAGCAAAATCCTTCTGCCCCCTTTTACACATCAAACTCGGCATTATGAAGAACTTCGTAAAAGGGATAAAAAAGAATGGATATTATTTCAAGTACCTGATAGACAAATTTCCACGGCTGAGTGAGGCTAAAGTGAAGGAAGGAATCTTCATTTGTCCTCAAATTCGTGAATTTCTTGTGGATGAAAACTTTGAGCTACTTCTCCAGCGCAATGAGCAACCAGCTTGGGAAGCCTTTAAAAGTGTCGTGCATGGCTTCTTGGGTAAACGAAGAGCTGTAAATTGTGGTTAGCTCGTAAACAACTTTCTAGACAAGTATCATCATTTAGGCTGCAACATGTCCCTCAAAAGGCACTTTCTGCACTGTCATCTCGATTTCGTCCCAGAAAACTGCGGTGCACTGAGTGATGAGCATGGTGAGCGGTTCCACCAAGACATTTTAATAATGGAACGAATATATCAGGGTCGGTGGAAGTGTTCCATGCTTGCAGGCTATTGTTGGACTTGACAAGAGATGCCCCTGAACAGGATTATAGGTGACAAGCAAAGAGAAGGCGCACTCATTTGTAGGCCCTTATTTCTGTATTTCATGTAGCAATTTCAATTCCTCTATGTTTTTTTCGTTTGGTTTATTGTATATTGCGTAATTTACGATTGATTGAATGAAAATAACGTTCATTTACACTATAGTGGTATAATATAACACTGTTGAAATTTGCTTTTCGCTATAAATATATATAGATGAATATGTTGTGTATCTCCGATACTAGAGCTAATAAGAAAAAAGATACTATGAGATTCGTTTTTTCGACCCAAAATTAGTAAATTTAACCACTTTCATTAAAGAAACATGAAAAAAGTTTTTTTTTTGTTGAGCAGTGTTACCAGTAATATCAAACATTAACTTGTTTAGAGATTCAAGAGTTACAATCACTTTTATTGTTATATAATATTTATGCGAAAATTGGGTCTAAATTAATTACTATAAAAATTGGGGACGGATTTGATAGGCGTGGTTAAATTATGTTGGTGGTTAAATTAAATATTTGGCCAATTGTACATTAATTGGAAAACTAACTTATTTTTAATCGGGGAAGTCGTGTAATTCTCTTTGTCTGAGTGGGAACAAAGTAAGGAGTGGATCATCTCTGGGGGTCTGTTAGCAACAGCGGGCCACCCAGACGGAAATTGAGAGGCACTCAGACTCTCATAAATGCGATTTTAAGTGTGTCATTAGTACCAATAATCGTTAGGGAACACTGGGAATTACAATTATGAGGGGGCGAAGGTCAAAAACGAAAGTATTCGGTAGAAGCAACGGCGCTCCGTGCGACAGGCACGAGAGAAATCTCAAGTGTCGAGTGAGAAGAAGCGGATGCAGTCACGTGACAGAGAATAGCCAAAAAGTAGCAAAAGAAAGACAGTAAGTTATCTCTGTACGCTGCCGAGGACAAACGGCGAGCAACTCGCGAAGAGTTAGCTCGGTAGGCCGCCGAGGACAGACGGAGAAACTCGCAAGAAATCGTCTCGGGACGCTGTCGTACGTCTAACCGAGATATTGCTAAGAGGAGAATACGTGATATGGTTCTAGGCAACTGTCAGCGTACCTTGCCTGTTATGTTCGAAATCTGACGGCCGACGCTTACCTAAGATAGCACGGTACTTTGAGCGCAGCGGTAAGCCGCTTAGAACAATAAAAGAAAGTAGAGCTTAAAAATTATTAAGCGACCGGTTAAGAACCCCCAAATATGAAAAATTTGAGTTGGTCAACTAACAAGCATTAGTAAAACATGACTAGCGAACCAGCCTTCCTAAAACGCCGACTCCATCCCACATGGGGAGGTCGCTGACCTTTCCGAAGCAGTATGTGAATGTTTCCTCCTGGCTGTTGACGGACTTTCTTGACGGATTTCGAGAAAGAGATCCCCTGCCCCCTTCTACGGTGTCCCCTCCGCGCAGTTCGGAGGGCGGAAACTGCATGGACTGATCGCCGGCGAAGAGTAGTAAGCTGTGGGTATCACTTCCTTCCCCCTACCGAAAGCGGTTGGGGAGAAACACGGAGAAACGCTCTTTCTGCATTACCGAAGGAAATAGAGGGAAAGCCAACGAATTAGTGAAAACCCTCCGTTACACACAGGTGAAACGCCATGGTTTCGGTATTCATCGAATTAAGTGAAAAGATTCCCCCGGCGCTTAAATCACACAGGTGAAAGAACTATTTAGTAAAAAATATAGCGCAACAGTGATTACGGTGTCGACAGATCCCCCTAATAGTTTGAATAAGTAATTTTCTATAACCCGGATTATAAAACCAGCAGTCAACAGTAAGTGAGTACCTTTTGTTTTTGTCTATTTATTATCCTGTTACTGAGAGGAGGAACTGAGAACTTTAAATAATACCATACTCTGAATTAGAACTTTGATACGCCCTTTTTGAGGCGGAAGTCTTATTCCTAAATCATTAGGCAGAAGATATTAGCTCCGAAAAGGAGCGTAGCATGTGTTTCTATCACCGTGGGCAATGCCCCGGGATAGAGTTTCCTCATACAATAAATATGTTTAATTGTTAATCTTACTCTATTCATTCATTGGCTTTGGTGTTGTAGATAATTCCGTGTATTAAATCTCTCTGTTTTCAGCGAGCATCACGTTCTCACCCATTTATACCAGCTCCCGAACTAAAAGAACCTGCAAGTATCGTTCCTGGTGAAAAATGTTTTTTATACACTGACGGAAAAAAAATCCCAACAGCAAGAAGGTGTTGTGTTAGATAAACGACAGTTGGTAGGCGGTAGGAGTACATCTGTAAGATGACGTCTATGCAAATTTCGCGCTCGGCGCATACGTGTGGCGCTAGTAGCGCCCCTCGGAACATGCAAAGCAGGTTTTCTGTAAATACGCGCTGTAACGTTCTTTGAGCGTTAGTTATCGTTGAGATTCGACGTAGTGTGTTGATGTTAGTCAAGAATGCCTTTAAAAAGATGAAGAAGCCATTATCAACAGCTCACGGTGTTTAAACGAGGCCGTGTAACAGGGCTACGAGAAGGTGGATTTTCGTTCCGCAATATTTCAGAACGACTTGGCAGGAATGTAGCCACTGTACATGATTGTTGGCAGCGGTGGTCAAGGGAAGGTACTGCCTAAAGAAGACCGGGTTCCGGCCGGCCACGTGGCACTACTGAGAGGGAAGACCTCCGTGTACGGCGTATGGCCGTGGCGCATCGTACTGCGTCTGAGGCAGCAATTCGAGCTGCAGTTGCCACCACAGTGACACAACGAACTGTTACAAATCGGTTACTTGAAAGACAGCTCCGAGCCAGACGCCCTGTAGCGTGCATTCCACTTACGCCAAACCACTGCCGTTTGCGACGTCAGTGGTGTCAAGCTAGAGCTCATTGGAGGACGGAGTGGAGATCTGTTGTGTTTTCTGATGAAAGCCGGTTCTGCCTGGGTGGCAGTGATGGCCGTGTGTTGGTTAGAAGGAGGCCAGGTAAGCGCCTGCAACCAACCTGTCTGCTGCCGAGACACACTGGACCTACACCTGGAGTTATGGTCTGGGGAGCAATTTCCTATGACAGCAGGAGCACTCTCGTAGTTATCCCACGCACCCTGACGGCACAGTTGTACGTCGGTCTGGGGATTCAACCTGTTGTGCTGTCATTCATGAACAGCATTCCAGGGGGTGTTTTCTAACAGGATAACGCTCGCTCGCATACCGCTGTTGTAACCCAACATGCTCTACAGAGTATCGACATGTTACCGTGGCCTGCTAGATCACCAGATCTTCCTCCAATCGAGCACGTATAGGACATCATTGGACGACAACTCTAGCGTAACCCCCAACCAGCATTAACCGTCCCTGTATTGGCCGACCAAGTGCAACATGCATGGAACTCCATCCCACAAACTGACATCCAGCACCTGTACGACACAATGCATGAACGTTTACGTGCTTGCATTCAACATTCTAGCGGTTACACCGGTTATTAATGTACCAGCATTTCACATTTAAAATGGCTCTTATCGCGTTTACATTAAGCTGTGATCTTGAAACCTTAATTGATTAAATATGTTACCTATACAAATGTGTTGCCGCCATTTCATTCCTCTACAATTATGTTTTCGTGGTGTTGGGATTTTGTTTTTTTTCAGTTTATAATAACCAATCTTTGGTAAAGAATGGTTTGGCCACCGAAACGAATAAGTGTTAATTTCTGCTTTTGATGTATTTGCAGCAAAATCTGAGTTTCTGAAAACTGGACTAATTTTTTTTCCTTGTTCGATATCGCTCACATCGAAAAACCTTTTGAGAATGCAGTAGAACCTCCATAATCCGAACCCTAATAATCCGGACATCCAATAATCCGAACATGCCAAATGTTTACATTACGTATCTACGTACTTACAATATACTGAGGCAGCCGTTACCTTGCAACAATTTAGAAAAATCACTGTTGCCCTGCTATGAATTACGGAGCGGGAACAAGTTGTATAACCGGCTACGCGGCTACTTTCCCAAAGAGAGGGGAGGGACACTCGCCGTCTGACTTAAAAGTTCTGACTTACAGTATTTATCTCTTCCGAGCAAAGCCAGGCTTTGTCTGCCACGGTGAACGTTTCTCCGTTGCCTGTTCTAAGTGTGTTTCTGTATGGCTATCTGCTTCTGTGGGTGTTTGTGGGTTTTCGGTGTTTTTATACTGTACTTTAACAATGTGCAAGTATACTTTGGCGACATCAGTATCTCTTAAAAGGAAACATACAACTTTAAATCTACGGGCTAAATTAGACATTTTAAATTGACTTGAGGAGGGGGAAAGTGGAGCTTCTTTATCCAGAATATATGGCGTAGGAAAAGCCACAATAAGTGACTTCAAAAACTAAAGGGAAACTATCTTGCAGTTTGTTTCTAAACTGGATTCTGATGAAGGGCCAAAAATGAGGAAAACTTTAAAAGCCGCTAAAAATACAGCACTATATTTTAAAGCAGCTAAAAATATGCCGTATAATTGTGTTCAACACAAAGGCGAAGCTTGGCAGAACCATCATCTGGCCCATTGATTTGTAACAAAGCTCCAGACTTAAATAAAAAATTCAAATGCTCCTCCGGAAGTCAAAGCTAACAGTGGTTGGCTGCAAAACTTCAAACTGCGTCATGGCATCAGATAACTTCAAATTGAAGGCGAGCGTTTATCAGGCGATGTTATTGCAGCAAGGGAATTCAAAATAAAGTTTGCTGAATACTTTAATACTCAGGGGTATTCTAGAGACGATGTGTACAATGCTGATGAGACTGCCATAAATTGGCATCCGCTCCCCAGAAAGTCTCTTACATCTCGCCACGAAAAAGAAAGTCCCTGGCTACAAAGTCAACAAAGACAGAGTAACAGCTGTATTTTGTTGCAATGCAAATGGTAAAGCCAGTCCTCCAATATTGATGATTAGTAAAAGCAAGAAATCCCGGTCTTTCAAAAAGAAGAAATACCTTTCCGTCACCTACAAAGGGCAGAAGAATGCGTGGATGACATCGGATAATTTTTTCGACTGGTACTCAAACGTTTTTATTCGGAATGTAAAAGTACACCAGAAAAAAGGGGGAAATGTTGGTAAAGTCCTACTGATTATTGATAATGCAACTACACATCCTGCAATTGACCAGTTAAATAAGGATGATAACGTCTTCACGGTTATATTTCTTCCCCCAAATGTAACGGCACTTCCTCGGCCAGTGAACCAGGGCAGTATCGGAAAATGTAAACGAGTATAAAGAAAGCAGGTGCTTCGACGTTTATTTCTGGGTGAACGGATCGACGATAGTGTCATTGAATTTAAAAAAATGTGAAAGACTGTGGCTACATGTTGATAGATTCATGGGAAAATCTTACTGAGAACAATTTAAAAAATGATGGAACAGCCTAAGTCATGAGGTAGTTACTGAAGACGACAAGGAAAACGGTGCTAATACTAGAAAAATTGAGAACGTGGTTGAAGAAGTTTCAGCTGTATCCCTGGTATTGAGGACTGCAATGTAGAGGATGCTAACGAAGGCTAGACAGGGATGTTAATGAACAAGAGTACCATATTTATAATGACGACCAGATTACACACAACGTTACCGAGGCCGATGACGACAGCGAAAACAGTAGTGACAATGACAACAACGATGAATACCCTGGAAAATCCCATACAGATGCTTTCATGCTTTTGATACTGCAGTGTCATTGTACGAAAAAACCTGACTGCTGTGCATCTCAACCTTTATTGTTGAAAAGACAGATTCATCAGCAAAAACAAAAACGTTATTTAACAATGGTAAATAATTAGATTGGTGACTTTTTCTTTAAACTATTTTATGTGAAATAAGGCATACTGTAATTATAGAATTTTTGACACTGTTTGTACTTCTCTTATTTAACTAATACTGTGTAGTTATTGTAAATAGCATTTTGAAATTTAACATAGCGTACGTATCGTTATTAGAACTTGAGTCTATGTACTGAAACGTTTTTTTTGGGGGGGGGGGAGTAATTTAAGTAAACTAAACTGTTCATTTTATTATTATGTACTTTGTAATTTTTATTTCTTAAACCCTTTAAGTATTGTTGTTAACGTCTTTATAATTTTTGAAACCATAGAAATATATTATCAATAATACGAACAAATCAGTGCTCCGAACCACACCTTGGTCCCAATTAGTTCGGATTATGGAGGTTCTACTGTAAGTTTTTTTCTGTAAATGCAAGTGGACAATAGGTCTTTTTTTCTGTAAATGAAAGACTGTAAATCAAGCGGAAATGTTGTTTTTCCACATCGAAATTCTATCTTACTACTAAGCGTTGTCTTAAATCTACATGTGCGATGGCGTATTCGCGGATGGATTCGCCACAGCAGCACATAAGGTGCTTTAACCCCTTCTGTAAGACAAACATTCTCGATCGGTTTTTTATCTCAGCGATACCTATATACCAAGGGTAATGTCAGATTTCATGCGTAAGTAATATTTAATTTAACTCTCATTCGAGAACCATGCAGCTTTATATGATTCTGCTTATTTAATTTCTCATGTGGAACACGAGGCAAAATCATGGTAAACATTTCTTCTTTGTAAATTCTATTTTGTTTTTCAGTTTTGCGACTGGTTATGCATACTTTTATTTAATTTACCTCTCAGCATTAATCAAAAATTCTTACAAACTTTTATGGGAGATTCCGAAATCTACGGTTTGTTCATTGTAGAATCTCTCTACATGACGCGGCGTTTTTTTTTTCACGCCATTATCTACGAAGTAAAAGTAATATTGATCCACCCCCTTAAATTATAAAAACAACACACAACAATAATACCTGCATTTATGAGGTATTTTTTAGTATCTGACTGCAATTTCAGTTTTAGCTGTGTTTGACCTAATTTCCAGAAAGTCTCAGTTGTCACGTTGCAATATATTCAAAGCTCAAATGTCAATAAAATAAAATTTCAACGTGTGTTTATTCCGTGCAGAAAAGAAATGAGAATACCGAGTAGAATGAGAGAAAATCACACACAAATGCTTCAAAAGGAATGTCTGTTTTTAAAAGAAAAACCTATGCAAGGATATCTTAAGTGGTAAACAATTATTCGAAATAGCACACGAACGGAAAACTAATTTCAACTTAAGGTGAATAATCAGATCTAAGACTTGCTATAGATACCCATTAGGACCACCATCATCCCTAGCTCAAAAATCAGCTTGAAGCGCTTCCGCCCACAGGGAAAGTTCGGCTCGATTAACTACGTCTGTTAGAGATTTTGAACTGATTGCGGAAAGGGAAGGACATTTGATGGAAGCTAGATGCTCACAAAAGAGAACGTTAACACAAACAAAGAGCAGACAGTAGATATAGCCACTAGTGTGCGCAAAAAGATTTGATGGAAGCTAGATGCTCTCAAAAGGAAAGTTAACACACAAAGAACAGTCATTAGATATTGCCACTATTGCGCGAATAAATATGTGATGGAACCTTAATGCTCGCAAGACGAAAGTTAACACTCACAAAGAGCAGTCAGTAAATGAAGCCACTAGTATTTTTTGACCCTGCGATAAATATCACATAACGTCGAAGTACACACTAGTAATCATTAAGAAAGAAAAGTGTGGGGAAGGCGTAAGCACCCTTATTTTTAACATGGGCCCAGTACCTAAGCCCCGATGTGTTTAACATGCCCAACCGACTCACCGTGGATATTTAGCAGTTCAAAACCCCTACGGGCCTGGCATCTAAACGGTCACGAAAGCTGACTACTAAACAATTAAACACGTTTTTCTTAAGAAAGGCTATATTTCCAAACGTAATGCAACCTGAAAAATTAGTTCTCCTGTTTCATAATTTTTTAAATAAAGAAACCATCTTAAAATGTCGGGTTTTTTATTAAGGGATACATCAAACTTCTGAAAATTTTTCCCAATTCGCAAGCTTAAATTTATCCCTTAGTAGAATTCTGTGTTACCAAAAGAAAAGTGAAATGAGGATTCTGAATAGGATATAAAAATTAAAGTTGTGACAAATTACTAAAAACAACTGTCCATAATTTCCATTTGCATTAATGCTGCATATCTTCGTCTTAACTTAAAACCATATTTCCCTGAACATCAATAAACCTCAGATTTACTATTAAAACATAGATTCAATTTGAAGTTCCCCGTTTCTTTGTCTCTCATAGGAAAATATTTCATTAGTTGGATTTAGAAAGGAAAAGAATCTGTATCACAGAGTAGTTTTTTTATAAACGGTACATAAAAGGGATATGATTGTCCATTTATTTATAACGGAACATTTGCGGTAAAATGAAGTTACATGAAAATATTATGTGGAAAGAATGTATATACTATTTCGGAATTTTCTTCTGGTCTCCCGAAAAATATACAGTAATATTTAATATTTCATCTTGAGGGCAACATGCAGTTTAAAGGTGAATTAAGAGAAGGATATGCATTGCGGAACGTATGGTTTCACTTCCCCTGGGTGTCTGCGGACAAATAAAAGCAATATTTTACAATATTTGTTTAATATTTTACATAATTTCATCCGTTTCCATCGCATTATATTCAATTTTTCATCAGAACGGCATGTTCAGTTTGATTAGACGGAATACTCGAAAAATTATTCTTGCCGTTTTTTAAAAAAGCAGTTAGTTGATCATTAAATATGCAGTTATCTTATAATTTTCCCCACGATTAATGGGTTACATTAGAGGACACTAAAGTTGTATTTCAGAAAATTGCTCGTAAAAACAACAGGAGGTGGTTCCTTGGGCATATTGAAGCCCAAAATGTTTCGTGTCATTTTTGAATTCTTAGCTAATTTTTTCGGTACCGCAGTCGGAAAAGCTTTGTGACGCTATTTCCGTTTTATTCGATGGTTCAGGGTTTGCAAAAACAAACACACAACGAGAGTCATGCAACGAATCCCCTCACGGAATTATGATGATTACAGGCGCATTAGCATGCCATTCATAAGATTTATTCCGTTGCTTGTTTCTTCCACAAATATCAAGACAAGTGAATCCGTTGGACAGACGTATCCTAAAAATCCGCCAGTGTGTTTCGTTCTCCCAAAAACGTTCAACTCTGTACAACGGTATGTCTGAAGAGCCCTATCGAAATTTCGCGACGAAATGATGGTTGATGTTCAGAATCTGCTGCTGTTGGACTTCGGATTAACGCATGTGTTTATTATAGTAATATTTCAGTTTCACTCATTATGCGTCGTTTTCTTACATCTCAAGAATTATGAAGAGACACCAAATTAAATTACCCAGCGGATTCACGGTTTTTAGTCATTGAAACCGTAAATAACTCCTTTTGAGTAAGTAGTAAAATATTGTGATTGTCGTTCGACGCTAAATGATAACATCCCAACATACTACACTGCAAATCCATCCTAAAATAAGAAATAGGAGTTTGGTAAATATTTTATATTCGACTAAATGTATTATTACGAATTAACTACATTATTTCTTCAGTTCCCTGTATTGCCATATTCCTTCTGTAGAATTTAGCACAATCTAGGACCTTGCTGCACCACGTCTTTTATGCTTCTTTTTTTTTTTTTTTTTTTTTTGATTGGAGGTTTAACGACCACCGTGAGCAACTCAAATGGGCTATAAGCAGTCGCCCGTCCCTAATTTAGGGCCACTGGTTCTAGGGAAGGGAGAGAGCCAGTGCCGTAAGACAAACACAACATCCATGCCTGACCGGGATTCGAACCCGGACCCCTTACGGACGAATGATCAGAGGCCAACGCCTTAGACCACTGCGCCACCGGGGCGGCCCTTTTATGCTTCAAAGACTCTCATCAGAATCCTGTTACACGTTTGATCCACCAGATGTATCCATGTACTGCATAACTGATGAAATGTATTACAGATGAAACACCTGCATGTATTTCATGTGTAATGCATGTATTTCATCTGTAATACGTTCTAAGGCTTTCGAGATTCCAAAAGGGGAAAAATCGTTGAACACGATTTTCCCACTTTTGGAATCTCGAAAGCCTTAGAACGGAAACAACATGTTTAACAGGTATTTGACCTTGTACATAAACGGTCGAGTCCCATTATTGTGACCACCAGCTAATATCCAGAGTTACCACCGTATTCCACTCGGACAGCAGCTGGAAGAGCTGGGGGTGACTCAATAAGGTGTTGGAAAGTGTTCATAAGTATTTGGAGCCGTGCTGACTGCATTGCATCTGACAGCTGCTGGGGGTACGTGGTGGAGGATCCATATAGCGAACAACACGAACGACGTGATCCCACAGATGCTCAACTGGGTTTAAGTCTGGGAAATTAGGGGCCAGGGAAGTACTTTGATGTTTCCATCGTGCTCTTCCAACCACACTCCGGACATTTCTAGCCATGTGAGACGTCGTATTGTCGTATTGCAAAGTCTCATCCGCCCCAGGGAAGACAATCATTGTGTGTGGGTGTACGTGGTCGGCAAAGATGGATTCATAACGAATTTGGTACATAATACCTTCCACATGTATGAGTGGACCCAGCGAATGCCACGAAAACATTATCCAGACCATAACGCTGCCCCCGTCAGTTTGTGTTCTCCCAGCAATGGTTGAAAAGTGTTTGCTCTCGAATGGTTTTCCCTTTATGGGCCAACGTCCATCCGTTCGATGAAGCAGAAAACATGACACATCGGAGAAGGCAATCATTTGCCTGTCAACGGAAGTCCAATTCCGATACTGCCGTGAAAATGTAAGCCTTTTCTGCTGACGCACCTTTGTTAGCATAGGTGCAGTGACGATCCGGCCACATCGGAGCCCCATACGCAGCAGGGTTCGCTGAACTGTCGTATTAGACACAGTTCCAGTAGCCCCTAGTTCATTCGGCCAGTGAGTTGCCCCAGTGTAGCATATAAGTCGGCTCTCACGCACCTTGGAATCCGAGAATCACCTCTCACATCTTTGGCACGTGGTAATCCGCAGTTTCCACGTCGCTTATTCGCAATGGTGCCATTTCTCCAATCACGATACACTTTAACCATAGCAACACGTGAAAAGTTCACAAACTGCTCTGCTTCAGAAATACTGCCATCCTTGTCCCGAAAGCCGACAATCATCCCGTTTTGTAAATCTGATAAATCGCTTCATCTATCCATGAAAACAACGAGTGATATGTTTTCAGAATGTCTACAGCACACACTGTATACCCTCCAAGCCAGCTCACCGAACGTGCCTTTTTTCATTGTCTAGGCTATGTTACTGTCAAAATTAGGAGGTGGCCACAATAATGTGGCTCGTCTGTGTTTAAGTATATATCAGGAAAAGACCCAGAAGAATACCGCGTGGGGATTGGTAGATAAAATTCGAAAGCATGCAAGAGTGACATGGAAGACTCTGCCTCTAGAGAGGCTGCTGTAGAAGAAACTTCTTGGAGAGGCATTCATCCAGCAGTGGATTGATAATGGTTGACAACAATGATTATATATATACCGGAAATATACATACACAAGCACGTACACACGTGTGTGTGTACGTATGTATGTGTGTTATCTTTAGTTTGTTATAATTACGATTGTCACTATTACGAAATATTTTTTCTGGGTGAAAAAATGCTAAAGCAAGCGAGAAATACATTATCAACTACAACTGGGCCATTAAACTGAGATTTCACTAAATGATTGAAAAAATAATTTATTTATAAAAAATGTTTACAATTTTTTTAATTTTCTGATTGTAGCCTTGGTAAAGTACGGCTTAAACGCCTTGTTGAATTTAAAAAGATTTCTGTTCTTCAGGTGGTAATTTGGCAACATCGAAACAAATCTTTTTGTTGATATCTGAAATAGCATTATAAAAAAAGGGGCATGTAATACTTGTTAAAATTCCATGAATTTCATGATTACAAGCACCAAATATACATGTGTATTCATGTATATCTGGTGCTTGTAATCAGGCCAATAAGTCGGATTACATGTACAGTTTTAATATTTTCTGCAAATTCTATTGTTTACGACTATAATGCATGAATCCCGCAAATAGATAATTTGACATAAATCAGAAAGAAGCCACACGGTTATTTGGAAATCAAGTTTCTGCAGCCATTCGTAAAGAAATGTTGAATTTCGGGAAAACGTTTCTAGAAAAAAATTTCGTTCCAATTGCTAAATAATTTACAAATAAACCTTTTGTTATTTCTGAAAATGACGTTTTGTGTGTGCAAAGTGTTAATGACTTCGAAATTAAAATTAAGATATATTATTTGATCACATACACTTTTTAAAATAAGGAATCTTTTTTTTTTAATGATTACATCACATGTCGCCAGCTCTTCCATAGACCCTCGGAAGCACGTTTCATACTGAGATATCACATTGCTATGCATATGATTTTTTGGTCCAGGCATGCATAAGTATCGGTGGACATACAGACATTTAAGTCATTGAAATAGTAGTGGGAAGACCCAGAGGTGTGGAGATGTGATTCACAGAACTATGGTCCTGCCGTAAGCTGGAACCGCCGGTGATCCGTTTCTTTTCATGTTCGACAAACCTCGACCTGATAGACCTCGGATGAGTTGGCAACACAGTTAATGAGAAGGGGATCGGTGTATGAAATGGTCAGCGTACTTCCCTGGATTAATATGCACTGCACATGAGTACGACGCACTTGGCAGACGCATTGCAGCTGGGCAAGAGCTTCTTTTCACTCTTCGTGAACTGCCTTGATTTAGCAATGGCGAAGATACCCCAAAATCGTCGCATTACTTCCCCAATTCTATTCCGCACTAGTGTGCATCGATCTTTGCCGTTCGAGGGAACCACACATCCTACTAGAGGTCAGTTATCCCCTTCGAAAAATAAATCAATTTTATTGCACACATATAAATATTGTTGTATAGCATCTCGCGCCATGTGCATTAAGTGAGAATATTGGATAAAAACTCGCTAATGTGTTTTTTTATACCCATATTACTGAACATTGCACTGTATCTTACATAAATATAATATTCTATGTTCAATATCTTAGGTCACACATGAGTTTCCTTAAAATATCTCTTGATCCCCTAATTATTTTGACCAGTATTTTACTCGCCAATGCATTACTCTGAATTAAATTTTGTTGGTTTTAGCAGATTGAAAAATAAATAATCTTATACTGAATAAATGAATTAAGATCATTCTCTCCAGCTGTGCACCCACAATTTTCAACAAAAGTTTAACTCATAACCTGAATTGTATTCTGATGTTTATCGGATTGGTCAGAGAATCTTTTTTTAGCAAAATGGTATCTGAAAACCTTTGCCACGAATTATTGAGCAATATTAGTTTCGCAATTTTGGACCTGCCATTCACTGTCAGTATGGTCGGAAGACACTTTATCATATTTTTTGAAATGGTGTTTTCCAACCAGGATATTGTATTTCTTAATAATTTAGCGGTACTTCAGACTTCGTTTTCAGTAGTTTATTTTTTGATTTTGCCATGAACTAAATAAGGAGTTATATATCAAAGCTAGCTAACTTTGTTCTGCGAGTGTGTTACCCAAGTACGAAGATGGATCGAAAAGAAACACAGACCAATATTTTTTGGCAGCAGTTGAATAGATAAGCGAAACAAAAGATACACACGGGGAAACTACATTTGTTAGCTATATTTCAACACAATAACCGAGACTCTCGAGACATTTATCTAAGCGTGATACCAGTTTTATTATATCTTGTTCATAAAAGTCCGTTTTATGGGCGTATATCTACCTAGGGACAAACGATGTGACTTCTCCAGAACTATCAAAGCGTTGGCCGCCCAGGAATCCTTTCAAGAGACCAAACAGACGAAAGTACCAAGGAGCCAGGTCTGGACCGTATGGTGGGTGCTGGAGTACGTCCCAGATAAACAGCGCAATTTTGTCTGGAATGTATTGAGCAACATGTGGGTGAGTGTTGTCGTGAAGCATTTGGACATTTGCAGCGTCTCTGCAGGGTTTTCAGTCACGAAGAGCACAATGCAACTTTGCTGACTGCCATCGCCCGTCATTACATGTGCCAAAAATTCTTGTTCTTCATCTGCGTAACGCTTTAAGTGGTAGAAGAATGGTATCATTCTCTGCCCCTTCTAGTCGTCTGTCGAGATCTTGGGCACCCATCGCTCACTGACCTTGCGAAATTCCAATTTGTCGTGCACAATATGGTACGCTACACCTTTACGAAATGCCGAACTTCTGTGCTGATGTGCGCAGATGGATCCGCCAGTGAGCCAGAATTACCTCTTCAATGCCTCTCACAGTGGCAGATGATGAGGCAGTTGCAGGTCGACCAGAAAATTGCCAATCAGTAAGGTACCCACGACACTCTGCAAAGGAATTGCACCATCTGGAGAAGGAAGTTGCTGCGCTCAAGGCGATCACCACCATATACGTCTACCATTTCTTTGTGAATTTCCGCCGGAGTTTTCCGTTTCGCTCCTGATAATCGAACTACACCGCGTTGCTCTTCATTCGTAGACGACGCTAAATAACGCGACATCTTTGTGTCGTCGTTCAGACTGTCTTCCACCACGGCGACTGGTCGGTAGCGGGATATTCAAAATCGTTGTCTGGCGAACTGCGAAGAGAAGAAAATTGTTGTGCGTTTCTTTTTGATCATCCCTTGTAGTACAAACATATAAATGGAACTTCGATTATTGAAACTTTCGTTTTAAACAATATGTGTCATACAATATTTTCTGTTTCTTTGGGAACCAATGGCCAAGGATTTGTGGATGAAGTCTGCGTATCAATAAAAAACTATTCGTTGTTGCCTTATCCCGACGCTGTTTCAATTAATGCCATATTTCGACTAATACCCCGGCACAATTGACATTATATGTAAAAGAGAGAAATACCTGTTTGCAAACTGCATATTCTGGTATTTGTTTCGTACATGTTTTTGCTGGTAAATTCAAGGTCATTCAGTTTTATGTGAAATTTGCTTATGATAAAATAATTACATCTGAAACGCTTCCAACTCAAGTAACTATGACTCGTTCAATTTCGGTTTTGTGTTGGCTTTTATTATTTTTTAATTCTTAATTATGACTCTACAGAAATATTCCACAACCTCATTCCTCAAAGACGGTTGCTGAACTTTTTAAATGACCGCATTTACTGTTTTGTGGTGGTTATCTTTGTTTTATCTTCCATCACAAGTATGTTGGAAGGTGTTTCAGATTGGCACAGTAGCAGATTTTATGTTTTGGAAAAAAAAGTACATAAATAAAAAAAAAATTATACTAAATTTTGTGAGGAAAATACTAAATGAAATTTTCAAATTTATCTCTAGCTTTCATTAGTTAATTCAAAGAGAAGGGTGTAAAATGTTTTATCATATTTCCTCCACAGTGTACTTAATTTTTAATACCAGAATTCATGGTGTGTAATATGGAGACACAATCAAACCTGTATTTCGATAGTTGGAAATATTCTGCACTTAATACTAAAAACAAAGTTTTTATACAAACTCCTCGAATTGCATGTAATCATGAACAAATTCTTTTACTACGTTTACAGATTTCGGTAAACATTTAGAATTAAAATAAACATGCATAAAAGTATAGGGGATTTAGCAGTTCTCATGATAGACATGTTTTTAATATAAGACAAATCCCACTTTATTTGCTACATTTACTTTGTTAACAAACGCGCAAATGTGAACAGATGACATATAATGCTGTAACGGTGCACGTTTCGTCTGATGTTATATACAATGCGTAAAATCGAACTTCATTGACAGTATTGTTAATAATATATAGCTGCTGTAAAGAACCGCAAGGGGAACCTTTTAACCTGATATGTTCTTCAAAGCATGACTTCCGCTAAGAAACGTAATGTGTGTGAATGTAATTAGGTTCAGTAGACAGTATGACATGCAAAGCCGTCTCTTGTTTCCTCAGCGAATAAGAAGTGCTGTTGTGATTTGATGAATGTTTAAGATCACAGTGACTATTATAGCAAATGTTTGTCACGATGTGCAATAAGGCAAACGTTTTCAACCAGTACATGAAATTTTATTAAATTTCTTTTTACGTTGTGTCTCACAACTACAATTCAAAATCCAATTTGCCTGTGCTGAAATTGCAATCTTTACACAAGCAGAATAAAATCGAATTGCAGTTCAGTAAGTCTCCGATTTGATGTCAATAAGATGCTACCAAGATGATATAGAAACTTACAAGATTTTTGTAAACTTCTTCGTCTGCTGAATCAAGTGATATTAGGTCTTCGGAAGCGCGACATTTGGTGAATATAATGAAAGGACCTGAGGCAACCAGTAATGCTAAAATTTACGCTTGACTGCGATGACTTTTTCTAAACTGACAGATACAGATTGAGGAAACTAAAGCAGTGATGATAGAAATTGAAATTCATAAAATAAATATACGTTTGTCGTTTATCGAGGACTATAAGATTACTTAAAATTTTTACAAATATCACTAGCTGAACAACTTAGTCATTTCACACTAACCTCATTACAGCGTCAGGAAGATCTTAGTTAAGATAATTTCAGTAATCTCAGAACTAAGAATAAAATCAAGATACATAAAAATATATTGTATAAAGATTTTTGAAAAATTTTACAAATGATTTCTAGAGCATTTAGCATGCAATTTTAGTCAATTGTAAGCCAAATTATGTTTCAGTTTAGGCGAAACCATAATTTCTTCTACCGAATACTTTCCGTGCATTTGTATAGCCTTTTCGTTCTCATTTGATCTCTTTTGGTTATCTTATGAAATAATACTAGAATATAGGAAACACCAAAAGTGTTAGGTTTGATGTTAACTAAACGAAAGCATTACTCAGATTTCTCAGAAATGAAATTCTTAAATCCTCAGTGCCTGCATAAACACAATTTTGCGCTGAATGTAAACTCGGCGTGCAATAAGTTGTTGGGGTAGGCGACATCGTTCTTGGGGGAGAACGTTTGTGCGGTGTCGGAAGTTTGAGGACAACTGATGCATTTGGATTCGCCGGTTCAGTTCGTTAAAGCCTACACTAGGCGTCCAAATGTCAGGTAGTGATTGCATTTGCAGTCAGGATACGGTTAATCATGCACCTCTTACGTTTTGGCTTGCCACTGTGTTCCGTTTAATGTAATGCTATGAATTTAAACTTAATGAGTGGTGTAACTTTGTTTTGAAAGCCCAGAACCACATCATTATCAATCTCAGTGATATATTGAATTGCAATTACGGATACGTATTTTCAGAGGAGATTTGTCCATAACGAGGTTAAAGTTGCATTATTCTTGTTTTCACAAATCTGTTCTACCTACTGAATGAGTTTTTCCGCTCCATATTTTTTTCTATATTGAATCTATGTCATAAATCTAATTGGTCTTAAATTTAATCTAAGAACACTCATCCAGTCAATTGCAGAGTCACCACCATATTTCAGCATCTTAGCACTTATGCCATCAACTCCCGGAGCCTTACGATTCTGAAGAGATTTCGGAGCTTTACACACCTCTTCTCCTGAGATCCCTCCTGTGCTTCCATCTCTAACTGTGGCATCTTCTGTTTCTGTCTCAGAATCACTTTTGCTAATTTGATATAACAACACAGAGAAGCATTCTTTCGATTTTTCACTTAACTTATTGGGCTCCCTTTTAATTTCTCCGATCCTATTCTTCACACTACTTGCAACGTTGTTTCCCCGGTGGAGATTGTTTTCAGTATCACTACGAATACTTATGTCTTTTGATTTTCACTGAAGCTTGTTAATTTAACCAATTGGATTATCCTAATTTTTCAAATAGTACTTCCTTTCTAAGGTAGTACTCAAGATAATCTCGGCCGCAAGTTTAAAAGGGAAATTGTTGATAGCTGATCCGCAGAGTTATTACAGCGAGTAAATCAAAAGTTTTGCAATATTGGATCATATTATGTCTTTATACATAACTTTACAACAAAAGCGGTCTACCACTCAAAGTGTAAGCCATCGATTTGCACCGTCTTTAGCCATCTCTCTGCCAGTTCTTTGATTTAACGGCGGTACCAGTTCTTGTCCTTTGAAGTGAAGAATTCCTTCACCTGAGCTGCCACCTCCTTCTGGTTGTTGAAAAGTCGCCCGCAAAGGAAGTGGGCCATGGTCCCGAACAAGTAACAATCCGACGGGGCAAAGTCCGGACTATGTGCTGTGTGTGGCATCAGTTCAGTGCCCACAAGGTCCTGGAGCTTTGCCCTGGTCGTTTGAGCGTTATGAAGCCGAGCCTTGTCCTGCTGTAGGAGAGTGCGCTTTCTGTTCACCAGGGCAGGGTACGTTTCCTCCAAAACTACATACATCTGTTCCACAGAAGAGTTTGGCCTTGATTTCCCGACGCTCTGGAACAAGTTCTTAAAGGATTATACCCTTGAAATTCCACCAGACGCAGATCATCACCTTTTGATCGAAGCTTCCACGTTTGGCAACAGGTTCATGAAGCTCGCGCGGGCTCCACCACTGCCGTTGTAAATTAGAATTACGGAAATAGACCCACATTTCATCGCACGTAAGCATTTTCTTGATGAAACGTACATCGCACAGATTTTTTAGTAGTATCCTGCACATTTCGACTCGGCTGTTTGCTTCAACTGGCTTCAGTTCTTGAGGGACAAAGCGGCAGCTCCTGCAGATCATGCCGAGGTCTTGAGGGGGAGAAACCTCGGGGGTCTGTAATATGCCCAGCTCGCAAGATAATCTCCGGGTGATGGTTGTCGGATTTGCCTCTACGACTTGGCGCACGGTCTCCGAATTCACATTTCATGGCCTACCTGACCTTGGCTGATCGTCGAGGTTTCTGTCGCTTGAGCGAAATTTCTTGAACCATCTGGCTGCAGTGCTGTCGTCCACAGAACCTTCACCATTTCGCATTAGTAATTTTTCGCGTTGCTTGAGCAGCGTTATGGCCGAGTTCAAACTCGAAAAACAAAAGTTCCCTAATTAGCCCGTTGTGGCTGTTCATCCTTTATGTGCCCCAAACACAGACAGAACGACGACGTGCAATTATGTTAAAAAAAAACAACTACCACTTTATATTTCTTTCGACTGAGTGTAGTTGGCTACTTGAACTAGTACAAATACGTGACACACGAGCCGCAGCACATGCGTTTATGCAAATATTGCAAAACGTAAGACTCACCCTCTGTACGCAAACATTCTAAAAGCAGAATAACATAAAATACAAGTAAAACAGTTGAGTAGAAAAAAAGAAGTATGCGACGTCAATAACTATTACAGATAGGAGAGGGTAATTGTACTCTAAGCATTCACTGCCGCAAGTAAACCAATAAAACTGATCCCGGTAGGTCTTGGCGTGTAATGTAAACTGATACTTGCGCTCTTAAATTAAAATTTACAATATTATCTTTCATCGGGGAATTTCCGAAAGCAAAATCAACGAGTCTTCAAAACAAATGCAGTATTGTATTGACGTAGGATAACAAGCTCTAATTCTGCTGCCCAGTTGACGTGGTGGCATCTAGTTGTATTTTAGGAAAATAGAAACACCAGAGTCTAATCTATAAATGAGATCAATATTCATAATAATTTTATACAGATCTATTAAAAATTAGTTTCAAGAAGTATGTATGTTATTTACACTGTGTGGCAATAGTTTTGCAGAAATTCTCTTTGTCCTTATTCGTAGAGCTCAATAGAATATTTTAAATAAACACGTTCGAAGCGGAAAGTAAATTGCAAAATCAAAAGAAAAAGAAGAACGTGTTGAGAAACTGTTATAAATAATTTCAGGAATATTTTTCTTGTATTATAAAGGTTTGATTTAAATTTGAAAAAAGATATTCAAATCCAGGAAGGTAAGTACTCTGCAGGCTGGGAACCTACTATTTTAAGATTGTTGTTACTCTTGTCTTTCAGAAGGGAGTGTGACAGAATTCAATACTAGAATCTCCGGGAACGCTCTAAATTAAAAATTGTGGAATCCCAAACTATTATTACGGAATTGACGAAATCATGATTAACATTGCATTAGAATATGGGATATTTTTTGACCCGTTTATTAGCTTTTGGAAAACATGTACAACGATTACCTAAAATTTGTTCTAGAATACGTTAAGAGACGAAGGAAGCGTTTACATTCTTAACAAGATTTTTCATATAATTAAATTCATAATTCTTCTCTGAATGAAACGTTTTTCTGCTTTGGCAGTAAATTTTCCAAAACAAGAAAACTGTTCGCGCAGAGCGGACCCCTAGTAGTAAAAATATTGCATTTCGATAAAAAAATTTCTCTATGTTCCCAATTATACGCATGCCTCCGGATTACTCTGTTTTGCTGAAGAAATAATCAGAGTGGATGACCCTAATGTCATCCACTCTGTATGTAACCACGAGTTTCTTTTCTTAATTTTCCTGTTAGTACCAAGCAGGCATCTGTCCTTGCTTCTTTTAGTTGTCTGAGTCTTTGTATGTCCTTTCAGTTAAAGTTCAAATTTCAGCTCCATACGTCAGAACTGGAAATATACGCTGATTAAACACTTCTTCCAAAACCCCTCGAACCAAGGTTTAACCGGCGATTACGTTTTCCCGCAGAATGATCCTCGTTTGATACCTGTTGCCCAAGGTAAATATAGGTATCCGTTCCTTTCATATTATATCCATCAATAGATAAATCTTCATTTCTTGTGAAAGCATTACCCACCAGTTTTGTCTTTTAAAAGTACGTTTTAAATTCTACGTCTTTACTCTTTCTTGTCATCAACTTCCTAGAATATATTCTGCGGCTCTAAAGGTGTAGTTTCAAAATTTATTATATTGGCAGCAAAAAGAACGGAGTTAAATAATTTCCATTGACTTTTATCCCTTTGTTTCAGCAGTTCAATTGTCATAAGACATTTTGCAATATGAATTTGAAGAGTTTAGAATATGGTGTAACCTTTTCCCACTATCTTTCCAATTTTTATTTACGCTGTATCTCCAAATATTCGAAACTTTTCCCTTGCATTTTTCGTTGATGTTATTAGGAATGCTAATGTAAAGCGTCTTCAATACTGCGAGATTTCAAAACCATAATAAATGCTGATGGTTTCTACGAAATCAAAAGCCTTTTCATAATCAATAGAAGACATGCATCATGTAGGAGTTCATATTCTCTCCTTCTTTCAGTGAGTTCTCTTAGTACGTGTATGTAATCTATAATGCTGTTGATACTTCTAAATCTAGATTGTTCTTTCTGTTCAGTTATGTCCAGTGTTACTTTCAAGCGATATGATAGGACCTTAGTGAAGACTCCTAATAGGAGGCCAATGGGTGAGTTGCTTCTGAGATCCTATGTCACTTTTGTTTATGTAGCTGGATAGGTGTTTCATTTTCCCAATAATGAAGAATTTTCCCTTCATTGAGATATCTTGTGAAAATTTGGACGAAAATAGTTTATGTTTCTCCACTAGCTTCTCGTATATCGTTCATGGTAATTACCTTGGTCACTAGACCTCTTCCCTGTTACATATTCTTTAATGCGTGTATAACTACTGCAAGGTAGATTGTGGGAACTTGAAAAACTGCTTCCAATAGATATCGCGGCACTTATCTCCATAACTAATTAATATAGGAACCGATATTTACCAGGTTTTTGTGGTTTGTAAAACTCCCCAAGACTATCCCCACCATTTCGAATCACTTGTTTTCGTTTTAGATTTAGATTTGATAATATCAGTTTTAGCCACAATTTGGCGTTTTTGGCAGAAAAATAGCTTCCAAATATTACGGTTGCATAAATATTACTTATTCGCATATCTATTATATCTATCTGTTATATCTAATGTTTAATCTTACATGTATATTATGATCGATTGTTTGTAGTTCTTGTATTTTCCAGATTCAGCGTCCCAGTCACGTGCGAACGCTGCAAGTGGGAATGGTGAGAAGTAGAGCAGGTTTGTACACACAGGAAACAAATCACAGAAACGTATCCACGGGCAAAGGTAGTACGTCATTGAGTTTGACCGGTTCCTGATAACAGCTCCAAGGAAAGCCGTTTCTTCAATCACTGCAAATGCCGAAATATTTAGATTTTCCAGTCAGGCAGACGTCTTTGTATGCCAACACTACTTGTAATATGACAACGCTTCCAAATAAAAAGAAAAAAATGCCTTAACTGTGTAATCGATTCCCGAAGTGAGACAAAACCGTCTCGCATCGTTAAGCAAAATCTCATGATTCCGCCAAGCTTAAAACAGCCGAATTTAACGTGGGTAATTACACAAGGTCATGAACAACTGTTTGCCCTACCCTGGAAGCAACACGCTGCAACTTTCGACTCCAACATTGTTTTCATTTGTTAACTGCAAGGTTCCAAAATATTTGCTGCAATTTTTCAAATTTTGCTGCAATTTGTAAATGCGTATTACATCTACAGTGCGGAAGACTGGGCGCTCGTCATCTGGTCTGAGGAATAACGGTTTCAACTATATCATGCCAAAAAGACGGTGCGTTTGTGGAGTTAACGGTAATGTCACATTTGCGGTTGATTTTACATGCTCTTCATTGTGACCATGCCTACCCGTCGTGATCTTTGTTACTAGCATGAGGTAGTGAACGTTCTCATCAGACATCTACTCCCGTTAGTAAAAATCCACTTTCCACACGATAATGGCACCTCATAACAGGACAACGCTGCATCGGATATTTCCCTAGTAGTGAACAATTGTCTTCAGGAGTATTTAATGAATCCACTGCACTGTCCCGCTCGATCATCGGACCTCAACCAAATTAGTAATTTGTACGACGAATTTCAAACATACGTTAAGGCCTTCGAATCACCACCGAGCTCTGTTTATGCTCTCTGACAGGCGATCCTTTCTTTATGTGTGCCAATGCCGCCTCCGCGTTGTTAACACCTGTTTGAGTTCATAAGTGGTATAGCTTCTTTTGTGAAAAAAAAGGGTGGCGCAACACCTTATTATGTCGGTGTTTTCTATAATTTGTCCATTCCGTTTTTTGCATATAAATATGTCACATGATTATATATAGAACTTTAGGCTACATGTTGCGTGTAGGTCTTGATAAATATATTTTACTTGAAATTACATGGGATGCCGGTGAATAGATTGTTTGTATCATTATGAATCATCCAGCTTCTTCTAATGTAAAAATGTTTAGTCAATTTCATGATTTTGAGAATTTTACAATTATTTAAATTTCCCAACACCGATCATTGTAAAAACTATCACTTAAGACAAGGTTAAATGTTTTCATTTAGTATCATGAAAAATCTATCATTCTTTTCACTTTTGCTTTACTTTATAAACAAAACTGAAAAAAATGATTTTGTATGAACTACGTGAGACCTGATAGACTGTTCATAGGCTTCAATTTCACTTTTACGTGGTACATAGAAAAATTATTTATTGCACATTTTAAGATATTTAAAAACACTAAGGAACATCACCAAACAAATACAGGATCACAACATATCATTCTTTGCCTTTGAACTGATAAAGTTCGGCGTTGGTGGAAGTGACGGTTCTAAAAAGCAGCAGGATTGTTTGACGGGTAGAGACAGGGAACTTGTTTATGAGCAGCGTTTTGATAGCAACTAGGTTTTATATTATGCATGAGCAACACAGGATGGACATACTTGTAAGATGACGAAAGGCGCATTGTACAAATGTGGGACACAGAATGGCAACAGATGGATGATGACCATGTCATTATATGACATACACAAGGAGAGCACAGGACGAGTAGACATCGAAAGTAATAACCGCAGTTGAAAAGTTCAGCAACTCTTGCCTCTTGCACTGATTGCTAAACGACCAATCAAATGCATAATCGCGGTGTCTGCTTTCTAGCTCACAAATTAGCAAATTTTGGCAGTCATCGGACTGTCAAATCGAAAAGTCGCCAACGGATTTGAATGGGAGTTATGCGGAACTTGTCTTGAAGAAGCGTTTTCATTTCAAACACACTGATTTTATCTATATGGTAATCTAAGTAAACTGAAATGCCAAAAATCTGTTATTGGATGTAATGAGCAATAAAGAATTATAAATACGTGACCATAATTTTATATCACTTCTGCATTAAATCGAGGTATGTATTTGTAGAAGTAGAATTTTTTTTCGCTAAATTGTGATCAGTAGTTGGAGAAGGACCATTCCTTTTAAACTAATTTGGATAACTCCATCAATACGGAAGAATATGACATTGCTGGAAAACAGGTTTGTGCTAGTCCACGAAACGAATGTTTTGTAAATGCAGGGATAATATTAATTGACTGAAATGAAATCAAGTTTCGCTGCATGATATGTGTGCCTGTCCTGCACTGGTGCATAACGATTTCTCTAAAGCATGGAAAGAACCCTACCGGACGTTCTTTCAGGCAGAACCAATGGCACTGAGTCAGTCTTCGAGTAGCACTTTCACGAAAAATTAGATTTTACCTCAACGAAAAATATTCTTCACACTTTCGGTGATTACAAATAGATCGTCACCGCTTCTAACAAATAATTAATGTTGTAGTATATTGAAACATATTTAACACTGCATAAATCACATTACGCACAAAACCTCTGACAGTTCAAAAAGCTCGTAATGACAAGGAAATCAAATGATTAACAAGTGAGTGTGGGAGATTGATTTCTCAGAGAGAACTATGCAACTTAACACTTCATCTGATAGCTCGTTCAGTGAACCGACAGATGATCATTACTTCTATTCAACTGAAATACAGCAGGTACTGCCAATAAGTAAATGGATAGCACATAAAAAGATAATATCCTCCTCCTCAAGCTGTCTTTAATAAAAATAAATACACTTTGTAGCCTGTCCAGCGCATAGGGTAATATAACAATGAGCGATATACTGTATATACCCTGCTTTATGAAAAAGCAATTTCTTCCACAAAAATAACTTTAATTGCCATTCGATGATAAAATGAAATATTTCCTCAATATTGCAACGTATGCTAATGAAAATGTTATTTACAAGGAGCTAGAAGATACTACTGTGCTGGAGGCGACAACTTACTGAATGGGCTACAGAAGCATGCCGGACCGCGGCGTTTGCAACTAAGCATACGAACAGTACAACAAATTCTAACTGTCCGTTTATTTAATACTGATTTACAGATAAACATCAATTTGCATTTAGCACAATATAGTACAGCACCCTCCCCAAAAAGTATGATGACACTTGTATTGGCATAGGAATTCATATAACTAAATCAATACGATAACTGATGAGAAATCGAGATAGAGATTGGAATCCTAGGCAAAAAAAAATAATAAACATAAAAATAAATTAATAAAATAAAGAAAGAAAAAGATCTCCCTCATTTACAAGCAGAGAAAAATGTTCATTGAAATAAACATTTGTGCCATTGCTTTTCAACAAAAGTACTGCACTAAGAAATTTTCCCCAAAGTTATTCACATAGAAATCGATCTGATTACGAGTATGTACTGCAGAAGACTCCAAGCCAAAGTTCACAGGTAGTTCCTCTTTACCACCTAGACCCATTTCGCCGACACTTTGTTCTTTATTCTCAACAGGACTACTGTTTTTCTTCTAATGTGTTCATTAATTCTCTTCATTTTTTGTCAAATTCCTGTTCATATTGTTTCCCACTATTCATTTAGCCGGAAACGTTTTTAATATTCTAGATGGAACAGAAGTAAATGATAATTCATAACGTTCTTTATATAAATTATTTTAAGTATAAATAACTGCAATGTGTCATATGAAATGCCACACGTAGTGAGTAGACTTAAAAAGACGTTTCTGTGCGATTACCGAGACTTCACAACAAGTTCTCTCTCCTGAGAATATACAGATAACTACAAATATTTTTCCAGCGTAAAGACATAGTCAGATCTATTTCGGAAAATCTGAATCACTTGGAAGTTATCTTGGAACTAGCTGAGGAACGATGTCAAAATTTTGAAATATCTCTGCCTCAAGCCTTACACTATAGATTTTTGTAACACTTTTGAATGCTGATAATTTTGAAATTAATAGTAACGTATGCAAGGTTATAGAAAAACACAGAACGAATATCAAGGTTTTGAAAAAATGGGCTGTAATACACCGAGAATAATTACAACACGAATGTGAAGATTTCCATTTAATTGGCGTAGGAGTACAAACTAAAATACTAAAAAATAAGAAACCTAGCTTCAAACGAATTTCGAAGATTTGCTGGAAACTCTTGTTGGAAATTGCAAAGATAAATGTGCTGCTTTCCTACAATGCTGGACAACCACAACAAAAAATTTCATTTGCTTGCAGGAAGTTGCGCTTGAGTTATTTGCAACTTTTGAATTTATACACACCGGTAAGCAAATGTTCTCAAATATTTTCAAATTTTGCATGAAATTACTTTTCTACTTTTAGAGACTTTAATTTTTTAATACGCCAAATTCTGTTTTTACTTCCGAAACACATATTACAGAAAAATCCTGTCGACTGTTAACATTAATGTCTCTTTAACGCCTCACAGCATTGAACAGGAATTTGATTTTGAAAAATGAGTTTTTTGGGGGGAAAACTGCAAAATCAATTGCGTTTCTAATGTCTGATTAAAGACAAGAAACTGCGCATCAACTACACTTATTGTATAACTATTCATACCAGCAATCCGAATTCATTAGTGTAGAATAAAAGTGAAAAAATCCTAAGCCTTTGCACATCAACCAGAAGGTTTTTCAAGTAGAAAGGCATACTTTTTCAAGGACGGTAGTTGGAAAGATAGACCTTTTGGAGAAAGGAAAGAAGAAAGGTGGATTTTTTCAAGGAAGGTGTAGATATAAGGATACACATGGAAAAAGAATAGTCCAAGGACTGAGAAATGCGGACAGAAAGAAAAGCAAATATTTTATATATATATACCATCATCATCATCATTGTCAACAATTATCAATCCACTGCTGGACGAAGGTCTCCCAAGTTTCTTCCACAACGGTCTATCTTGTGCCAGTCTCCTCCATATTACTCACGCATACTTTCGAATTTCATCTGCCCATCTCCCATGTAGTATTTTCTTGTCCCTCGAAACCCAGTATAAAATTTCAAATGTCCATCAATGGTCTGTCCTTCTAGTAATATGTCTAGCATATTGCCAGTTTAGGGATTTTACTTTGTTCATGATGTCTTCCACTCTTGTCATTTTTGTGATCCACGAGTTCCTCTTCTTATCTCTCCTGGTTACACCAAGCATGCATTTCTCCATGCCGCTTTGAGTTGTCTGCAGTCCTTGTATGCCTCTTTTAGTTAAGGTCTACGTCTCTGCACCATATGTAAGCACTGGAAGGATGCATTGATCAAACACTTTTATTTTAAGACATAATGGCATACTGCTCTTGAAATTATAGTATTTCTTCCAAACACTCTCGACGCAAGTTTTATACGCCGATTAATTTCTTCACCAATGTGACCCTCACTTATATATATATATATCACGCGAAAGGTAAGTTCATTTTTTTTTCAAAACTTAAGAAAACTAAAGAATTTCATCGAAAATGGAGACGAATATCGGAAAGAGGAAGAAAATATGGGCAATTTTCAAATCATGAATAGAAACCAAACAATATTGCAAAAAGGACCAGAAATTCATATGATTCAAAGTCGTCTCCACAGTTCCAATAAAATCGGTGAATTCGTATTTCGGTAGTGAATGATATCGATGTAAATTTCGCTGGTTCTAAACGGATTCCCCAAAAATGTCGACCAGTGCACAGCAGAAATGGCCAAATGGATAATACCGAATAACATCGGTAATGCTACGTTGTAACGAAAGTTAAGCAAACTCCACTTTTGGAGTTTCCGTAGGCGTTTCGTAGAAAACATGACAATGAAAATATTGATAGCAAATGATGCTACAACAATCTACTCGCTATTCCATTTTCCAAATAATTATTTTCTCAGAGGAATTGAAAAACTGGGAGGGATGGTATCGGGAAAACCAAAAGAGTGACCAAATATCTTGAAACGCCGGCGTGAAGAGGCGTTGCAATGATTTGAACGTTCAAAATAGTCCCTTAGTAAAGAAGAGTACACGTTCTATTGCTGGTAGAAGCAGACTATGATATAAATAAAATTTCAAGCTGTACAGAACATGACGTGCAGAATTCAGGGGAAATATCCTTTTGAACATAGCTGATTACGTTGGTACAAAAAATAAATAAGCAAAAAATATCTTTTTTTACTTATTGAATGTTCTTTTTGTTATGGACAGACTTAAAACACATTTCGGGAACAACGACTATCAAAATAAGCTTCTGTGTGTGTATGTGCGTTTTCTTCAAGAGAAGTACTCGGAGCTCCATTTTGTCATAATTGTTCACACACATTTCTTTCGAATTTTTAAGATGTAACTTCCCATAGCGGGTAATCTACTCGACACACAAACATAAATGCAAAGCCAGCTATGGTAATGGTCTCTGGGCATTCATTCTTGCGGGTTTTAAGAAAGATAACTAAGCTTATTGTAGTAAAAGAGTACTTCAATTCGCATCGGCGTTTTCATAATGACACCAATTGTACAGATTTGTGTGAAAGTATATCATATGCATAAAAGTTAAGCTTTTATATGATGTCAACGGCCAAATCAAATAAAATCCATACGAAGCTCTTCGCACTTTTTGTTCTTTTAAATTATTATTCACAGAAAATGCCATAATCCGTGCACTGTGTACATTCCCGGATGATATGTATCTGCTAGTATAAATAATATATGGTCCAACTATCTCATAAATAAAACTCAAAGCTCCCTCAAACTTTATAGTACAGTCATTTGCAAAAATTATAGTTAACCTGTCAATTATTTGGAAATGAAAATTTTGAACGAAACACCTAAATTACCAGTTAGGGATATTTGAAAGAATGACACCACTAATAAATACTTACATTCTATAGAACACAAACAGCCCGAAATCAATAGTTTGTGTGGTCCCCATTGTTTTCTATAACGAACGGAGAATGATGTGGCATACAAAAATGAGGGATTTGCAGCAGTCACTTGAAACGTCTTTGCACCACACCTACTTTATCGCGTCAATCAAAGCTTGGGTACTTGATGACCCTTTATCTACTACCTTGTCTTTTAAAATAGTCTACAAATTTTCAATGGGGTTAAGATCGGGACTATTACCAGGCCAGTCAAGCCAAGTTAGGTTTTTCTTCTGCAGGTAGTCCTTTTACTTTCTTTGATCTGTGGAATGAAGCAACATCATTCATAACGATAAAGCATCTTTGCTCTTGCATATGAGTTAACAACTTATCACGAAATATTTCAACATAACAAGGACCAGTCATGGCAGTGCTTCTAGGCAAGAAAGCTAATAAAGCAGTACCGGATATTTACATAGCACCCCATACCATCTGACTAGGTGGATGTCTCACGGTGCTAACGGTGTATTTTTCATCAAACCTTTTACCTTTTTGTCGTCGAACATTTGCTTCACATCATTGAAGCACAGTTGATTCATCGGAAAAAGACTTGGCTCCAATTTTCAGTAGTCCACGAATGAAGACGGTTGGCAAACTGGAGTCTCTTCTTTTTCATGACACATGTTAGTCTAGGTTCATGTGCAGTTTTATAAGATTTGAATCCAAAATCTTTACTAAAACATTAGGAAACAGAGCTGATACTAATATCAGCTTCTCGTTCGGTGGCTAAATTCACCTGTCTCTCGATATTTCATGATCGCATTATGAATAGCAGTCTTGCTCACTTTCACTTTTCTGCATATGTTACGTACGGAGTCTCTTTTTTAATATAAAGCCACCATTTTTGCTCTCTTGGTAGCACTTAATGACGTCTTTTTTGGCCCATATTTCGCTGTATAAAAAACATTCGTACAAAACCTTTCAGCATGAAAACCAGAAGTAAATGACGATCGCACGCTTCCTCCAACTCTACCAACAGCTGCCGCTGTAGGATGTTGTAATACTGACAGGAAGTTGTGTTTCACAGACAGAACCTGACGCAATCGGTAGAAGTCTCCTAATACAAACAGTTGGTGTTAAACATTTGCAAATGACTGTATATAAAATATTAATACACAGAAATGACCCTATATCGGAATATCATATTGACCGAAAATATTGTTATGCATGTAACTCCTCGATTTTTGAGATTGAATAAGAATTATTTTAGTTTAGGACAAATATTGTTTTGAAATGTAAACTAAGAAAAATCCTGCGTAACTTGAGAGATACCAGAAAAAATCCACATAATACGTCGCGTGGACTACAAAATGAAAATTGTAGAGCAATATTACACATTATATCGAACGTCATTTTTTAAATTTTTTATTTTATAGCTTTCGGAAAAACTACTTTGGTTAAAACAAAATAGTCCCATCACTGCAAAACTAAATTAAATAAGTACTGAACTAGTTGATAAAGAATGCGTATTATTATATTTTACCGGCTGACATCTATGATTGCTGGACATAAAGAAGAAGAAAAACAAAAATTTGTCTTCACACCTGCATCAAATGTCAGAACTTCTACATCGGTGAAATTTGGATTCAGTCATGGTTTTCCAACACGCTGAAATTCTAAAAAAAATATTATACTACTCACACGCTAATAAGTTATTATAAATTACACACACATACTCAGAAATGAAAGAACTCCATCAAAAAACGAGAAATACACTACATCGTACACTACATCTCGGATAAAAAGAAATGTGTGATACTCTTCTGACTCTGGAATAATCCGCCACATTTTGTTTTTCAAGTGAAACTGTCCATTGAAGTAAAACTAAATTTTATTCAAAAAAAGCAGTGCACATATACCTGATATGCAACCTACTTTATGTTTTTGATTTTTTTATCCTTTTTGCATAATTTCCCATGCACCTTAACGAATACCAAATATTAACAGCCAATGGCTTTTCTCCCTTGCTATTGTGAAGTGCAGCTTTCAGAAGAACAGTCCATTTCTACATATTTAATCATCTAACACTCCCAATCCACTGCTGGATGTGGATCCCTCCAAGTTCCTTCCAGATATTTTATCTTGAGCAAACAATTCTCCTTTGTGACTCCGGCATACCTTTGAATCCCATATGTATGTCTCATACGTCATATTATCTGGTCTCTTACTATCAACTCCGGAATTTCAGTTGTCCAAAGGTGATTCCTTCTTCTAGCAATACCTTGCTCATCATTGCCATTTGAAGATCTTTGCTGTAATTCAGATATCCCTAATCGCTCTCATGATCCTGTTCCTTGAGTTCCATCGGAAAGGGGTCCGGGTTCGAAACTCGGTGAGGCATGGATGTTGTGTTTGTTTTACGGCACTGTCTGCCACCCTTCCCTGTAACCAGTTACCCTAAATTAGGGACGGACGACTGCTTATAGCCCATTGAGTTGCTCACGGTGGTCGTCGACCCTCCAACCCAAAAAAATCAAAAATATCCAAGCATTTAGATTTTAATTCCAACAAATTTCCTTTGAGGTGTTTACGACGAAATGACAAAATAAGGGAACTACCATTTCCATTTCATGCCACTACAGTCATGTTTAAACGGTATCGTTAGTAAACGACGTACATATGTAAAAGCAGACATGTCCGCAACACAAGTAGTAGCATTCGCAGTTAGAATGGCAGCTTATCGCGATATAAGCCACTTTTAACGTGGTATGATGGTCGGCGCCCATTTCAAAAATTTCCAGGAAATCTGGACTTATGCGGTCGGCAATTTCAAGGGTTTTTCAGCAGTACAAAAATTCAAGGAAAACATACAGGGTGCGAAACCGGTGGCCTTAAAAACCCTGGGCAATCGCAGGCAGCGGCGTCTGCACGCATTGTAACAACCTCCAGGTCTGCAATATTCCCTCGAGTCAGAGGGTAACTCAATGCTGGAGCATGTAGTAGCATCCTCGTTCTGACGGTGCAAAGCTCCTTGTGTTCTATGGTGTTCCGGAGCAAACGGCCCACACGACTGCCATTGCTGACTCGATGTTACAAGGCTGTTAACATCGCCAGGGTTCGGGAACACCACCATTGGACGCACGATCACTGGAAACGTGTAGCTGGGTCCTACAAATCCTGCTACCAACAGTTTCGGGAAGATGGGCAACTCCGCGTGTAGCGACAACCCTAGAAGACAATGCATCCCGCATGCCTATCAGGGACAGTGCAGAACCGCGGTGGCTCTGTTATAGTGTGGGGTGTTTTCAGTTGTCACATATTAGGACCTTAAATACGTCTGCAGGTCGATGTGATCATACGTCTGCCGAACGCTAGTCTTAGTAACCATCCTTGAGGGTAATTTGCACTCGTTCATGTTATTCAATCACTCCCACCATTCCGACCTCTTTCGACACGACAAAGCCCATCCGCACACGTCCACTGTCTCACCATTATGGATGCATAAACATTCCACTGAGTTTGGTATCCTTTCCTGCCTCCCTTGTTTGCCGGATTTTAACGCCGTCGAACACATTTGATATGCTGTTCTACGTGCCGTCAATGTCAGGAATCTTCCACTGGCAATGATACGGAATTGTTTGACGCTCTTTAGGCTGCATGGTGTGCACTGTTTTTACAGTGCTACAGACAGCACGTGGAGTCCATGCCCTCTCGCGTTGCTCCGTTATCTTATCGTGAGAAGGACCAGCGCGGTATTAGGGAGGTGAAGCTTTTTCTTTTCTTTTTGGTCACTTCAGTGTATAGTGTCATATGAACTTCGATAAGGGAAGATATTTCTTCTTGATAAAATTCACGCTCAAAATGCCAAATATCCAAACTGGTATGTAGATGAGTGTGTAACAACATTATTCATGAGTAACAATTGTCTGATGTAGTATAAATCAAATTCACTGCACATGAAATTCCAAAAATTAACTGTAAAGTTCTTCTCATGTAACGAGTAGCTGGAGAAAATATGAACAACTATTTTTAAGGTTTATTCACTCCATATTCACGATTCAACAACAGCTGGTACGAATTATGGCTAAAGTGGTATACAAATGAAAATAACTGCAATAGCATTTCGGAAAGAACTTAATGAAATTGCAGGATTTAACAGAGTCGCTTCCCAAAGACGGATATGTAGATGCTAGAGATAAAATGTTCTTAAGATGTGTTGCGTTTGTTCCCAGAAATGCTAATTTTATAAACAATGCGCTAGTAATCCTTGCTGAAACACAGCAATCCAGCAGTCACCCGCAGTACTGTTTAAATTTTGTTTCCTCCACTTCGTTTTGTAACAGAAGTTCTACATATTCCCTGTTACTTAAGATTTCTGTGCAATCATAATTACACAGCATAACGATCTAATTAATACACATCTCAGAGAAGCTCTAATTAAAATTATATCGGTAACTATTTTTGCGCGGAATTCGAACCGCTCACCTTAATCACGTACAATGAAAATAGTGAAAGAGCTTTAATATTCATTTTATATAAATTTATTTTTTTCCATTAAAATACTGCAAGTAATATTTGTAGGAATTAGTTGGGGAGAACCTGATTTCTTTCCACATGATAGATTATATATATTGAACAAGTTCAGTCTTTCAAAATAAAAGTGCAAAGGACATGTGGTTCGCACTCATGAAAGCAGCTTTTCTTAAGAGAACAGAATCTAAAAATTGAATAGGTCGCACCACTCTTATACTAATTATTACTTTTACGTTATAAAACGATGTGCGGTTCTCAGGTTCTGGACCCGCCGGTAGGCATTTGAGTACTTGAATCTTGAGTAAAAATACATAATGTTATGTTAGCGAGATTTTTTGTTGAGTTGTTTTTTCGTAATTAACGGCTGTGTCTTTCGTATATTTAGGACGTTAGGGTTTCTCAATTACAAACTTTGAATTAGGTTTTCAGTTGCTAGGGTCGACGCTAAAAGCGATGACTGATATTTTGCATGCAGAAGCCAAAAACGTATGAACATTTTAAATTCAGAAGCTCGAATGTCAGTATGAAGAAATAAAATCTGTAATGAAAGCAAAATGTAGAACTGGAACAACAGAGAAAAACAACGGAGCAAAAATTTAGCTACTGCGATAAGCTTTGATTTAGTAAATACTGAGGCAATGGCAGAATATGTCGTGCTGTATCCCGTGACTGGCACTGAATTAAGTCCGCTTTCAGAAAACATTTCCTGTTTCTCTGAGTTATTTTGCTATGAATTTTAGTGAAGCATTTAAAGGTTATCCCAGTTAAGGGAGGAGTGAAATTAACCCATAAATAAAATATTCCATCCCTATTATTATTGCTTTGAAATCATAGTCATAAACATTTTTATTTTTTACGCTCATTATGCTTTACCAGTGTAGCGAATTGTGTATTTGCTTTACAAATCAATCGCCTTGACAGAAAATCTCCTTTGCTTTGGGGAAATATCGATGGATTAATGCAATACAAACGTTAAGCTCTAGCTTCATTTTTATTATCATCGAAAAAAAGACACTAAAACAAATATCACTTTAAACAAATATCACTAAAATATATATCACTTTGAAGCAGTACGCATTTTTTCAAATGATGATTGAAAAAATTTGGTGATTTTTAAAGGATTATATATATTTAAATGCAATTATGAATTCAGATTTTTAATAATGATAATATTGATGATCTTCACATTTGAATCGCGTGGATAAAAATCCCCTGACCAGGGGGAATAGCGATGAGAGGTGGTAACATATTTGGGACGACGATCTCCGAATGCAAAATCGAATACCTTGCAATGTGATAAAATTTCATTACTCATTTTTAAGATAAGTGCATTCAGTACTATCAATAAAACAAATATGACATGGCTACTCTAAATGTAAAACATTATTCCTTCGTATCATAAGTATCATTATCATAAGTTATAGGTGGGTGCACACTGGGTAACTCATGACTGCTCCAAAGTTCATACCGTTCCTTCAGAAATGAAGCCCGTTTCAATTTTTCAGTTCAAGCGGGAACCGGGCCTATCAAACGAAATTGAAAGCCCGAAAATCTTGGGAATAAACATGAAAATATTTGTTTTTGTGTACATATGCTAATTGAAAAATCGTGATAGAAAAAATTACAGAAAATACAAAGGGTGACAAACTATTACCCGGACTTGACTTATTAACAAAAACACACAAGATTTACGGATTTGAAACTTAATCGCCTCCATAGTAGTCCCCTTTCTGAGTCACACACAGACTTAGTCCAGCGTTATTTTCAATGCCCAAAGCAGTTTTGAAGTCCTCTTATGAAGTTGCGGCCAGATGCTTCATCGCATTATCTTGTATCTCTTCAGCATGTTGAAATATTTTCTCTTTCAAGTGGTACTTGTTTTTAGGGAAGAGGAAAATGTGGCAGGGAGCAAGATTTGGCAAATAGGGTTGCTGTCATACCATTGCAATATCGTACTTACAAACAACTGCTGCACACGTTCCGATAAATTATTAGGCGTGGTGTTCTGGTGGAGATGGCACTCGGTACGCTCGTGCAGTGCTGGACTTTTGCGACTAACTGCACCCCTCAAAGGCCACAAAACTTGACAGTAGTATTCCTTGTTGATTGTCCGGCATGATGGGGTATACTGTTATGCTCAATTCCCTCATGACTAGAAAAAGAAAGAGTGAGCATCGTCTGGACTTTGTGAGGCTATGTTGTTCGTTTTTCGGGCCTTAGATTCTTTGGATTACTCCACTCTGAAAACTGGACCATAGTTTCGGGGTCATACTCATAAATCAACAATACAAAACCAGTTTTAAACAGTTTTCGTCGTCTTCTACGCACTCAAGCGGTTCACTAGCAGCTGAAACATGGACCTGTTTTTGCTCAGCTGAGACCAGGGTTAGCACAAATTTAGCTGAGTCACGTTTCATACCCAAGTCGTCGGTAACAATCGACTGAACTGAACTAATCTAATGTTCAAGCCTTCTGATAACTCACGAATAGTGATTCGGAGATTTTCCCGCTCAGGTGTGCGCACAAGTTCGACATTGTTTTCACTCTTGCTGATTGCGGGACCGCAGACGGTTCGTCACTATCATCGCTTTCACGGTAATTTTTAAAGAGTTTATACCACTCATAGACTTCTGCATTGCTCATACAGCCCCCTCCCCCCATATAGACTTTCTGATATTCTGAGTGTGTGTCTTTTTCAAGTTTCGTCAAGTTTTTTATAAAATCTACGCAAATTCGTTGATCAAATTTTTCCGGTGACAACTGGCACGAACCGCTTTACACACGTAGGAACAAAGCACTACTGAAAAGAAACCGGAAGATCAGGGGAAACGTACCTCCAGACACACCATATATGCGTAGTGTGTTCCAAGGTCAACCTGCGCCAAACTAATTCCTGCTGTAATGTTTCCCTAGCACTATGACCACAAAGAATTGCATCACACGATTCCTGGATGGTGACACAACAATCAGCTGTGATGAGGACATTTACGCGTTGCCTGTTGGCATGTGTAACTAACTAGCGGGTTTTCCACTCCGTTACTGTCCGACACTGAAGTTTCTCCTCTCGAAACTTTTTCATCTATCTTCGGACATTATTTATAATATCGCATGTGGCAGCCATACACAGCCAGAGGTCTTCTGCGTATTTCTGGAGCCTCACATCAAGCTTTTTGTAGGAATTCGATTACGGCTCCCTGCTTTTCTTTGTCATTCATGATACCTATTTTCAATTCCGAAAAAAAAAATTGTTCCAATATTGATAACATACCATAGTACACGTCAGTGCAGTTTCATTAAAATCACTTCAAAAGTTTAAACGTTATTAAGGAGGAGGTCTTACTTTCAGGATGCCCCTTGTAAACGCAATTGGCGCATGAAGATATTTTTTAATAATCTTAGCAATCAATAAATGCTGGAACGGTGAAAACATTTACAATGCAATAATCAGCAGGAAAGGCCCCTCGCAATGTCTCTAATATAATATATCAGCACTCCTGCATTATTTTCAGCTGACAATAACCACTATTACCTAAATGAATACCAGAATGACACGTTCTCAGCATAAAATGAAAACGTTCAACACGTTCATAATTTCAAAATTTTGTTGTCACTGGAATACATTTTAATGCAAATGAAAAGGCATAGAAATAAATAATTTTTCCATGTTACCAATTAAATATTTTTGTTGTGAAAATCTGAATAGAGTAGCGCACCAGCTAACGAAAATTGAAGTAATATGCTCTCATCTAATTCCTGATATCGTACTTTTAAACTTTTTTTTAAGTGTTATGTTTCCAGATGTTGCTTATATAACCTCCGGATCAGTATCGCGCTAAAAAAAACTGTCATAGTTTCATAGTGAGCTTCAAATATTATTTTAAACAATGACTTGTCCCAAATTTAGATCCACTGGGTCCAGGAAAGAGTAAAAGTCAGTACTGAAAATGAAAACCTGCAACCATGCCTCATCAAGGACTCATCAAGGCCAATCGGACGAATAAATTGAAATCAATACTGAGATCGTTGCGCTGCCTCATCTATTTACAGAAGTTCGAAAGGTAAAATATCAGAAGTACAAACTATTTAGACTTGCGTAGAATCTCGCTTTCGCAGATTTTTGTCGTTTCTCAGAAATTTTAACATAACCGAAGATGTGCTAAGCTTAAAATTTTAAGCATTTTTCATTAAGGAAAAAATCGAAGCTGCGTACGTTCGATGTCAAGATTACCTGAAAGATTTAGCTTGTATTCTACGAAGCTTAAATATGAAAATATTTAAATTTTGGACAGAGTATGCAAAGAAAATGAAATGGGGTAGAACTGAAGCATGTCCAGGACGGCTGCTAGTCCCAACAAGCGAAAAATCAAATGGTTCTTATGAAACTTTTTTCTATACTGTATATGTGCTAATGCTTTCGTACTGGGCGGAACAGATTTCAGCAACAAATTCCAGCCATATGTATTACTTCGAATGGAAAGGTTAAGTTTCATTAATAGCTTCATTCATTGCACTAAGACAGTCACAATTTCATTTGTCCTTCGAATATCTTTTGAAATGTAAGTTTTATTCAGTTCTTTGAAAAGTTAATTTTGTTTTAATCTTCCTGCATGATAACAATTTTTGGAAATAGGGTGACACACGAGTGAAACACATTTTACGATTTTAAAACGTGTTTCCTGTATCAACTCCTGCTTTCAGTATTTTTAGCAAAAGAAGAAATAAATATTTAAATAAATCGCTTAATTCAACTTCATAAGAATAGTGAGATATGAAACGTATTAAAAGCAGGCCTACACTTCTCGTGGGTATCTGAAAAACAATGTGCAATAACTGGTACACTTATTCTTACAAGAAAAAACTACATATTGCAGGTACATCATTTCGGGATTTTTTTACTAAGTTTTCGTTCTACAAGACGTAGTATTCGTTTGTAATAGGACAGAAAATACTGCGTTCTTGTTCTGTAATTTGTAAACGTGCAGAATGTTTTTTGTCTTGCTCCTTCGTGTAAAAATGCATTTCATTATTCAATTGACAGATATTTTCGCTTTTTTCCTAATCTTTTCTTTTCTACGTAAATTGTAACTCTCGGAAAATAGTATATATAATATTAAAGCAGACAAATAAAATAAGTAACTTCTGTTTTCCAATTTCTTGACCACTGTCGCTTGAGAAAGAATTAAAATATTTCCACCTATTGTACTTCTACTCAAAATTTACAGAAGTTGACAAAAATGCAAATAATTGCAGAAATCAATTTTGACATTTAACACAACTTTTAGAGTATAAATAAATATATTGAGCTTGCACTTCTCAGTGCAAAAGTCTTTGCAACACACTGTTTAATTAAACACGGAGAGCAGTTTCAAGAGCAGGCCTTACGGATTTCAGATTAAGTGCAGCTATATTGAACACCTCGGTCTGCACTTTTCTTAAAATGGATGATAGGTATTAGTTGAAGAACAATCAGAAGTAGAGAGTCATCCAAATCTAGGAATCCGGATAGGTTGTCGGATTTCGGAATGTGTCGGAGAGTACACTTTTTTTTATTGCTTCGAGGTTTAAAGTCTACCATGAGCAAAACGTAAAGCTATAAGCTGTCACTCGCCCATGTTTTTGGAACACAGGTTCCAGAAAAACTGATAAGCCAGAGCTGTAGAAGGAAATTGTCTATTACCTGTGCCTCATCCGGGAGTAAAACTCGAATCCAACCAACCGAAAACTGTAGTATCTGGCACCGGGTTGGTTGTTGGAATGTTTAATTTACAGGAGCTTATTGGAAGATATTGGAAATGGCTGCAGAAGTACGAGGCACCAAAAGCCCAGATCCATGAATGTTGAAGACGATCGTTTCTTTAAACAAACTTCAACAAGGAAGCAAATAATGTTAGCATCCGAATTTCTAACGGGGTTGCCAACTTCGCCAAAATGTCTCCTTAGAAACTGTGTTTCAATTACCTTATTAATGAGGGTTTTATGATAGAAGACCTGCAGTGAGCGTTCGACTAATCTCTGATGTCCGGCCAACATAGTGTGTAATGCTACCGTGGATCACAATTAGACCAATAATAAATAGGAACATATGCCCTATACCTATGAGCCACGATAATGAGTTATCAATACATACATCGGACCACACGAGGACACGTGGACCCGGGAGTCACAGACGGACTGATGAGCAGACCGATGGAAGCATAAAAAGAGCGGCGTTGTCAAGCAGAACATCCACTGCGACGCAAATCCGAGCTGCCGTTGCACCTGAGGTGACTGTGCGAACAATCCGCAACCCGTCTACTCGATGCAGGACTACGTGCACGTGTGCCTCTGGCATGTGTACCTCTGACTCCAGCCCACCGTCAGGAATGGCTGCAGTAATGTCGCCAACGTCTGCACTGGAGAAGGCAATAGCAATCTGACGAGTTCAGCGATGAAAGCAGATTCTGCTTGGGAGCCTCCGCTGGCCGCATGCGTGTTCGCAGATGCACAGGGGAGCGTCTCCAACCTTCTTGCATCCGCCAGTGACACACAGGACCTACACCTGGTCTTCTGGTGTGGGGAGCGATCAGCTATCACTCCCGTACACAACTAGTGTTTGTACCGGGTACGTTAAACAGCACCTCCTACATCAACAACAACATTCAGCCCGTTGTTGTGCCATTTGAAAGGTCGGTCCATCGTGGTGTTTTCCAGCAAGATAACGCACGTCTATACACGGCACGTGCAACCCAACATGCACTTCAGGGTGTGAGACAACTTCCATGGCCTGCACGTATACCCGATTGGTCCCCCATTGAGCACGTGTGGGATTTTATGGGACAACGACTTATCCGGTATCCACGGCCAGTCACGACCATCCCCGATATACACGTCCAGGTTGAGGATGCTTGGAACTCAACACCCCAAACTTACATCCAACATCTGTACGACAGACTCCATGCCAGAATTGCACAGTGAGACGCATTTCATGGCGGTTCAACCTCGTTCTAACCATGTTACATGGAAATGTTATTTTTCAGTTTACCAGCAAATACAGCTGCATTTTGACATAATGTTTTGATCAAGTTATCATCTGTATTCCGTTATTATACTTTATAAATTTCGTTGGTATCACACGTCTCCTACTTGGTGTTCTTTTTACACTTTCCGCCAGTGTATATATGTATACATTTCTGTGGATTTAAAATACTCATATCAGCAAAGTACATAACAAACAGATTTCTGTTATGAAGAATTTGCTTTTTCCTAAGCACTAAACTACATTAAACTGCAAGCAAGGATGAGAAGCAATTCTCGTTTTTCTGTACCTAGTGCGAGACGCAAATCGGATGTTGCCGGCACACAGTGTTACAAACCATCGCTTGATTAATAGAAAATTCCGAAATATAAAGGGTTTTTGCTTCTTTTTTGGAGGCAGGGGGTTCAGTGAAAGAATTTCTTAGTGTTTTTTTCCAAGGTGCAAAATGAAAAATGTTTTTTATTAAGATTTTGATACTCGAAAATTATTTATAAGTATGATCTCGTTCTCAATATCTAAATTTCACGTATCCGATACGTTTAAAGTTGTGACGCTCTTTCCCGTCTCGCAATAATTAAGGAAAAGTTGAAATTTGAAGTTTGACAAGTACATTTCTGGAAAAAATTGCGTATAATAAATATTGGACTGAGACCTTAACCTTTTTTGAATTATTTGAAACGCTAGCATCATTACAGCCATAATGACACTTGTCGTACTGGTTGGCAATCCTAAAAATCTCTACATTTTTCCTCCTGATGGAAAAAACAAAAATATTGTTTACCAAAAAGCAATAACCTAAACGAATTAAAATAAATTTTCTGGAAAATTACGAGCATCAATTGCTGCGATTGAACCAGGAAATCTGTCAGAAACGTCCATTCAAAGGCAAAGGATTGCGTCCCGTGAAATTACTGCATGAAAACGCTTGGCCGCATGTCGCGAAATCGGTAAAGGAAATGTTATTGACTCTTGGCTGGGAAGTATTGGATCACCCACCGTATAGTCCCGACATAGCCCATACCGACAGTTATCTGTTCCGATCGAGGCAGCATGGTTTGTCTGCTGTACGGTCCCGGACATGTGGTGAAGTACAAAAATGGATTCACGCTTTTACCTTGTCACACGACGAAGTATCCTTCATGGCTAGAATTCGTCAGCTGCCCAACGATGGATGAAGGCGATTGGTTATGGAGGTTCATATTTTGATTCGTACAGGTATTGTTGTTTTCTCTCAAATTACATATTGCCTTGTCTTAAAACGCTTCAAAACTAATTTGTACACCTAATACATCCCCATTTTTTATATTTGTGCATTCCAAATATTTGAAATTAAAAGAACGATGACACTTAATTTTCTGTTGTAGTGAGCACATCTTTTGGATTGTTTCTGAAGCGAATTAAATTTTTCAAAATTATTCAAAGTCAATACAACCAGTTAGAAAAGATCATCCCTATGTTTACAGTCGATAAAACGTCACGAATAGAAACAGCTACAATACCTCCAACAGCGGCTAAAACGTATGTTACAAAAATTAACGAATGGCGCACAAATATGTTTTCATAGCAGGATATCGAAGACAAACAGATTTTCAAATCGAACAGTTAAAAGAACAAATACAGAAACAAACGTGGTATAACTCTGCACCTTCCAGAGAAAAAATTTTGCATAATGGGAATGTTGAAAACATTCTTAAAACATTCTTCAAGGAAAAAAGCTATGCTAAGGAAATATAACTTTTTAGGTACGTCTCCCGCAAACAGAAATAGAGAAAAAATGAGAAATGTATTGATCCTTACACCACGTACGGGAAATATCCGTACTATTTAAAAAGGATAATGGTCAATATCCCTGTTGTAGTGAATGGCATACTGTTAAAAAAAATTATCAATAGGGTGTTTAGAAGCAAAGATACAGCTGCAAACAAAAGTACACCAACATAACCTACTGACAGAACTGTGAATTAAAGTATTCTACAAAGTAAATGGCTTCTGGTGTTGAGAAAACGTTTTAAAATTGTAAATGTAGAAGCAGAGATATTGAGGACAACAGATCAGATATTTGTGCAATCTACATGCAAAATTGTACATTATTTGGGGAAGAAAATACGCACACATAGTTTGCATTGTTAGTAGTATCTGACAAAAGAAAGAAATTTTTCAGTCGGGGTTTTAGTACCGCAGATATTGCTGTAAACGAATATGAGATCTCGGGCCCTCTAGTTTCAGACTCGTACGTTAAGAAAAAATTGAAATTATATGAGAAACCTTTCGTAGTGGAAAAGCTCTCTAAGAAAGAAGGAATTTTTAAAATCGGACTCTCAGAAGCAAAAATATCGACAAATATTTGATCTACGCTACGCCCTCTGGCGGAAAAACTATGCATTATTTTACGAAGAAAGTATTCTGAAAAGGTTCTATGTGAGAGGTATCGGTGAACAAATAATTTTTCAATCGAGTTTTCAAGAGCTGAGATTTTGCTGCAAATACATCAGAACCAGAAATAAACTTTTATGCCACCTGGCGTCCAAACCGTTCTTTACCAAACATAACGAACTATATACAAAGCATTTTCAATCGGGAGCTGTATGCGATACAGGAAGAATTTTTCAAATCGGAGAGTCAGAAGAAGAGATATCGGGGAAACGCGATATATCTTAATCTTATCACCGCCTAGCTAAAAATCTATGGTTCACTTGAAAATTATAAAATTATATGAAAAATATTTCGCACAGGGAACTCTATCCAACAAAGGTGGAATATTACGAATCGGGCTATTAAAAGTAGAGATATTGACAAAAATAGGACGTTCATCTACTCTCCTTGGATGAGAAACCGTACACTATTTTAAGAATAATATATTCTGAAAATGTTTATTGATGTGAGTGGTATCGGTTCACGATACTTTAGACGCACAGATATTGCTGCAAAAACATCAGAAGCAAAAAATTAAACGGTAGGTCCCCTGGTCGCCAAACTATGTTTACCAAAAATTAGTTATCATTTGCAAAATATTTCCCATCTGTAGCTGTAACGACAGCAGAAATAATTTTTCAAATCGGAGTTTTAGAAGCACAGATATCGGAGGAAAGAAAGTTGAGGTTTACTCCCCCATAGCGGAAAATCAGTGCTTAACTTGAAAAAGTGACATATTTAAAATAATCTTGGCTAGAAACGGAATTGAAAGGTAAAATATTTTTTTCAATCGGATGTTTAGAAGCAAATACTGTATATAGAATAAAATGTATTTTGAATTCGATATCGGTACTTACGTCCTTTAACGACGAAATTCTTCGTCATAAAGAAAAAACGGAATAAAGCATCATCATTCGCACATTTCAAGCTTCCCAATACAAAAAGATTTTTTTTAAATCGGACTAATATTTGCAGAGATGTGATGTCCAAAGGCTGACGGATGGACAATTAAGTAACATTAGCACGACCGTTTTTACAAAAGAAGCTCAAAAAACTGATTTCGTGGTTCTGCTTCAATTTTCTATTATGAAACATCATTTCAGTGATAAGTGAATACTTAGAGATTCGAGAAAATGTAATGATCGGAACCAAGAATATTCGAAACAAATTTCAGGTTGCACAAATTCAGGTTTTCGATTATTAGAAAAATATATACTGTTTATCCTAACACTAATTCAAATCATTAGCATGAAAAAATTTTGTTATAAAGAAAACAACGAAAGTTAATGAACCCGTCCCTAGATGGGCTGTGCCCAAGTTATTGTACATATTATGGTCATGATCCTGTGCTTATCCGTACTCTGTATTAAATTTGTGGAAGATTCGGTCAAGATGTAGACTTTCCAGCATTATCGCTATTCTTGCAGGAAAGAAAACATTCCAGGTGTGTCTCCCAGATGTAGATTTATATGTGGTTCCTCATAATTTTGTTTGCAAATATCTTCGCCATGAATCAACCGATTTGGATGATATTTAAGATTTAGGTTTTCTTCATGTACTAAATAAAATGCGCATAAAAAATATATGCTTTATATAGAAAGATTCGGAGATAGAGAGATAATTGGCGTGATAATTATCTTAATTAGCACGCTTCTTTGCATCATGTGATAGTTCCGCGTGAGTCCTTTCCAACGGTACCTTACTTGTTTATATGCAGCAAAAGGTTCCAAAATTAAGGGAGGTGGCTTCGTTTTTTTAGTCTGTAAACATTTGGTTTTGATTGCGCGCTCTTTAATTGTCCCTTTGGACAAACTGGCATTGGACTAATCGTAAAAAACTCATACAACCAGTCAGTACACGTTTTTGGAAAACGCGAAGAGCCTAGGTATGCAAATGAGCACAGAGCCGGTGATATCTCCTAGACTAAGAGACATACATAACCAATCAAATACGCGTTTTAAGAGTTTTAGCGACAGCAATATGAATTACAGTGAGAAAACGGATCCTGGAATAAGGGATCATATGTTATTAACTGTTTTAGCTGATGCGACAAAGAGAACATTGAAGTAACGATTAAAACTAATGCTTTCCACAGAATATTTCTACGTTCACCATTTCCTATTTCCTGCTGTCCGATTTAAAAGTCGAACCCAACCGTTCTGGTTTCATCCAGCGGCTGGCGTCTCAAATCTAATTCTCGGTAGGATACCACTAGCGACGAAACGATATGTTTCTTATACATAGCAAAATCAGTTAAATTTGTGAATGATTTTCGGTATGTCTAAAAATATGATAGCTGTGATTGACCATGGTAGTCATAAGATTTCCTTTAGCGTTACAGTAAGAAAGAAGTTAGTAAAATCACGCAAGACATTGATTATGATACACTTTCCAACATACTAGAAATCATTACTCAAGTTATTACTCAAGTTATGAGAAAAATGGCTGTGGAATAAATCTCACCCCTGTGCCCTGACCTTTGATCCCATTTCGATGTTATTCACGAGAACTGGTTCAGTATACCTCCGAAATAACATGATAAAATTTTGTCGCAATCGAAGCAATTTTACGTAACTTAGGATGCATAAGAGCTATGGAATAGATCCCGCTCCTGTGTCTTAACCTTTCACCCCATTTCGCCCATTTTCAATTGGATTCGTCCCCAGGCAGGTCCCTACAACATACTAACATTTCATCCAAATCGAAACATTGTAACGTGAGTTATGACGCATAGTGGCGATGAAAGTGATTCCGCTCCTATATCCTGACCTTTTACCCCCATTTCGCCAATTTTCAACAGGGGTTGTCCCCAGGTGGTCCCCTACCACATACTAAATTTTAGTCGAAATCGAACCTTGTTTACGTTAGTTATGACGCATAAGAGCAGAGGAATGGATCCCGCTCCTATGTCCTGACCTTTGACCCCATTTCGTTCACTTTCAATAGGGTTCCTTCCCAGGTGTTAGCCTACCACATAAAAAAAATTCATCGAAATCGAACGATTTTTACGCGAGTTATCGTGCGGACGAACATGCGCACACCACGCGTGACGTAATAAGACAGATGGAAATCGCTACCATCTGCTCGCAAGAGTGTGACGTCATAAAACGTTAATAGGATCCACAAACAACGCGTGACGTAATGAGGCAGATGGCGTGACCGCGCGCCAACATCTAATGAAACGACGCCATGACACTACACTAAAAACGTGGAAATTCAGGGTGGTTATTTAACCCACTAAACGAATTTTCCTGAAGTTGAGATCAAGCTAAATCGATTTCTAGTACCAGAAAACGGTAGTCTAACGACTTTCATCAAAATCCATAGAGTCGTTTTCAAAATAAAATTTACATACATATAACAATTGCTCCTTTAAGGTGAACGACAAGTAATTTTGCTTCCTGTACTTCGAATGGAAAGATTTCTGTACATATTTTCTTCCCAATTAATGCGTTCCCAAGGATGAAAATTTGAACATCGTTTAAAATATTTTCATTTTATAACTTGGAATACTTAATATTTTCTAAAACATAACCATAATTATGAAATCTAACATTTGTTTGTCTACTGATGTCATGAAAATACATGTCGCGCCATCTTTTTTCTGGGCAATCAATGCGTTCACAAGGATGAAAATTTGAACATCTATTAAAATAGCTTTATTTTATAACTTGGAATACTTAATATTTTCTAAAACAAAACCATATTTTGCAATCCAACATTTGTTTGTCTGCTGACGTCATCAAAGTACAGGTCGCGCCATCCTTTTTCTGGTTTTAACACCACCAAAGGAAAGGTTACTGATTTTTAATATAATTATGGTTATGTTTTAGAAAATATTAAGTATTTCAAGTTATAATATGAAATTATTTTAATCGATGTTCAAATGTTCATCCTTGGGAACACATTAATTGTGAAGGACATGTGTTGAAAAGTTTTTCCATTGGAAGTATAGGAAGCAAAATTACTTGACGTCCACCTTAATGATATGGGATAAGGGCGATGGAATGGATCGCAATCCTATGTCCTGACCTTTCACTTCATTTTGTCCATTTTCTCATGAGTTCGTCCCCAGGCGGTCTCCTACCACATAGCAAAATTTAATTGAAATCGAACCATATTTACTCAAGTTATGACGCATAAGGGCAATGAAATGATCCCGCTCCTACGTCGTGACATTTGACCCTATTTATCCCCAGGTGGTCTCCTCCCACATAGTAAACGTTCAGTGAAATCGAACCATTTTACGCCAGTTATCGTGCGAACAGACGGACGGACAAATCTGGAGCATATACGCTACTTCAACCTACGGTTGGAAAGAGTAAATAAAATGGCGATGATTTCATCTTTAAATGGTGTAAAATTATCTCATCAAAAAGAATGGATATACTGTAAACGCATTACTCTGGCCAGTAGCTATAACTACTCTGTAAAGGTATTCTGACGAAACTTCTACGAGCTACACACACTAAAACATTTCATCGTAAAACAGCTTTTGGCAGTTTTATAGTGATCTAGTAGAATATGTGCACACGCAGTTGCTCGTACAATATAAGAATTGAAGCAAAAACTTCGCTGAAGGGGAATTTAAAAGTCCTTTCATTGCTTTTTTGGATTCGCTAGAATTGGTAGCATACATCTCTGTTTGCAATTTGTGGATCCGAATACAGCCATTTTACGTCCCTAATAGAGCTCAATCGATTGTCGTAGAACCCCGTAAGGGAGAAACAACTTTCTTCACCAGTTTGTCTTTTTGTAACTAAATAGATTATTGTTCGCTTTTTGTGTTGCCTGTATGCCTTCATCTGACATTGAACGAAGTTTATTCCGTTTTTCTATGGGAGTGGAGAGAGTTCATTTACTCTTGATTAAAGTAAAAAAGAAGGCATGTATTGAAAATAACAGAAAAGCTCACAGCAATAACATCATTATTGCCCGAAAATGAAAGACACATCCTTACAGGTTATGGATAACAATTATTCTGAAAATGCACGTGTCGCTTAAAAAAATTAGCCTCCTGTGAAGTACAGAAGGAAACACGAAAACTTTTCTTTGAAAAATGGTATTATCCGCTGAAAGTAATTTCTGCATGGCACCCCAATGGACGGTGCAAACCATTTTAAAATTTAAAATAACATTATTTACAAAGATTATAAATGATATTTGGTGAGCTCCGGCCCACATTATGCACCTAAGCGAAAACTCGTGGCCACACAGGAATCATTTATTTTTAAAATAGATGTACTACAATTTTCTATATTATTGCTGCACAAAAAACTGGCACCACAGTCTGTAATTCTACAGAAAATAAACAGCAGTTAACAATACTCCAGGTATCAAAGCTATGCAATGTAGTGTTATTCGACATGCTTTTCCTGCGCCAGAACGTAAGGAAAAATGTCAATGCATTATTTATTTGTGTTGTAATGCTTTCTTTATTACTCAGTTTAAGCAAACTGAAATGGATATTTCTTTAAGATTTTAAGGAATGTTACTGAAGAAAACCAAAATTTAATATACAGGGTGATTCAGAAATGTTGGTCATAAATGAAAACAGGTGAAACCGAAAAGGTTTTAGTCAACATAGGTCCAGAACGAACCGTTTCTGATATAATTGGCATTTTACTGCAGTGTTACCAGAGATGATAAGTTCTTTTTTCCCCAGCTGTCAGCAATTTCAATAGTTTTTACATTTGTGAGAAAGTAATCGGGAGGAGACTATTTCTCTAAGAGTCTAGATTTTTATCATGGTATTGTCTTTAACAGTGTAGTTTTTTAAACCTGTCTGAATAAATATAATACTCATCCATATATTCTTGAAATCAAATTTCTGAAAATGCATGCGTTAAATATTTTTTTGTGCTTAAAGTCCTTTATATCCGAACGATATCCATTCAATAGAATACGCCGTGGATTATTCGCTTGACATGAACAGCTAAAAATGCTATGCTAGCATGTCAACATATAGATTGAGTAGTCAGTATTGCAAAAATATGGATCAGACTCCGCAACTAAATTCAAAACATGCGTACAACTACTAGTTTTACGTCTTAAACGGCCCAATGTGAGTGTCGGTGACAACTGAAGAATCATTAACTACAATATAGGTTACATTTAGTCACCAGCCTGTCTTAACCTATCATTGTATTTTCTTTACCATCTCCGTTTTTCCTTCATACTTTGCACGTTAAGCGCAATTGCGACCTAATGGCTATGTTGGCTCTCTGTACTCGGATTCAATGCACCTTGATGTGAAGTGTTGGACCATGAGATTTTGATTCTTGCCGTCGATGTGGAAGGTTTATCAAATCGTTGTTTGCTGCAGCGGATTTGTTACGTTCGTATTATTAATCTCCTGTTTGGCGACAGATCATGTTCCGTTTCCTCGTGTTGGTGGCTGCTTGTTTTTGAAGCGCATGCTTCTTACTCGTTTGTCTCCGGGCTATGTGCACCAGTTACATCTGTGTGGGATAACGGTTCCTACTCTCAGCCTGACTCTTAGCTCGAGTTTCTAGTGCACAAAATTTTCACAAATCCACCAAATGCACAGAAACAATTCAACTGCATTCAGTTTCTTTTTAACACTGTTGGCTCTTCCATTCAGTCCGAATGGTAGGATAAGCTGTGGGTGGAATTTCAGCTTTTTATCTCGTGTGGAGTTACGACTCCAAACCCTATCTTCCTGGGGATTCGACAGCAATCTGCGAGAGGGAGGGAGCAACGCGTTGTTTAGCCTTCTGGTCTGTCAACTTACGGAAACCATTCGATGGAGCATGGAGAAGAAACAAAGCTTGATCTGGTTACAATCGACAATGGATTGGTAAGGCCTTATGTTAGCTGCTGACTGCCGTGAACTGGAACTTAGGTTTGTGTTACAGCTTCCATGTTTGGTGGTTGTTGGATGTCCTGAAGTCATCTTGCCTTCAATATTGCTGTCCGCAGCAGTGAAACTTCGGAACGGAATTTGTGCAGTGCTGCTGTTTACTGCTTCCTCATCTTAAATTGCAAGCACTTCGTTTTTGGCTGCTTCCGTGTTTTAAGACTTTTCTTTTCAAATAATGGCGTAGCCGCTTCCAAACAGCGTTTATCGACCTGAATACTCTGCTCACTCGATAATGCGAAAGCACGTCGTCTTCCTTGTGTTTTTCACTTTATATATCCAAAGCACGTCATCTTCCTTGTGTTTTTCACTTCATACTTCAAGAGCACTTCATCTTCCTCGTGTTTTCCACTTTAACGGGATTCCAGGTAAACGCTGGCGTTCGTTTAGCACAACAATCGAGAGACCAGTTATGTGTAGCTCAAAACGATACGAAATTTTGATTCACCCTGATATGTGAATTGTTACAACATTTTCATTTGTTCGATATATTCCGGCTCACGAAAAGACGTTGACCATGTTGTGTGAAGAAAACAATAAATTTCAATGAGAATCACCGTCGAAATGTAGTAGAACACGACAAAGGAATTTGAATGATGCGGCGAATGGATTTTAAACACCGGAAAAAACAGATGGGTAAATATGAAAGTCGAAACTAATATAAGCAACATGAAATGAAAATACTACATCAGGCAAATATTATCTAAATATTTTTCAACAACTATAAATATCGGAAAAGAAAGATAGGGACTCAAAATGGAGTAGGAAAAAATATGCTATGAAGTCTAAGGCGCCGTCTCGGTGGCTCAATGGTGGCTTATGAACATTCATCTTAGAAACGCCCGGGTTCAAATCCCGATGTGGCATGGATGTTGTATTTGTCTTACGGCACTAGCTCTCACTCTTCCCTAGAGTCAGTGGCCCAAAATTAGGGACGGGCGACTGCTTACTCGTATAGACCATTGAGTTACTCACTGTGGTCGTTAAACCTCTGGTCAAAAAATGTTTAAGACCAGAAGCGAAAGAATTAATAGAGGATATCAACGCGGCTAACGGCCAATTAAATGTCTTTCAAATGAAGAATCGAAATTTTAATAAAGAATACGTTAAGGGGGAACTGACCCTTTAGGATGCTGTTAATATAGACAAAATAGATTCAATTTACCCGAGGAGACTTTAAACACAATATCTTATTCAATACTCCAAAAACATTTATTATGATTAGCTGTTAGAGTTTGAAAGCTACGATAGGAAAAGATGTTTTCAGAGAGCTGCATGTTCCGACTGCTGCTCAGATGGAGTTAAAACACACGGGAATTCTCTCTGTGAAAGACCTACTGAATGCCACTGATGTTGTTCTCTTAATTGCTTTTCATGGATAATGTTTTCTCTTTTTTTTTAAAAACAGTTCTATATTTTTTCATGTCTGCCTAATTACTAGCTTAGATTTTCCGGCTTTGTTACTTGCCTTCATGTGTCTTTGGAAAACACTTAGGAAAAGTCGAACAGTTCTCAACAACAACTTTATTTTAAATACACTAGATATGGAAAATAATGCAACGCATGTAACGTATTAAATCCGTTTATTTTTGTTATGTTAACAGCACAAAGATTCGCCAAGCTTTCGTATTTCACTGGGAGGCATTTTCAAGGCAATGGTAGAAATAAAAATGATCGACATGATTCGGAGACATAAATAGGAAGATTTTTCAAAACAATTGTAGACATAAATGCATTTTGATGTCTACCATTGACTTGAAAAGACCTCGGAATAGAGTGCGAAAGCTTGGCGAATCTTTGTGCTGACTATACCACACAAATGAACATATTTAACACGCTATGTGCATTTTATTATTCTCAAAATCAATTTTTTATTATATACACTGGCGTGCAAAAATTAAGGACGAGACGGTTTTTCCAATGTAACGCCGTGCAGAAGGGCTCCACATCGACTAAAACCATACCATAAAATCCCCAAGATGTACGAATATGGGACAAGTAAGCAAAACCGTCCAAACAAGGAATCCAAAGGATATAAAGGCACTTTATTGAAAAGGTAGCTTCGAGCACAACTGGACAGAAGACAGAAACGTCCATGCGACAGGCGGCTGCCTAGAAAAATGCAGTCTTTAGTAGAGGATATGATCACCCCTGACTGCGTTGCAGGATTTACAACATCTATCCATGCTGAGGACGAGGCTGTCAAGGAGCTGTTGAAGCATCGCGTCCCATTCCTCTTGTAGCGCCAATAACAGCTGCGGTGCTGTTATTGGCGCTGCAAAGCGTCTCCTGAGCAGGTCCCACAAGTGTTCGATTCGGTTTAGGTCAGGGGACCTTGCGGACCAATCCATGCGTTGAAACTCTTTACACTCCCACAGCTCTGCGACAGCCACTGTACGATGAGGTGCAGCGTTGTCGTCCATGAAGAGAAACTCAGGACACACAGCACCTCTAAACAGACACACGTGTGCCAGGAGAACCTAGGTACAATAGCGGACACCAGTGACTGAACCTCCTTAGAAGATGTGGAGGTCAGTACGGCTATCAAGCATTATACCGCCCCAAACAAGAAATCCGCCACCTCCAAACCGGCCCCTTTCGATGATGCTGGAGGTGTGATTGCGTGTTCCTTGCTCTCTCGAGATGTGTGTACGTCCAGAATTGCTCGTCAGACTTAATCGGCTCTCATCCGCATAGAGAACTCGACCCCATTGCTGATGTGTCCAGTTCTTTTGTTCCTGGCACCAGAGAAACCGCCGTCTCCGATGAGCAGGCGTTAATGACACATACTGTTCTGGTCGTCCTGCAATTAGACCACTTTCTGCCGCCTTCTGACAACGGTAAAACGCGATAACGGCCGTCCAGTTGTCTGTTGCATGTGCCTTGCGATTTCTCCCGCTGTCTGCCGTCTGTCTCTTCTCGCCTGTAGGACAATATACCGGTCATCCGCCGCCGTGGTTGCTCGTGAACGACCACTGTTAAACTCTTGGACAGCAGTTCCTGACGTTTGAAATGCTCCCCAAGCTCGTGAAACGATGCTGTGAGCGATCCCGAACTCCTCGGCTACACTAGACACACTTCGACCTTCTTCCAACTTCCCAATGACGCGACCTCGGCTAAAATCATCCAGATGTCGTGGACTGCCTGTTGGCCATATCACACGGTAGCAGCAACTCGACGTCGTTCAAACCGATGTACACCGTGCAATATCGTTCACCGAATTGCTGAGCTTACACCGCCAGTGTGCTTCATACCCTTCCGTCGTCCCCCCTCCCACGTCATGTTGCATATATGCGCATGCCCTTCTGTACCGGACCGTAGTCTATATGCTGAGTGGTCTTTCGGTCCTTTCTGGCTGCTCGTTCCGCTGTTATGCTAATTTATCCTCTTCTTGCTTAATTTTTGCACACCAGTGCATTAAGACAAAATAATTTATTGCAATCTTTTTGCTCTTACTTATGGATCAGATCATTGATCTTTATAGAAAACACATCGTACATAGGCTCAGGACGACCCACAGAGAGATGCATAGAGTCTCGTGAAATGCCATGGACGGATGTATGCTTCGGGTAAGCATCAATGGTAGGAAATGAACTCATATAAGACATCATTTCCTAAGTTTTTCTGGTAAAATGACACGAGTTGATGGTATCATGATTAAATGATACGAACTAATATGATTAAGCTATTAAATTACTAGATTTGGTAAGAAAGGAAATGAAAACACCACGGAGATGGCTACTTCCTAGCTACGTGGAAGAAATCCGAAGCATGATTGAATATTTTAATACAGGCAGTGTGGAATAGACTGCGGAAGAACGCCATGCAAAAGTTGATATCGAGCTTTTGTTTATTATGATATCAACATACTTGTATTTTGTCATAGTACAGTGGAAAGTGAAAAAACAAACTCGATATCTTAACCCTAGGAATATTCGTGCTACTCTGTGGAACATGCTGATATATTTAAAAGGAAAGAAAAAAATGCGAAACGTAGTTTGAAAAGTGAACTTTTTGTAGAAATGAACTTTTTGTAAAAATGAAATATTTGTAAAAATGAGCTGTTTGCTACGAGTATTTGTATAACGTTTCCATTAACTTGTCTGATCACGTTCAATAGTGCATACTAAACGCGATCGGGGAGGTTAATGGAAACCCGATTCTACTCGCAGTGTCATAGCGATTAAACAATTGATGGCAATTCTATGTGATGTTTCCATTTCATGAATTTTTGAGGGTCAACCAAAAGTAGAGATACAACGTTTTATATATCCGTGAAATTTTAATTCTGCGAACTGAGGAAGGTGCTTATGACTTTCAAGCACGCATCATATTAAAGCTAAGTTTGAAAGATGAGTTAGTAGTATTTGTCTCCCTTAAGCAGATAATTATGAGCTAGGCGTTGTAGAATTGTATCTAAATTTCCCTAAAAGCGTATCAAATATGACTAAGAAAGCAACAGTTGCATTTTACATACAGAAGGATCTTGAATGAAGAACAATAGTGTGGCAAACGAAACCGAAAATTTGACTCCGTCAGAAGCAATTTTTTTAAATGACGCAAATTCAAAGTTTGTTAAGAAAAACATTAAATTTAAAATAATTAATACTTTCACCGATAACTCTCCTTCAAAAGCATTGCAAATATTTTGAAAAGAGCTAGTTCCGTTAGAAAAATTCCGATGGCACAATAAATTGATCATAGAAATTTTTCGCTATTAACAGTCATCTCAGTATTTAGCCTTATTTTTCTGTAGTCTGTACTAATCCTTTGCTAACGAAAGGTGTTTGTAGTACAAACACTGTTCGTTAACAAAGCTTTCTACTCATACTTTGACTTACGTTTCGAAAACACGACTGCCAGCTTAAAAAGCGTTTATAGAAAAATTTGGACAGCCAAAATTAAAATCTGAAATCAAATGTTACCGAAAGGTAACAAAATACATCGCAAAATTGCTCCCTCGTGAAACGAAATCAGAACCGTTCATTGTGATTCACAAGCTGTCTAAATGATCATGTACAATTCTTCGTGGAACTAAACAATTGATGGGTGAGCAACAACTCACTTATAAATTTCTTGTAACAAGACCAAAGGATGATAAAAAAGAAAGCAAGTATTTATATATACACATTTTTTCTACTTTATTAGTGCATACTAAACGAGAATCTTGTTTTCAATTCGCCAGCATAAAAAGATAGTATGTTTGCGAAGACACGAAATATAAGATACGTGTGAAATAACTTTGTATTCCTTAATATATATTTACGTTCTCCTTTGCTATGTAGGAAATGAACCTGAATTGGAGTTTTTTGGAGACGAGGTAGGAAAACATGAGTGAACATCTCACCCTCGTTTAATTTAAATTTGGTATGCATATTATGAACGTTACTTTTATTTATTTCTTTTAACACACGCACGTATACAACTAATAAAAGCATGGTCTTAGTAAGTAGAACTTTGTCATTTAATCGGTGTTCACACATCAGGTTTTCTGCTATCTAGCCATATATAAGGGCCGAATTCTAAATGGCAAAAAAAAAGGAATTACGTGTTTTGAGAGGAATGTTACCAAATTGTGTTGTTAATAACAGCAGAGAGTTATTTACCACCAAAAAATTTCAGACACAAAAGTGTTTATGATCAAATGTTGGAAACAAGCATGCTAAACCTCTGATTGAAAAGGTCATAAGAAAGATTTATTACATTTAATTTGAAAAATGATATTTTTCAAGAATTTCCAATTTTCTAAATTTTCCCAGATAAAAGCTCTGTGGCCTTGCAAGTATTATGCAGAGTTTGTACATCCCTTTTCGTTTGATTGATAGATTCCTTTGTTCTCTATGAATGCTGCTGTTTAACTTGTTTGAGTTTCAAGACAGTAATTAAACCTTAGATTCTGCATTTGTCTGATATTGGCACAAAAAGTACAGCTATTTGTTCTCTGGACGCTGATTTTTTGCATAATGCACATTTACTACTAAAAAACACCCTGTTCATTTCTTCTGATATATAAAAGTTATGTGTTCTTTCTCCTGAAGGCTTCTAGTTGAACTTGTCTTTCGTATATAGTAAATGGAAATTCAAACTTACAGTTTTACCAACAATAAAGATTTCACCGAAGATGGAAACGTATTTCTCAATGGAAAGCAGTCGTGTCATTCGCAATGTTAAATTAAGTTTACGAGGATGAAGCAAAATGTAAATTCCATTTTTAAAATCCTACATAAGAAAATTCCACGAAGAATATGAGAACGACAAGATTATTAGTGTAAAGGTATCAGCTGCACATAGACACGACATTTTGTTTATCATTTATGAAAGCGTGATATTATTTTATTCTTACTAAAAACTTCAGCTCGAAGGTCAGAAAACCAGTAATAGGCTCTTTCTTGACGTACTAGCTTGACGTATTGACCGACTCATACGTATTTTGTTCAGAAACCTATTATCTTATTTTATGTAAATTATTTCGTAATACGAGATGAATAATAATAATGAATTTTGTTAAGGTAGGACAGCAGGCTTGTTGTGTTGGGGTTTATACGGCAAAATCAGAACTTTTACAATCTTGTAATATTTTGATGTTGGCAAAGTTAGCTTGTTTTCTGAAAAAAATACGAATGGGCATTAATAATAGCTCTTCCGGAAAAAAAAATTAGGAAAGATGTCGAAGATACACTTCTCAACATGTACATTGCTCCATCCGGTGTCACGTCCATTCGTCGCGTGCGTCAATTCGTCGACTACGTCAATTCGTCGCCTGCGTCAATTCGTCGCGCGTCAATTCGTCGACTACGACAATTCGTCGCGCGTCAATTCGTCGACCACGACGATTCGTAGCGCGTCAATTCGTCGCGCGTCAATTCGTCGACCACGACGATTCGTAGCGCGTCAATTCGTCGCGGACAAATTCGTCGACTACGTCAATTCGTCGACTACGTCAATTCGTCGCGTTTACAGATTTTGGTTACATACAAAACGAATGCAGGAAAACGTACGATTTCGAACGTCTTGCTTCCTGATCAAATTTATAAAGTTTGCACACGCAGACAAGATAGGAATATTACGTTTTTCTTTGGCACTAAAAATATTAGACGGTAAACGGTTTTTGGAACGGGGCAGGGCCCGGTTGGTCAGAGCCCCCCATATACAAAATTTTCGTAAAATCTACAGTTTTCAATTCAGAACCACCAAATCTGGTATACTATCTCGTGGTATTCTAACTTAGACTGTAGACGGTTTTGGGAAGCAGTTGGAGAGGGGGTGACCCCCCCCTACAGAAATACCGTAAAATATAGTTTTCAATTTAGGACTACCAAATTTGGTATACTATCTCATGGTACTTTAACTTAGACGGTAGACGGTTTTTGGAACGGGTCAGGGGCCAGGTTGGTCAGAGCCCCCCATACACAAAATATTCGTAAGATCTACAGTTTTCAATTCAGAACCACCAAATCAGGTATCCTATCTCATAGTACTCTAACTTAGACGGTTGTCGGTTTTTGGAACGGGTCAAGACCCGGGAGTCAGACCCCCCCCTACATAAATTTTTTTCGCAAAATCTAGTTTTCATTTACGAACCATCAAATTTGGTATCATGAAACTCTAACTTAGACGCTAGACGGTTTTTGGAAGGGGTTGGAGCCCGCGGGGTCGGAGCCCCCCCCTCATAAAAAATTTCGTAAAATCTACAGTTTTCATCTTAGAACCACTAAATTTGGTATACTATCTTATTTTACTCTAACTTAGACGGCAGACAGTTTTTGGAACGGGTCAAGGCCCGGGGGGTCAGAGCCTCCACATACAAAATTTTCTTAAAAACTACAGTTTTCAATTCAGAACCACCTAATCTGGTATACTATCTCATGGTACTCTAACTTAGACGGCGGACCGTTTTTGGAAGGGGTTGGAGCCCGGGGTGTCATACCCCCCCCCCGAATAAACACTTTTTCGTAAAATCTACAGTTTTCAATTTAGAACCACCAAATTTGGCATACTATCTCATGGTACTCTAACTTAGTCGCTAGACGGTTTTTGGAAGGGGTTGGAGCCCGCGGGGTCTGAGCCCCCCCATTAAAAATTTCGTAAAATCTACAGTTTTTATTTCAGAACCACCAAATTTGGTACACTATCTCATGGTACTCTAACTTAGACGCTAGAAGGTTTTTGAAAGGGAATGGAGCCCGCGGGGTCGGAGCCCCTCCCCCTCATAAAAAATTTCGTAAAATCTACAGTTTTTATCTTAGAACCACCAAATTTGGTATGATATCTTATGGTACTCCAACTTAGACGGCAGACCGTTTTTGGAACGGGTCAAGGCCCGGGGGTCAGAGCCCCCCACATACAAAATTTTCTTAAAAACTACAGTTTTCAATCCAGAACCACCTAATCTGGTATACTATCTCTAGGTGCTCTAACTTAGACGCTAGACGGTTTTTGGAAGGGGTTGGAGCCCGGAGTGTCAGACCCCAGAATAAACACTTTTTGTAAAATCTACAGTTTTTAATTTAGAACCACCAAATTTGGTATACTATCTCATGGTACTCTAACTTAGACGGTAGACCGTTTTTGGAACGGGTCAAGGCCCGGGGTCAGAGCCAACGACATAGAAAATTATCTTAAAAACTAGTTTTCAATTCAGAACCACCAAATCTGGTATACTATCTAATGGTACTCTAACTTAGACGCTAGACGGTTTTTGTAAGTGGTTAGAGCCCGGGGGTAAAAGCCCCCCCACCCCCTCCCCACATAAAAATGCCGCGTAAAATCTACAGTTTTCAATTTAGAACCACCAAATTTGGTATACTATCTCATGATACCCTAACTTAGACGGTAGACCGTTTTCGGAACAGGTCAAGGCCCAAGGGTTAGAGCCCCCCTTAATTTTTTTTGTAAAATCTACAGTTTTCAATTAAGAACCATTAAGTATGGGATGAGAGGCCCCCCTCCCCCGTCACAAAAATTTCGTAAAATCTACAGTTTTCAATTTAGAACCACCAAACTGGTATACTATCTTATGGTACTCTAACTTAGACGGTAGACCGTTTTTGGATCGGGTCAAGACCAGGGGTCAGAGACCCCACCCATAATTTTTTTTCGTAAAATCTACAATTTTCAATTCAGAACCATCAAATATGATATCATGAAACTCTAACTTAGACGCTAGACGGTTTTTGAAGGGGTTGGAGCCCCCTCCCCATAAAAATTTCGTAAAATCTACAGTTTTCAATTTAGAACTACCAGTTTTGGTATACTATCTCATGGTTTTCTAACTACGACGGTAGACCGCTTTTGGAACGGGTCAAGGCCCGAGGGGTCAGAGCCCCCAACATAAAAAAATTTCTGAAAAACTACAGTTTTCAATTTAGAACCACCAAATTTGGTATACTATCTCATATTACTTTAACTTAGACGGTCGACGGTTTTTGGAACGGGTCAAGGCCCTGGGGGTCAAAGCCCCCACCCCCGCCCCGCACACACACACGGACATACAACATTTTCTTAAAAACTACAGTTTTCAATTCAGAACCACCAAATTTGGTATCATGAAACTCTAACTTTGACGCTAGACGGTTTTTGGAAGGGGTTGGAACCCCGGGGTGAGAGCCCCTCCCCTCCTCATAAAAATTTCGTAAAATCTACAGTTTTCAATTTAGGACAACCAGATTTGGTATACTACTTATAGTTATCTAACTTAGACGGTAGACGGTTTTTGGAAGGGGTCGGGGCCCGGGTCAAGGTAGCCCCATGCAAAATTTTCGTAAAAAGTTCCGTTTTTTACTCCTAAGAATACCCTATTTACGTTCTAAGGCGCTTTTTGGCCCTTTGAGGGCCTTGCACGATAAACCATCATCCAACCTACTAACTAACCTACGGTCTAAGTTAGGGACTGTAGATAACAATAAAGTGCAAAAATATGCGTTTAATGGTGTATTAAAAACACAAATCTATATAGTTTAGCTTTCACTACCAACGAGCGGCTTATCAGAAAGAAATATAATGTAATGTAAACAGAGAGTTCCAGATATTTAAAATTCAAAACGGTAAGAAAAAGATGATCAATGCCAATGTGAAGTCGTATGCATGCGACATCACATAGGTACATTGCATTTCTGTGTCGCGGGATTCACAGAAGCACACGCCAGATGTACGGCAGTTCTATAGATGTCTCCTAGAAGGTAAGTATTCCCATTCCTTTTTTTTCTTTTTTGTTTCGCAAAATTAAATTAACTAAATCAAAAAATTAAAATAAATTTACTGGAAAATTGCAGGAATATCTTTTTCATTCATTAACTTTCACCCGCTGAACTTGGTGATTCCACAAATAGTAATATGTACCTGGAAAATAACTGGTATCCGTGCAAGTACAAATTATATTAATGATTTATTTGCGTCCAGTTCAATCTAGTATGTCCATAAAAGCGTTTGGGGCCGTATGAAAAATACATTTCAACGTGTGCCGCTGCGGCGGCGGAGTGATCTAGGCGCCGGCTTCTGACCACTTGCCGAGAAGGATCCTGGTTCAAATCCCGGTGGATTATAGGCGTTGTGCTTGACTTCTGGCACTGGCTGTCCCCCTTCCGAGGAACCAGTGGCCCAAAATTGGGAACGTCAGACTGCTTATAGCCCACTGAATTGATCACGGTGGTCGTTAAACCCCAACAAAAAAAAAAAAAAAAAAAGATTGCGTCGTGTCCATTGCTATTTGTTGTGGACCGTACAAAAAGTATGTTTTTGATATCAACGTGTCCACTTCCATGTAGGCTGGCCATAAAATGTTAGGGGACCGTACAAAATTGCACTTTTGTTTTCACCTTGTCAGCGCTTCGGTATATGGTTGAAGTATAAGTTTATATAGTTGGGCCATTTCAGCACGTAATTTGGGTTATATAGAAAATCAAGATAATGTTACATTTTTACTCAGCTACAACACATTATTCCCAAAGGCTATTTGTTGAAAACTTTATTCCGCCGTGCTCATTTTCACAACGTTAACATGACATGTCAAGTTATTAATGTTGCAGTTTTACCCTGTCACAAAACTTTAGTTACAAGACCTTAGGCGTAAACCTTTTTTAGGAATTTTTAGTCCGACGTATTAATAAGGTTTCGATAACATGTTAAGGTTATGGTACTGCGTTTTGACTGAGGCACAAAAATTAATAAACAGGCCTTAAGCCTTTTTATCAGTTTTCAATCAACCGTGCTCATATACATAAAATTTTCAGAGAAAGTCAAGTTTACTGTGTTGCGCATTTACTCGAGTATAAAACTATAAACAGCCATTAACTTTCACCCGCTGAACTTGGTGATTCGTCAATTCATCCATTAACAAGTCTTTTAAGTGATTGTATGCTATGGTCATATAGATAATGTTTAATGACAAGTCAGGTTAATGATGTTGCACTTATTAAAGACTTAAAAAGGTGTAGAGGCTAGTAATTATTATTTGAAGTCTAAGTAAAAGCTCATTTTTAATTTGACTCGTCATAAAATCCTTATGAATATGGCATTTATCTTATTTTGTACATTTTACAAAGCGTATGCATTTTTTTTGGCATTTGTTTTATTTTGTGTTGTACTTGTTACATTGCGTTTCGCATTTTTGTAATGGTTGTGACTTGTGATTGCATTTTGAATTTTTATTTGTTTCACATTTTGGATTGCATTTTGAATTTTTATTTGTTTCACATTTTGGATTACCTTTTAACATTTTATGTTTTTGACGTGCTATTTTGAAAATTTTGTCTTTTTTAATTTTGCGTTGTGTTTTACATTCTTGCATCTTCGGCGGAATTACATTCTTGAAAAATTCAAATACAAGTTAGTAAAAGGTATAATTTAATTAGTGAGAAATACCAGCACATTTTAGTAAAGGGTAGAATTATATGAAATTCATCTTAAAAAGTCCAGCATGTTAACATTGTCTCTGTGCACCAAAGAAGTTCGAATTCCTTTTTATCTGGCCAGCGTTTCTCTCCTGGGTGGATTTGTTGGAATCTGTGCTATCACTCTTTCGATTTTAGCCATAGTTGTTCTCTGCTCTTTTGCAATTTCACTGATTATTTCGTACAGTCACAGTTTTTTCTCTCCCAGAATTGTATTCCAGCGTCTGTCTAATCTTTCAAGTTCGTTTTGTGTTCTGGGAAAGCCAAATAAATTGTTTTCACTTACTGACCAAATTGTTGGCGGGAACAGCGGAGGGCTTCTGCTCGGATTGTTTTTTCTGCTTCCACGAAATTTCCCAAGAAAATAATTTTCCTCAAACCACTGAACTACAGAATCTGCATATTCTAGTAAAATTAATTTCACTTCTTCAAAAGCAGCTGGAATTTCATGAGATGAAAAAAATGTGAGTGTTTGCAAATGTCTGACTTTGAGAGCAAACTCACTGTTTTCCCTATATTCCAAGGCTATGCCAGAAGATGGATATTCCTCAGCACATTTTTTTCCGAGATGAAACCAACAACATTTGTGTGTGCTGCTTTCAAATTCCTTTTTAGCAGCATTATAACGGTAGCTATTTCAAAATCTATTATTATGCGTATATTGTGGTGCAAACTGAATATCATAGTCTGATCCATAGTTTTGTAAATCCTACAAACATACTGTATAATAGTATTATATTCTTTATACACTGCTGGACAATTGCTAAGGACGGTTCATAAACGGCTATATAGCGCATAAAAAAGTAAGTGTGGTTGGATGCCAAGTGAAATAAAATAATGTCAGAATGCCAGGACATTACAAGAAAGACAATTTATTGTGCTCTGAAATCCAGAAGGCTTCGGAACGTGTTCAAGGGACAAGCAGGCCATTTTGTGCAGAATACGTAATGGTGAAAAAAATGCAATTACCGTCCGCAGGCGTTCTGGCGTAAGATGTCAATACGGGATATGGCCACCATGGAGGGCGATGCAAGATTCCACACGTCGTGTCATGCTTTGCACAACATTATCAAGCAGCTGTCGGGGTAATTTATCCCATTCCTCTGTCAGTGCACGGATGAGGGTGTCCTTGTTTATTCGAGGTCATTGGCGACCAGCAAGACTCCTCTCAAAGCATCCCACACATTTTCAATGGGATTCAGATCTGGAGAACGTGCTGGCCATACGAGGCGTTTAATATCCTCGCTCTCAAGACACTCCTGGACAGCGACTGTTCGATGACATGTTGCGTTGTCGTCCATGAAACTGAATCTATCACCGACAACACCACGGAACATGCAAACATGAGGTAGCAGAATATCATTAATGTATCGTTGGCCAGTCATAGTCCCAGTTGGAAGCACATAGAGGGACGTACGGCCATTGATCATGATGCCAGCCCATACCATGACATTACATGTCGGATATAGGTCCCTTTCTTGTATGTTTGCTGGATAATATGCAGTACCACTATCACGCCAGATCAGTTGTCGTCGACAATCAGACGATAGACTGTATCTACTCTCATCTGAGAAGAGGACAGCAAACCAGTCGTTATCAGTCGAATTGCGATGTTGATGGCACCATTGCAAACGGGCGGTACGGTGACGTCTGGACAATGGGATGCACACAACAGGACCGCGAGCGTATAGTCATCCTTCATGCAAACGTCGGGCGACAGTTTTTCGGGAGATCCGCTTGCCAGTAGCAGCCATAAACTGATTTGCTACCTCACTAGCTGTGCTGCGCCGGTGTCTTTTTGTTGATAGCACTATGTACCGATCTTCTGTAGGTGTCGTACTGCGAACACGACCTCCCCCGTGACGTTTGCTACACTCTCCATTTGTTTGAAATTATTTCCAAAGCCTTGAAACAACACTGTGGCTGACGTCGAACTCCCTGGCAACATCTGTTATTTTTAGCCCTTCTTCAATCTTGCCAATAATACGGCCACGCGTAAAATGATATCGGGAAGACATACTGAAAATTCCAAGTTTGTCAATTGATTCTTTCCCTTTCAACTTTGCGTTTGAACAACAACTGTCAATACGCGTCAAATCCTTTATATCTCTTATCAGCGCTATGACGTCACGAACAAGTTCGGCAATCCAAAATTTGCATACGCACAACACGTCTTACTGTATCCCGCACTTATGCTAATTTCCATATTTTCCTGCCTTCCATTTTATGGTTGCTATCGTTGCTATTGTCATCCGTCCTTAGCAATTGTCCAGCAGTGTACTTGCTGGAAAGTAACCCATAAACTAGTGGGACAAGTCTGTGCATCTCTGGATTCGTTTCAACCATAGCATGAATGGAACATAATTGCCTAAAAGGGGTTGGACAAGTTTCAAATGTCCCATCCATAATCCACAGGGGTGCTTCTTTAAGCTTTCGTAAATTATTCTCTGTTAAAAATAAAATAATTCTTTGATGTCCAAATGCGCTATCTCTGCCAAGAAGTTTTGCACCGTCTTCTCCTGTAAATTTATTGGGGTATCGATCCGTTCTGAAGTCGTAGGCTCCGCAGGCATGTCTTGGCATGACTTCTCTTTTTTACAACTTGTCTTAGTGCATCCATATTAGGCATGTAAGCTGCATTTACTGTAGCCATTGACGTTGTCACGGTTTGAATAATTTGTGCAGGGGCTTCGTCCGTATTTCTCGCTCGTTCTTTTATTTGCGCTCTTGCAACAGCAACATCACTTTTCTCCGGTCTTGGAGCATGATTACGTGGTTTCTCATTGCGCATCCTGTGTTCATCTCCAATAAGAATAGTACTAGCAAAGCCAGTACAATTTCCATAATTTCTTTCAATACAGTGACAATACCGTAAATCACCTCGCACTCTGTTATGGCAAAATAAATACCCTTTCCATTTCAGCAAATCATTTTCTTTTTGTGAGTTAACTATTTATGTTGCATTCTTCATCTGCATAGTGCCTTCGGAAAACAATGCACTTTCTCTTTCCAAAATATTTAGAATGATATATTTCCACTATTATCACTTGACAACGCACAACAAAGGTTTCAACAAGCACGTTCTCTGTTCTCCAGTCAACTACGAACTAATGAGCAACCATTCAATAAAACACTCAGAATACAGACAATCACGTGAAGCTTGTTCCTCCAGTTAGGGTTTAAGCGATGTTCAAGATTTTCGTACCTGCGGTCACAAGAAGTGGTTAATTTTAAGGATCGGCATCTTATCTTTTGTTTTTCCAAAACGCAGAGGTACATGTATTTTACAGCTGGGACGCTCCAGGCGGGGAATCATCAAATGCGAAGAACCCGGGAGCCAGGTTCCGGAGGCGGCAGCAGGCGCGGACTGGGCAGCTGTACTCTGGGCCGGTAGGCGTCATGCTAATTCTCAAAAATAAATTCAAATTTTTTGTGTTGCACCATGCGTATGAAAGAAAATTGTTATACTGAAAAGACAATTTGTTTACCCCGTAACATATTAAACGAAACCTACGTCCCTACGTGCCAAATGATCTGTAATCCAAACACAGTTTTTCATGCAACACCTTCCCCGACTTTCTAAGTTCAGATCTGTCTCGTTCGACTTATTTCCTCTACCGCCCCTCTCTTTCGCTAATTGCAGTTAATTGCCGTGAAATTGGTGTTTCACGTTGGGGTGTATTGCCGTCTGTCCTGAAGACTATAGTGAAAGCGGTGAACCCCAGGGGAAAAGTATTCCATCAAAAGCAACAGAAATCCAATGCGAGAGCAAAACTTTGTTCGTTGACATTACATCCAAGCAATTTAGGCGAAGTAGGAAGTGTGTTTTTCTACTACGACACCAGAAGATGGTCGCGAATGCTCAGGCAATTACGATACAGATGTGTCCTTAAGACTTCTCTTTCAAGACGTCCAAAGGCCGGCACTAGGGGATAGGGAGGGATACAGTGCGGATGCTCTTTTCGGTTGCAGTTAGAAATTCTTAAGCTCATTCTTCCTTAAAACTTTGCCTGGTTACCAGTAAGTACTGTCTCATGCCTCAACCATTGCACAGATTTGTTTTTTTTGTTTTCATTCTTTGAGTTAACAGCGGGAAAATATCTGAACAACGTTGTTTCAGTTGGAAATATTTTTTTTACTTCAGCAACAGGGCTTCACGTATAATTGCAAAATACTTCGATAGAATAAACATACCTTACATAAAGAGTTTGCATGAGAAAATAGATTAATAATAAGGAAAATATTCTAAAACCAAAAAAAGACATTGCGGAGCCGAAAAAGCTAGGTAGAGGAAACAAAAGGCTATAAGAAAAAGTTAATATTTAAAGAAACCTGTAGTCGCTTAATGAGTAAGTGGTATAACTCAATACAAAATCATGTGCTGTATTTGAAAAAAAAATTATAAGCAAGTAGGCATCGTGACTATCCACAGTTTCCCCTATTCATCCTGTCGACATTACAACCACCACTGAAAAGAAAATAACAAAAACATAACAAAAACACCCATACAAAGTAAAATGCCCAAAACAATAAAAAAAGTAACCACACAAAATGAAATGCTTAAAACATTAAAAAAACTGCAGCCACACGAAATAAAATACCCAAAACATGGTAAGAAATTCTGTTGAAAGCACAATGAAGGTATACGATAGAAGAAATATATGTTTTTAAAACTTAATACAAGTGTCAAAACTGAAATAAAAAGAAAGAAAAAAGAAATATTCCAAATTTCATTGTTACTTTAGATATTTTGACCTGTTGACATTTCGTAAATTGTACTTGCACTCGGTCAAAAAATATTACTTACAAGGACTCTTTAGTAACTTTTAATCGCTGTGGTCGTATTTATAAGGTTTGCATAACAAATCAAGTTAATAATGTTGCGCTTTCACTTAGGCACCAAATGCTAATTATTGGCCGCTAGGCCTAGGCCTTTTAAATAATTTTTGATAAGCGTAACACTCTTAAATTGATTTGTCATGCAAACCTCATATAATCACAGCATTATAAAAATTACTATAAATGCATATGCCTAGGTCTCGGGCGTATCTATTAATGCTTTGTGCTCGAGTAACATTTAAACAGAATTCATTTTATTTTATATGAAAACTACATCAATATCAGCTCGGAGGACTGAAAACTATCAAAAATCTCTAGGCCTAGGGTCTGCTTAATAGTTTCAACCTCAGAAAAGCGCATTGCTAAAATCTTGGACTTCTATGAAAACATTATGAAAATTAGCACGGCACACTGAATATTGCTAAACAGGCCCAGTCCTAGGGCTTTCTAATTATTGTTTTGTACCTGACTAAAAGTCAAACATTATCTTTAGTTCTTACTAGCAGGGGTACCCGGTATTTCCCAGGTAAATATTACTATTTCTAAAATCAATAAGTTCAGCGGGTGAAAGTTAATGAATGAAAAAGCTATTTCCGTAAATTTCCAGGGAACTTATTTTAAATCTTTTGATTTAGTGAATTTAATTATACGACGCAAAAAAAGAATTTGCATTATTTACATTACATTGTATTTCTGCCTGATAAGGCAACCGTTGGTGGTGAACGCTAACGTTTATTAATTTGTGTTTTTAATACACCATGAACCGGATATTTTTTCACTTTATTGTTATCTACGGCCTCTAACCTAGACCGTAGGTGGGGTAATGGAGTGCTGTATTGGAATGCAGTTCTTAAGAGTAAAAATTGTAATTTTTACGAAAATTTTGAATGGGCCCCCTTCACACCGGGCACCGACCCTTTCTGTCTGCGGTCTAAGTTACAATACAATGAGGTAGTGTACTAAATTTGGTCGTTCTAAATTCGAAACTGCAGGTTTTACAAAAATTGGCATGGGGGGATAGGGCTATGAACCCGTGGCTCCAACCGTTTCCGAAAACCGCCTGCATTCTCAGTTAGAGTACCATCACATAGTATACCAAATTTGGTGGTTTTAAATTGAAAACTGTAGATTTTACGAAAATATTTTATGGGGTGGGCTCTGACCCCGTGCCTGAGCCGTTCCCAAAACCGTCTACCATCTAAGTTAGAGTACCATGAGATAGTATACCAAATTTGGTTATTCCAAATTGAAAACTGTAGATTTTACGAAAAATTTGTATGGGGGGAAGGATCTAACATCCGGGCCCCGACCCGTTCCGAAAATCGTCTACGGTCTAAGTTAGAGTACCATGATATGGTATACCAAATTTGGTGGTTCTAAATTGAAAACTGTAGATTTTATGAAATTCTTTATGGGGGGGGGGGGGCTCTGAACCCCGGGCTCCGACCCTTTCCAAAAAACCATCTACCGTCTAAGTTAGAGTACCATAAGATAGTATACCAAATTTGGTGGTTCTAAGTTTAAAACGGTATATTTTACGAAAATTCTTTGTGGGAGGGGGTGCTCATACCGCCCGGGCACCGATCCGTTCCAAAAACCGTCTCCCGTCTAAGTTACAGTTTCATGATACCAAATTTGGTGGTTCTAATGTGAAAACTATAGATTTTACGAAAATATTGTATGTGGGGGCTCTTACCCCCCGCGCCTTGACTTATTCCCAAAAACCGTCTACCGTCTAAGTTAGAGTACCATGAGATAGTATACCAAATTTGGTGGTTCTAAATTGAAAAATATAGATTTTACGAAAATTTTGTCGGGGAAGGCATTCTAACTCCCCGTGCCCCGACGTGTTCTGAAAACCGTCTACCGTCTAAGTTAAAGTACCATGTTATAGTATACTAAATTTGGTGGTTAAAAATTAAAAACTGTAGATTTCACGAAACGTATATACCACTGTATTTATTGGCAGAATTTTCTTGTCATGTACATAGAAATGTTATTTTACTGAAGAATAAAGGCAATTTTGAAATGTAGATTTCACGAATTTTTTTATGGGGGGCTCTGAACCCCTGGCTCCGACCCTTTACATAAAACCGTCTACAGTCTAAGTTAGAACACCATGAGATAGTATACCAAATTTGGTGGTTCGAAATTGAAAACGTTGTATTTTACGAAAATTTTGTACGGGGGGGGGCGCTCTAACCCTCCGGGCCCCGACCCGTTCCAAAAACTGTCTACCGTCTAAGTTAGTGTGCCATGATATAGTATACTGAATTTGGTGGTTATAAATTAAAAACTAGATTTTACGAAATTTCGTATGAGGGGGGTTCCGACCCGCGGGCTACAACCACTTCCGAAAACCGTCTAGCGTCTAAGTTAGAGTACCATGAGATAGAATACGAAAATTTGGTGGTTCGAAATTGAAAACTGTAGATTTTACGAAAAGTGTTTATTGGGGGGGGTCTGACCCGCCGGGCTCCAACCATTTCCCAAAACCGTCTAGCGTCTAAGTTAGAGTACCATGAGATAGTATACCAGATTAGGTGGTTCTGAGTTGAAAACTGTAGTTTTAAAGAAAATTTTGTATGTGGGGGCTCTGACCCCCCGGGCCTTGACCCGTTCCAAAAACGGTCTGCCGTCTAAGTTAGAGTACCATAATACCGTCTGCCGTCTAAGTTAGTATACCAAATTTGGTGGTTCTAAGATGAAAACTGTAGATTTTACTAAATTTTTTATGAGGGGGGGGCTCCAACCCCTTCCAAAAACGGTCAAGCGTATAAGTTAGAGTACCATGAGATAGTATACCAGATAAGGTGGTTCTGAGTTGAAAACTGTAGTTTTTAAGAAAATTTTGTATGTGTTGTGCTCTGACCCCCGGGCCTTGACCCGTTCCAAAAAACGGTCTGCCTTCGAAGTTAGAGTACCATAAGATAGTATACCAAATTTGGTGGTTCTAGGATGAAAACTGTAGATTTTACGAAATTTTTTATGAGGGAGGGGGGGGCGACCCTGCAGGCTCCAACCCCTTCCAAAAACCGTCTAGCGTCTAAGTTAGAGCACCATGAGATAGTATACCAGATTAGGTGGTTCTGAATTGAAAACTGTAGTTTTTAAGAAATTTTTTTATGTGGCGGTTTCTGACCCCCCGGGCCTTGACTCGTTCCAAAAACGGTCTGCCGTCTAAGTTAGAGTACCATAATACCGTCTGCCGTCTAAGTTAGAGTACCATAATACCGTCTGCCGTCTAAGTTAGTATAGCAAATTTGGTGGTTCTAAGATGAAAACTGTAGATTTTACGAATTTTTTTATGAAGGGGGCTCCGACCCCGCGGGCTCCAACCCCTTCTAAAAACCGTCTAGCGTCTAAGTTAGAGTAGCATGAGAGAGTATACCAAATTTGGTGGTTCTAAATTGAAAACTGTAGATTTTACGAAAAAGTGTTTATTCGGGTGGGGGGTCTGAACCCCCGGGCTCCAACCCCTTCCAAAAACCGTCTAGCGTCTAAGTTAGAGTACCATGAGATAGTATACCAGATTAGGTGGTTCTGAATTGAAAACTGTAGTTTTTAAAAAAAATTTGTATGTGGGGGGCTTTGACCCCCGGGCCTTGACCCGTTCCAAAAACGGTCTGCCGTCTAAGTTAGAGTACCATAATACCGACTGCCGTCTAAGTTAGTATACCAAATTTGGTGGTTCTAAGATGAAAGCAGTAGATTTTACGAAATTTTTTATGAGGGGGAGGCTCCGACCGCGCGGGCTCCAACCCCTTCCAAAAACCGTCTAGCGTCTAAGTTAGAGTAGCATGAGAGAGTATACCAAATTTGGTGGTTCTAAATTTAAAACTGTAGATTTTACGAAAAAGTGTTTATTCGGGGGGGGGGGGGGGTCTGAACCCCCAAGCTCCAACCCTTCCAAAAACCGTCTAGCGTCTAAGTTAGTGTACCATGAGATAGTATACCAGATTAGGTGGTTCTGAATTGAAAACTGTAGTTTTTAAGAAAATTGTGTACGTAGGGGGCTCTGACCCCCGGGCCTTGACCCCTTCCAAAAACGGACTGCCGTCTAAGTTAGAGTACCATAAGATAGTATACCAAATTTGGTGGTTCTAAGATGAAAACTGTAGATTTTACGAAATTTTTTATGAGGATAGGGGGCTCCGACCCTGCGGACTCCAACCCCTTCCAAACACCGTCTAGCGTCTAAGTTAGAGTACCATGAGATGAGAGTACGAAATTTTTGGTTCTAAATTGAAAACTGTAGATTTTACGAAAAAGTGTTTATTGGGGGGGTCTGACCCCACGGGCTCCAACCCCTTCCAAAAACCGTCTAGCGTCTAAGTTAGAGTACCATGAGATAGTATACCAGATTAGGTGGTTCTGAGTTGAAAACTGTAGTTTTTAAGAAAATTTTGTATGTGGGTGCTCTGACATCCCCGGGCCTTGACCCGTTCCAAAAACGGTCTGCCGTCTAAGTTAGAGTACCATAAGATAGTATACCAAATTTGGTGGTTCTAAGATGAAAACTGTAGATTTTACGAAATTTTTATGACGGGGGGAGGGGGCTCCGACCCCGCGGGCTCCAACCCCTTCCAAAAACCGTCTAGCGTCTAAGTTAGAGTTTCATGATACCAAATTTGATGGTTCTGAAATGAAAACTAGATTTTACGAAAATTTTGTATGTAGGGGGCGGGGGTTCTGACTCCCTGGGCCTTGACCCGTTCCAAAAGCCGACAACCGTCTAAGTTAGAGTACTATCAGATAGGATACCTGATTTGGTGGTTCTGAATTGAAAACTGTAGATCTTACGAATATTTTGTGTATGGGGGCTCTGACCAACCCGGCCCCTGACCCGTTCCCAAAACCGTCGACCGTCTACGTTAGAGTACCATGAGATAATATACCAAATTTGGTAGTTCTAAATTGAAAACTATATTTTACGGCAATTTTGTAGGGGGGGTCTAAATCCCCCCTCCTCTCCGACCGCTTCCCAAAACCGTCTACAGTCTAAGTTAAAATACCACGAGATAGTATACCAGATTTAGTGGTTCTGAATTGAAAACTGTAGATTTTACGAAAATTTTGTATATGGGTGGCTCTGACCAACCGGGCCCTGCTCCGTTCCAAAAACCGTTTACCGTCAAATATTTTTTAGTGCCAAAGAAAAACGTAATATTCCTATCTTGTCTGCGTGTCCAAACTTTATAAATTTGATCTGGGAGCAAGACGTTCGAAATCGTACGTTTTCCTGCATTCGTTTTGTATGTAACCAAAATCTGTAAACGCGATGAATTGACGTATTCGACGAATTGACGTAGTCGACGAATTTGTCCGCGACGAATTGACGCGCGACGAATTGACGTAGGCGACGAATTGACGAGTGACGAATCGTCGCAGTCGACGAATTGACGCACGCGACGAATTGACGTAGAACCGCCCCATCCAGAAGAACGTTTCTACAAACACTGAAATAGCATGGAGTCTGTACCCACTCGAGATATGCAAATTTGTTAAAATGGAGCCGATGACGTCACACGTTCGTGAGATAAAGACACCCGCAGCAACATTAATGGTAAAGTGTGGTCGCTGGCGGAAAAGTCGTGGTCGTTTCAGATTTGTTGTTTGTGCTAGGTAACCGCCCGGCGAAGGCCGAAGATGCCGGATATACGCTGTCGGCAGGTTTATCGCGGTGTGGATGCGTTTAAGAAATGAAGAATTGAAAATCTGCTTGAAGAGGGTTGGTCAACACGTCGTATTGCTGCACATGTGCAACGGGTTGCAGAAAATGTTGGACGCTGTTCGCACCAGTAGATACAAGATGGTTTATAGGAGCATCGGAGTGGCAGTGGTGCAGTCCGACAGACGTAAGCACTCCTGGACCGGCGGGTTTACGCTCGTTATTTCCTAGAAAGTACTGCAGCAGATACCTTACGTGCTGTCCCTTCGGCCATGGGCGTTGCCATAACGACCCGATGGTTACATGTGGCACACCTGCACTTTAGGTAATCGTTACGTTGACTGCCACTGATGGCCAGACATCGCAGCTCTCGTCTGGCTTCATGCGCACTGGAGTCACGAATGGACACTGTGGTCTTCCATGACGAATCACGTTTCTTTCTAGGTTCGAAGGATTCGTGTGCGGCGCCACCCTGGTGAGCGTATGAATCCCGGTTCCTTTCGCGACCGTCACACCACCCGTGAGGAAGGCACCATGATATGAGGTGCTATTGCGCATGACAGCAGGTCACCTCTTTTGCGCATCACAGGCACACTGACAGTAGCACGATACATGAGCGAGGTTCGGAAGCTCATTTTGATACCTTATCTGAATGGTCTACATCATATTTCCAGCAACATAACGTCCGTGTACACTCCGTTGAAAACATTGTCTGGGTCTCAGACAATGTTTGCAACGTGTTCAACTACCTTCATGGCCAGCAAGATCCATTGATTTATCCCCAATCGAAAACCAGATTAACCACGTTGGACGTCTTCTCCAGTCGAATCGTTCTGCTTACGATATCGATTAATTATGGGAGCAAAGAAACCATGCTTGTTGTCCATTCCTCAGGACGATATCCATCGAATGTAAAACTCATTGCCACGCCTAATTGCTACCTGTACAGCCGTTTGCGGCGGTACATCCACTTACTTAGACGTACACACAGTTCTGCGTTATCTCATCCCATAAACACTGTACGTCGCTGAAAATAACATCAAGGTAAACTCCTATTTGCATGCTAATTTCAGCCCTCTATCCTCGCTCCTTCTGGGTGGGGCAACTTGGGGATCGAGAAGTGTTATTCTTAGATATAGACAAACAATGGAACTTCGATAACACGAACACGTTCAAAGCGAATTACTTTACCGTGGACTATTTCTTTGTTCCTTGATCATTTTTATGCGTAGTGAGTGACTTTCTTATAATTTTATTGTTAACATTCTTAAAATAAAATACCGCTTTATGCAAACTGCTATATCATCAGCATAAAAAGTGCATTCCCACAGCATCGACCTTCCACCTTTTACATAATTGTTAATGCTACTTTTTGGACAATTTCATTTAAAATCCAATGAGTCAGCTGACTCGTCTTTGGTTCCAAATGACCAATTAATAGAAGGGGGACAATGGAGAACTGAAGATTACTTTCACTGGAAATGATAAACTAATGTACTTCGTCAACAGATAAACAATTTCAGTAAGTTTGAGGACATGCAAATTGTGAATGTTCTTTGCGCTCAAAACATTCCATTTGCTAGGATCACATTTCTGAAATTTAAGCGAGGTACGTCTAAGTTGCACTGGCATTTTTTTCTATTGTTCTGCAAATGTTTTAATTCCTCTTCTTTTTATGAAAATGCTGCTCGTATTAACGTTAGACGTAAAGTTTGGCAATATTTGAGCTTAAAAGAAAATAACAAATTTTAAGCTACGCAGACAACGATATTTCAAATACAACAGCAGTTTCAACTAAATATAGCATTATAAAAACTACCTTGTCGGCAATTCGAAAAGGTCGTAAGAATATTGAAGTTTCAAACATAGAGATGTTTGAAAACAAACGGGATTGCTTTTTTGCATATTCTTTTTTCCCAGCTTTCAAATTATCTCTGTCTATTTCTCCATATATACATAAGCCATTCTTATCTGCGATGTAATTCTAAAGTTGTGTCATAAACCGGATATGGATAACACTCGCAGCATAACAGAAGAGCACATCCAAATTTGGGAATTAGACACCGAGACTTTTTTTATTCACATGTGATTGAATATTAGTATGGAAAAACACTAAATCTATTGATGAAAATTTGGGTCAACATTAAATATTCATCAAAATTTCAACTGTATATAATATAGTACCGTTACAATTAAACCCAGCTGACATAGTATGAGAATTTTTTATGGCAATGCCTTACCAAATAATTGTCAAATCTGCCAGGTTCGTTCCATTATTTGCTTTTATATATCGAGTTTTCACTCCTTTAATGTAGCCTCTAAGTGTTTTATCTGGAAACAATTTCAGAATATGTTTTTTATATATATTCAATATTTCAGGTCAGTTACTGAAAAGTAAATAATAAATGCAATATATTTCTGGAAACTATAGAAATTAATACTTCCAAGTTTTAGATTATAAGATGAAAATTTAACTATAGAAAAGTTCGCAATTCTTTTGTAAAACTCGTGAAATTATCGGCGCAAATAGAGTATTTTAATACACTCTTATCCGGGGAATATCAGAAATTCTACTTTCAAGCTGAATATGTTCATTTCTCTTGAAACTATTATTTAATTTCTAGATTTTTTGTGTTTCAAATACAGATACAGATGAAAGAAAAATCCTAAAGTATCGTTTTTATTTGTTTCTTCTTATCACTTCAGAATTAACCGAAGTACAAATTCTGTAGAATTGTTATTCCACCTAATGCGACGTATTCAAAATACTACGACTTCAGTAACTTTTGCTATTTTGTATTTAAATTACCAGAAGCGCATTTACTGTTATATGAATCAAACTTCCAAGTTTTGAAATATAAGATGAAAACACTAATTTTGGGAAACCATATATTTCAGTAGCTGAATTCTTTATGAAAACCATATCGAAAAAAGAAGTTTCATACACAAGCAAATATGAACGAATAAGACCAACAAATTTCAAATTATTGTAGAGATTGTATAATGCAATTGCCAGTGAAACAAACATATATATTTAGTGATTTAGCTTCCGCTTGGAAATTACGTTGAGAGCGTTACCGTCCTCAAAGAACTCAAATGTCACTCTAACATCTGACAGAATGTTTGCTATAACTGCTAGTCCATCAATGAGCTACCACCAACCTCTACCGCTTCAACTTGACATAAAGGATCGATGGATGAGTGAGCTTTACGTAAAATCAGCACTCCCTATCAACTAGATGCAGTTAAAATTATGATTCTCCAGGCCCGGCTATCCGTTTCCAGAAATCTATGCTCTAGTGTCGGTGTGTTTTATTCTAAACTAAGCGTTAAGCCCGGTGACGTGCCGTTAAATGTGGGAATTTTGAAGGCTGGCTTTTCCGACCATAGAACCCTAGCAACTTAAAAGTTCGTTTTAGTCTGCTTGCTCTGATATGGCGACTTGATGCACTATTCAAATCGGTAGTGATTTGTGATAATGACTCGGAACTACCAGTTTGAACTGTGTGGGGTAAATGCTGTCAAGGCTGGTACATGTCTGCAATTCATTTGGGAGCTTGAAGTTTTGCCAAAATTTCCGTTTTGCCGAAACATTCTGGATATGGTAGCATGGGAAAACTACAGTGTGTTGACGTGTCCTGTGATTAAATGTCCCATCCTACAGGCACCGACGATCTGTACCCTATGTTACAGCATTCAAATCTTGTGTTTTATAATTATGTCTCTAATTGTACACTATTGGGGAAGTTCTGGGCTATGACTGTATTTTACCACCTTTTTGATGGGGCATGACGGATAACGCGGGAGAAGCACCCAAGCATTTACATAATTTCTGCTATCCTTTTCATGAGAGCCTAAAAGTAGTTTCATTTGCTTCTGGCTGAGTTCCCTAACTGTGCTCCGCGAAGCGTTTCCAATTGCTCCTGGAAGAGATTGTAAAGAAAAATTGATAAAATATAAATGTCAATATATCTATTTAAATTGTTAATTTATGCTGCCACGAACTGTGTATAAGTAAGTATTGGGTAGAAATCATTTAGCTCCTGCAGCGTGCTCTTAAGCAGTGTGGATAGCAAGTATTATAGACCAAATTGCATCTCATATGTCTCCTTAGTCATCTTTGCCCGCGCACACTTTCTCGGAACAACGCAAAACATTGAGAACAATGGCGAAGCACGCAGAGTGCACGAGGCAGACGACAGCACGCGAACCCCGTCTCCCCTGTGAGAACATCGGCGCGATTTCAGATCTGACTGTTAGTTTCGACGTTTCCAGAATTATCTGGAAAGTCTATTGAATGTTAAAACCTCGTGTTTCGTCGCACATTCAGTCAATTGCAGTTCAATCAGCATCAAGTTCAGAGTCGAAAAAATTCAAGTTGCAGTGCAGTGTTATTTATTTATGAATGCTTTTAATAAGTGCTTTTCAATATACGAGTTATTTTTTTGTGAACAATGACGATAATATAACTTTTCGGATATTCCGTCTTGAAGACGAAACATCTGTCTGTTGCAGGTTTTTGGAGAACCAACGGATCGCAGGCTGAAATCTGGATCTTTAAAAAATTGGCTAAACATCAGTCACAGTATCTGTGAAAGAATCAACAGCTAAACGGCATGTCTAAAACTCATGTTATGTTCCCTCCATCTGATTATTCTTCGTATTCACAAAGCTGATACGTATATTACATTTCCGTTGTACTGTGGAAGATGATGAAGTATTTGCTAGTGCTAGAATTGCTGGAAAGGGTGACGGGTTATTGGATGAATCAGCGACAGAGGGTGCGCCACAGCTTCCCGAATCGTTGAACCAACTGCCTAGTTTTTTGGAGATCAGTGCGACAGGGAAACGAATAGTAAAGAGGAAGTCCCACGATTCCTACTTGGATATTTGGTTCGTTGAGACCAGTTACAACAAACCACAGTGCGTAATTTGTGGGAACGTATTGTCAAACAGAGCAGTGTTCCTAGAAAAAAATGCGCCGTCATATTGAGGTAGTACAGCTAGATTGCAAAGGAAAACCGACTGATTTCTTCAGAGAGAAGTACGTTGAACTTACGCAATCGCAGAAAACTATTTCTTATCACTTGAAAACAGATAACCAAAACGCTTTGATGCCATCCTACATAGTCAATTACCGAATTGCTCAATCTAGCGAAGCCCATAATCAAGTCTTGAGTAAAGGACATAGTTGAACGTATGATGGATGGAAAAGACACAAAACTAGCAGGCACCGTTCCTTTGCAATTGCACAATATTGCGACGAATAGGGAACTCAGCAGAGGAAGGTAAAGCTGCTTTACTTCTTCTAGTAAAGGGCACTAAGGTTACATTTTCGCTCCAAATGGATGAATCAACGGATGTAGATGTGTTGGCAATTTTATTACTAGTGCGCTACCAGTGTTTGGAGCCTTTTCAAGAGGAGCGGCTCCTCTGCAAGTCGTTATAGACTAACACGAATGGTGCTGAAATTTTCAAATTAATCGACTAATTTTTTACAGCGAGTGGCATCTCATTTAATAACTGCGTTGACTTGTGCACAGACGGCGCGTAGGTCATGACTTCCAAGACGTCTGGTGTTATTTCAAGAATAATAGATAAAGTCAAGAATTGAAAAAATAGACATTGTGTCCACTACCGCTATAGACATGCGCAGTGAAAAAATGTCGATCTCAATAAAAGACGTCTTGGACGAAAGCGTGAAAAATATATAATTTTATCAAATCATCACCTAATAATACAAGGCTTTTTAAAATGTTGTGTAATGACATGGGGATTCTACATACGTCTTTACTTCTTCTCACATAAGCACGGTGGCTTTCACGCGGCAAACGGACTCGGCTCTCTGAAATGACGGCTGAGGTCAGAACCACCCAAATTTACAAAGACTTTGCTTTGGGAGACGGTTTTTGTGATAAGCGTTGGCTCATGAAATTGGCGTATTTAGCAAACAACTTTTAAAAAGGAAATGACTTAAGTCTCTCATTTCAAGGAAAAGTAGTAAATATATTTGACACCAGCGATAAAGTTCGAAAAATCGAAAATCTAGAAAGCTTCCCAATGGTGAAATAATTTTAGAGAAGAGCTAGATTCCGACTTAACTGGAGATATCTTAAATGAATTGCACGTTGAACTGCAAAGTATGCTTGGTAGTTTCAACTGATAATTTCTGGAAGAAATCTACGAAAAAATTAAAGAACAATTTTGGGTTGTAAACCTATACATTTTCTCTGTTGGAAAAGCCAGTCTATCTGACATCGCAACTGTATGGGTCCTTGATTGATTTTATATCAGATTCTGCGATAAATGTAAATTTTACAAACAAGAATTCACTATCAAAACTTTGGTGTTAGCTAAAAAACGAAGTTAAGTTTTGTCAAATATAGTGAAAATTATCCTTCTACCACAATGCAACAACTTAGTTACGTGAAGTAGGATTCACTACCTATGTGGCTGCTAAAACAAAATACTGGTTCCCGCCTCAATGCATACCAATATACCCAGTTTCATCTGCCCCAAATTCAACCAAATATAGCCACATTGTGCAAATTCCAATAATCCCATCCCTCTCAATAGAGTTTAAGTATGCTAAGAGAAGTATGCTGTATCGTTAATTTAATTTCGGTTCCAAGTGAAATTTTTGGTTTTGCAACGGTAAAAATGGTGTCAAATACTATATCTATGTGGATAACAAATTTAGGATTTACATTACTTGCTTTTAATTTCTTCTCAAATGTGGTGATTGAATTTATGTTTTTTTTAGTTGTTTGTGTTTTGTTTTGTTGTTTTTCGTTTATGTATGAGTAGTTAAGTAAGTTCCATTTTTCTCTAAAATTAGTAAAAAATAACATTTCGAATGAAATAAAACTTGATGTTTAACTTTACCAGATGCATAAAATATCTTCTATCTTCAATACTGCTGTCATTCTATTTAGTACTTATGTAGGTGCTAGGTGAAAATCACTTGTCCCTTATGCCAAGGGACGTAGGTACAAAATTGATATTTTGAGAAAACGATATATGAAGTTCCAATTTTTTAATACTACCAATAAGAAAAATTAAGTTTATATCTAAATTTAAGCCATTTAGATTTTGAAAAATAATTCATGCCTTTGTTATGCGATAAAATATCGACTAATAACTTAATGCAATTGGGGAAAAACAGCCAAAAATGTACATAAGTAGTTTTGGCATAAGGTCGACGATAGTGCTCCGTGACGAATTTATATTCTAGAAAGTGCTCCACGACTCAAAATTTTGTGAACCCCTGCTCTAAAGCTTTGTAAACACTTCACTGGTACCTGTAAGCTAGAGCGTGATGAATCGGCTTGTTTCGGTAGAAACTGTCTGATACCATACTTTACGCCCAATGTTGAACCAAAATGGCGTCCTCTTTAGATATGGGCCATTAACGATTTCTGTGCCCATGTTCAATTGGTACGGAAAATAATCAAACTGACTACGGCCAAATAATCAGACTGACTACGGGCATTGTATAGATTTAGCGAACGTGTACTTAATTCCACTCAGGAGCCAAATTATGTCAAGCATGCTGTTATATGGCTGTGCATACAACGCTGATGTTTCGTATCTTCCAGTGTAAAATTATATAATAAAACTAGAAGTATTTGACACTTCAATATCAGAAATAACAAAGAAAATGAAAAGTTTACAGGTTTTTGTTCTCTGTTAAGATCAAAGGCTGTAGGAGTTCTCTTATTGAAACGAAAATCAGGGCTTTCATGAAATATGTTCTGGGAATTTGTTGCGAGCAAAATTATTTTAAATGAGATCAATACGAGGTGCGCATCCCATTTAAAAAATTTAATCTCTGTTGAGGATGAATAAAATTAAATAAAAAAAAGTTTGCATTTTTTTAAGAACATTGTTTGTGTGGATTTAAATTCCTACAATTCGAACGGAAGTTTCTGTCGCGAATGTTGTACAAACGATCCATTTTTAAATTTTTCGTGGCTGCAAATTCAGTATATTTTGGTATTGATTCAAATTAGTTAAAATTCATGAATTTATTTCCCCTTCAATGATTATTTCTTCAAAGTGCGACCATTATATTACTAAAGTACATTTATATTCGTAACGTCTTGCTAACGAATTTTGATCTCCGAATTTAAAAAATTTAAACATTTGCTTTTTAAAATTTCTTTATGAGACGCAGAACAAATTTGAATGAAACATTTTCATTTAGCATATAATACACAACCCTAAGATTTGAAATAATAAACGATCATTCTATTCGCGATTATGAACACGCAAAAAGACACAGGCCTATGTTATGTGGAACTATTCATGCGTAACATAATTATTGTATATTTGCATTTGGCATCGACTCTGAAAGTGGTGCCCCTGTGCCTTTGCATCCGGTGAGGATTTAGCACCTGAATACTGTGCGTTATGTTCTTCTACCAACTGTTACTGACTAGACAGAGGAGTGCGGTGCGCAATGGGGGTCGGAGAAGGAAGGTCGTTGTGGGAAAAAAGAAAAAGGAAAAACATCGATGAAATAATGTTGTAATTATATATGGGACAGGATTTTGCTCAGCAAATAATGTCTGTTTTACTGATTACCTGAAGCATTTATTACCTTAAAAGTTCAGAGGTTTTTTCTATTATAACCCAACTAATGGTTAATCACTAGAGAAAACAAGAGCCAAAAGCATTTTTAAAATTTGTTAGATTTTTTAAGTATATTTAATTTATCAATAAATTACTGAGACACAAGTTTAACTCTTTAAAAATATGGTAATATGTTAATGCTATCAACTTTGAAATTCTCCCGGGCATGCAATATAGATAGATATCGGGCGGAGCCGTCAGCGTCCATCTCTGAGGACCGTCAACTTCCGTCAACTTCCTCTGAGGACCGTCAACTTCCGATGATTCGTAGCCTGAAATGCCTATATCTGTTTGTGTATGCAGTTCAAAAAGATTTAGATTTTGCGACGACTAAAATAGTCCCTGGCGTTGCAGTTGTCTATGTGTTACGTGTTTTGAGCTTCGAAGTGGTGATATTACATGTATCGAAGAAAAAGTTACTTCTATTCTAGAAGTAAATTTTTTCACTAGTTTTCTCACTGTTATACTGTTATTGCTGTCAGAGTAAAAACATTTAATAACCTTTTTGGTAATAGACCAGGGTACATTCCGATAACGTATCACAGATAGCACTAGCTTTAAAGCAAGTGGTATTACATTTCTGTATCTCCCTTAGTTCTGCAGAAAGCCCTTGGTATACCCTCAATCGCATACATTGACTTTTAGGTTTTTCGTTTGGGAGATCCCTCGTTTTACTGCAGCATGACTCATTGGAACAAGTTGTGCAACAGTACGCGTGTTGCAGATTGATTCGTTTAACTGGTGCACAACTGCTTGGAACATGTTGTGCCATAAAATATGTATTGCAGTTTGAGATAACTTGTTCCAAGCCGTTGTGCAGCAGTAAAATTAGTCAGAACGCAAATGAGAAACCCAAAGCATCAATGTATGCGAATGGAACAAAGGGAGATACAGAAATATAATACCACCTGTTTCAAAGCCCAGGACAACAGCTATATGTAATACCATGTCGGAATGGACTCTGGATTAATACCAAAAAAAATTCTTTACTGTTACTAGCCTGACAGAGCGCAAAACAGGGAGGCAACTATAGAAAATTGAGCTACCTTTGAACTTACACTTTTCATAATTTAGTGGGCGATATGCATAACTTCTATCTTTTATTGTGATTTTCAGATTTCGAACGGAATGGATTCCTGATATTTGGGAGTATGGAATTACTTTTTATGCAGCAAATACATGTATCAAAGACTTCGTCCTTTGCTGCCCCGGTGGCGCAGTGGCCTAAGCAATGGCTTTGTAAAGGTTGTGTTGACCTGTGCTCCGTGTTTGACCTGCGTTTCTTGGTGTTATTTTGTGTGTGTGCCGTCATTTTGTGTATCTCCTGTGTTGTGAACGTCTCCTGTGTCGATTGAGTCCGACCTTGACGTCCTGTAAGCAAAACGTTACTTGTACTAACTCTTTTTCCGTCCTTGCTTTGCCCAGGATCGGGTTTAGCAGGCCAGCCATTCCAAATGGCGGCGACCGCTTCTGATACGCCAGGTATGAAGCTTGATAGCAAAGCTCCGACCCGCCTGGCCACGTTCGGTCATCGTCACTACCACACGCAGCTGGTTTCCAGGCCGCGTTATCTGATGTTACCACCTCTTCTTCCAACTCTATGGATGTTGATTTCCCGACATTGTCCACCACAGTGACGTCATTAACTTCTTCAGTATCCGTTGCCTCTGGTACTTCATTTGCTGCTGCGAGCACTGCGTCTCGACCTTCCCCATCTCCGCCCATTCCTACGGCAACTTTACCTTATGCTTCCGTTGTAAAGGGTACCAGTCCATCTTCCTCTACAGCGAAGAATCCATGTACAATGCCTCTTGATATGATTGTCACTAGAGACAACAAGAAATTACGCATTGAAATTCCAGAAACTTCAGCTGCTGGGCAAGAGGTTTTACGCACACAGAAACTTGGCATATGTTTTGATGCCCTCCCGGACACCAGCCTTAAGAAATACTCCTTAGCCGTACGCCAAATCCTCCCTAAGGGAGCGATCACCCATATGGCGAGGAAACCTAGGACTGTTCTCATCTATTTTGCGAAGCCAGAGTTTGTGGAGCGCGTCTTATCTGACGGACTGCATGTTGGAGATCATACCTTACTGGGAATCCCTCTCACGCAGCGCCCCGTACTTGTTAATTGCTATCCCGTACCACCAGAAATCAAGGACCATTACTTAATGGCGACCCTTTCCCGTTGTGGAAAAGTAGTTGTTTCCATTTCCACTCTGTCTTCCGCACCAAGAGACCCAGATGACAGGAACATCTAAGGTCTGCTTCGCCAAGCAAGGATCCTGTTCCCTACTGAAGATGCCATTGCTGACTGCCCTAATGACCTCACTGTGGTTGTAGGAAGCAGATTTTCCGGACCGATATCGTTTGCATTGTTTTAAATGCAAGGCATATGGCCACATCCAATCACGTTGCGCACATGCATCTGCCAAGCCACCTATTTCCATACCGCCCGAAGTCAACACCCCACCCTCAACATCAGTTTCTCTGGCCACACCAAGTTCGGCTCCACAGACGTCCTTGATCCCTGCTACTGTTGTTCCAGAGGCTTCTTCCCCAGCAGATGATGATTCGTCAGCAGTCTCCAAGTCTTCGATCTCTACTACGGGAACCTTGGCCACCTCTCCATCGTTGGACCCAATTGCTGCTGTGGTACCTCTACGTTCTTCGGAGGGTATTATCTCCGAAAAGGAATGGCAAACCCTCCGTCGTGTTGTTTCATCTTCTTCCCTTGGATCCCCTAATGTTGAGTCAGATCTAACTGTGCCGCCCTGGTGGCGCAGTGGTCTAAGGCGATGGCCTCTGATCATTCGTCCGTAAGGGGTCCGGGTTCGAATCCCGGTCAGGCATGGATGTTGTGTTTGTCTTACGGTGCTGGCTCTCTCCCTTCCCTGGAACCAGTGACCCTAAATTAGGGACGGGCGACTGCTTATAGCCCATTGAGTTGCTCACGGTGGTCGTTAAACCTCCAATCAAAAAAAAAAAAGATCTAACTGTCCTACACCCACCAGCTTCTGCCGGCGTTCCCACGTTGAAACGTACTAGACAGAGTTCAATCGCGCCGGTTACGTCTTCTCCACGCTGCTCTCGTTCCCGTTCGCCAATTCGACAGTCTTTCTCTACAACTGCAGTTTATACATCTCTTAATTCCTCAGCTGTTCCAGAATTGTTGGATCAAAAAGATTTCGCAGAATATCTGGAAACCTTTCCTGCATTAGACGGGCCGCTGGCGTCGTCTGATCTTGCTCTCATCATACTCAATCAACCGTCACGTCCTCTCAAGCAGCTAGACTGCTTTCAATCACGTAATGCTCAGCTTCCTACTATTATCACCCAACTTCAGAATCTACTTGCTCTTTTGCCGAAAATTGACACAGTCACTAATGCGCAGACATCTAACTTAAAGAAAGGTGTAACCAGTCTTCACAGAAGTGCTGATAGTAATATTTAACCACTACAACCTCTTTCAAGTTAAAATTACTTTCCTTCAACTGTAAGGGATGCTCCGTCCCTCCTACAAATGCGTTAGTGTTTGAAGACATTACACCGCATGATGCGGATATATTATTGCTACAGGAGACTAACTGTCATCTCAACACCCCATACCACCGGTGGCGAACCTGGCCATTTCAATTCTAAAATGTCCATCGACTTAGTCTTCACGCCGGACTTGCGGTGGCAATCCATTTTCGTCTTCGGTCCTTAATTACTGATATCACGGTCAAACCGATTTATCGTGACCTCCTGCAGCTTCTGTCCTTCCGACGTCACAACTTCCGATACCATACCTTCAACACCTATGTTTCCGGCAATCAACAGTATGCATACTGTCTTTTTGAGCATTTTGTTTCCTGTGTTCAATGTCTTCCAGCCACTGATATTGTCATCTTAGGTGGTGATTTTAACTGCACCCTTGACCCATCCCTCGACAGATCGAACGGTTCCACGGATATCAGGTATTTTCTTACCCGAGCACTTTCTACAGCCATCAACCAGCTACATTTCCAAGATTCTTTTCGACACCTGCACCCATTTCTTCGTTCGTACACCTTGCGCTCCTACTCCACTTCCTCCCCTACTACTGCCCGACTTGACCGGTTTTATGTTTCTTCAATTCTTCTTCTTTCAGTTATCTCCTTTCTCACACACCGACAGTTTCTTCCGACCACAGCTGTGTCGTAATGTGTCTTCACACCAGTCCATCTCCTCGGCAATACTACCGAACTTGGACCCTTAATGATGATCTTTTACTTGATTCAACCTACGTAAACTCCATCCAATGGCAGCTCCAGCAAGCCTTATATATGCTCCCTTTTGCTTCTTGTCCCTTGCAACACTGGTTAAATGTCAAATCCCAAATTTTTCTTTATACCAAACAATACTCCCACGAAAACGTACTACCACCTCTATGAAGGTTGATGCTGCTGGCTCGATTTTTCCCACCCTAGATCTTGATTCTCTGCTGTTTTCTCATTACCAAGCTGAACTTCGTGCCTTGCTACTTCCTGTCCCCCAACAATCTCTTCACCGCCTCAAGCTCCTTTATCTCCAGCCAAATGACTATCTATGTGAACAGGTTCAACAACTGGAATTCCACAAACGGTCTGCTCATCACCTCCGTAATCTGAATTTACCCGATGGAACTGTTACTAATGACCCCACTCTCATTTGCTCCGGTGTTAGAACCTATTTTCAGTCACGTTTTGCTCAGTTCCAGTCAAGTTCTCCGCATGCTAATTCGATTCTTCGTGCCTTACCACATAATTCATCGCATCTTGTTACATCTCTTTCTAGGCCTATCACCCCAGCAGAAGTAGTACAGTCACTTTCCTTACTTAACTGTCACTCGTCACCTGGTCCTGACGGGTTGACAGTTAATTTCTTTCGTACGTTTTCCTCTTTCCTACACCCTCTCCTATTGCCTTGCTTTACAGCTGCCTTTTCTTTATCTGTTCTTCACCCCGCTTTTACTCTAGCTCACATCATTCTTCTTCAAAAGAAGGGTTGTCTGCTGGAGTTGGATAACTGGCGTCCTATATCCATCCTTAATGTAGACTACAAGATTTATACTAAAATACTCTCTCTTCGATTGAACCCTGTCCTTCCCACCGTCATACATCCCGACCAAACGTACACCATCCCTTGCCGAAGCATTCATACTAATATTACTCTCCTCCTTGACTCATATTGCCTTGCCCACCTTTCCTCCGAACCTTCAGTCTTCCTCAATCTTTATCAGAGGCAGGCCTTTGATAACGTGAGTCATCAGTGGCTTGCCTCTGTGCTCTCTGCCTTCGGTTTCCCATCTGTCTTCATCACAGCCCTCCTTGCCCTGTACCAGGACTCAGTTGTCCATATCCGGACGGCCTTCTTCCTTACAGCCCCCATTCCGTTTCGTAAGGGCATCCGTCAAGGATGTCCTCTTTCCGAACAACTTTTCTCTCTAGTATTTGAGCCTTTTTTTTGCTCTATCCGTTCTGTTCTACAACCTTCCCCCTCCACCATTCAGCATAGCACCAGGCACCATTCTATCGTTCTTACTGACTACGCCGATGATCTCACGATTCTCATCCGAGAAGAATGGCAATTCACAATTGTTCTTGCATGGTACCAAGTGTATGCTGCGGCTTCCGGCGCTTCGTTAAACCTTTCAAAGTGTACAGGCTTGTGGTGTGGCTCCTGGAGACATCGCCCCGATGCCCCGTGGGGCGCTCATTGGACTTCCACCAGTCAAAATATACTTGGGGTGCACATTGGCAGCCGGGTCTCAGCAGCGGCTGCCACCTGGAGATCCCTCATCAGAAAACTACGAAGCACCGCTGCTTACTGGTCCAAGCTGAAGTGCTGTTTGACCTACCACAGTCGTGCACGGCTTTCTGGCACCCACATCCTCTCGTTAGTTTATCATTCCTGGATTGCACAACCGTCACCAGCCTACGTTCAAACTGCAACAACATCAGCAATGCTCAGCATTGTTTGGTCATCTACTCATTGGTTATCTTTCTCAGTATTGTCTCTACCTTCGACTTGTGGTGGCCTCAATATGCCAGAGATTACCATACGTTATAAAGCTGTAAGAATTTTCAATTTCCTCCGTTTGATAGTTCAACCAGACTCTTCCGCTTCCATTCTTCTGCTTAATGTTCTGACTTCCCCCTGAATCCCTGCCTCACCGTCCATCTTCTTCTCAAGATGGATATTCACACTGCCATTCCCCGCCCCCGTTTTCCTCTAGTCTACCATGAAGCTGTTCAGTTACTTCGTTCTTTACCGCTCATTCGTCAACCCCCCTCTTCCACTCTTGATCTTCTTTCCGAGCCTCTTTTTTCTCCTCCGTCCTCCATCCCCCTACTGCCAACTTTTTCTTTTTCCCCGCATGGCTACACGCTTGTGTAGTCTCCGTTTCCCAACTGGTCCTCCCCGATTTTTCATGGAAACTCGTTTCCGACTTTTTCCCACCCTCCTTCCCTCGCCTGAACTCTCTGATAACTTCCTTCAACTTAAACATGCTCTTCAATCACTTTTTCCTTCCCTAATCGATTCCTCTGGCCTCCTTTCCGTTTTCTCTGCCTCTCTCCCTTTTCCGTTCTTCCTTCCCTTTTCCGGTGATCTCCTCCCTCTCCACAGTCTTTCCACCCGCACCTTGTACCGTTTTCTCCGTTCTTCTTCTGCGGTATCTTGCCCTATTCCCTCTGTTCCTTCTTTTGCACTAACCTCGGTCTGGTCTACTGCCCAATATTCACAGGCCCTCTCCTCAGAACTTAATGTGCACTGGAGGTTTTTGCACAATCGACTGCCTGTCCCTTCGACTTTGTTCCGGAGAAATATAGTTTCATCAGATCTCTGTCCTTTTTGTAACGTCGTTGGAGACGTCTTACACATGTTTGTTAACTGTCCGACGGCACTCCCACTATTTCACAGTATGTTTCAACTTGCACATCCTTCTTGTACCAGTGATCTCACCCTAGACGATTATCGTTTCCTCGGCCACAGTTCTATAAGTTTCACCTCTATTTTACCAGTTTGTTCGTATTTATTTATCCTAGCTAAATATATTATTTTCTCTCATCTGCTACAGTTACAAAATCCCAGATCCTATCACATTCTCTACCTCTTTAGTTGCACACAATCGCAACAGGGTTAAAGCCAGACTCACCCTAGATTACTCCTTGCCGAATGACACGGCACGGTTACCTGCCTTCTCACCTAAAGCCAGACTCACCCTGGAATACTCCTTGCCGAATGACACGGCACGGTTACCTGCCTTCTTCAAAACTTGGTCGCCGTGTCTTCCCTGGTTTCGGTTTTGTAGTGCCCTGAATGTTCATCTGCTGTTTTAATACACCTACGTCGGAACTTTCAATTTTTACTGTTCCCTCAAAATGTTTCCTCCTGGAACTGGATTGTGTTTGCTTCCTGCTGATGTCACCTTTTGTACACAGTTCCCTTCATCCTCACAGTGACTCTCTGCCACCAGTGATTCCCATGTCACTAGAACTGCACGGAATTTTTTTCTGTAAATTGTTTCGCTTCAGTGATGTTTCAAGACTTCAATGAACAATTATCCCAGAGCTACTGCTGTTTACAGCAAATAATTCAATGTCTGTCATTGCTCATCTGTACAATTATCATTTCATTGTAAATATCTACATTTTGTTTTATTTCTCCCTTCTCTCACACTGCGTGTGAGGTTGGGGATATTCTGTTGTAATTCTTTTAAGTGAATAAAAGCGAATATTGAAACTAAGCGATCCTCTGATCATTCGTCCGGAACGGGGTCCGGGTTCGAATCCCGGTGAGGCATGGATGTTGTGTTTGTCTAACGGCACTGGCTGTCTCCCTTACCTGGAACCAGTGACCCTAAATTAGGGACGGGCGACTGTTTATAGCCCATTGAGTTGCTCACGGTGGTCGTTAAACCTCCAATCAAAAAAAAAAAAAACTTCGTCCTTTAGGGGGCGTTCGTTGTGTTAAGGAGAGATAAGTAATTTATGATCAAGATTTTAATATTTCAGACTAAAAATAATGGTGGGGTTCATTGGAATTTTGGAACTTGGATTTCTTGAAAAATCCACTTTCTTTGTGTGAGGAAAGACATGTAGTGAAACACAACGCTTGCGTAAATGAAGAAAAATCCCTAATCGACAGACTGCTTGAAGTTTTTAACGTCAGACTTTTTTCCAGTAAAGGGAAGGTTTGTCCGTACCCAAAGATGGCAGACATTTTTTGACACGACTTAAAACCATGAGTCTGTAGCCAAAAATTGCGCCTTGTTTAAATTCCCTCAGAAAATTATTTTTGCACATTTCGATCCTAAGTCGAACGTCAAGTGATGCTCAAACGTACTGGTCTGTCTCATTGGTTTATATGATTTCTGTCACTGAATTGTTTGCATGGGTTGTGAAACAGAGTAACTGAGTTCTTTGCGTCGCTTGTGTCCCACATTTTATAATCTAGATTAGCTCTACGTTTTACGCAATCACGTAAGCAGATATGCTGTGTCATTTACCATACTGGGTCCTAAGCGTATCCCATTTGTGATAGAAAAATAAATTAGCTGTTCAATGGACATGTCTCCGATGCTGCGAATTTACATTAACGTTACTATTACAAGAGTTCGTAAATTTTTGCCTTTAGCATGTTTTAAGGTGTGCCGGGAGAGGTAGGAATGTGTCAGCAAAATTAGAAACATAGTAAGGAGAAAAATCGTCGATAGCCCTACCCATTATCATTATATGTAAAAGAATAACCCGTTTAGAATTCTAGAAGCTTTGATTTTAACCAAAACTTTCAGACATGTAAGTACGTATGTGTACGTGCATGCGTTTGAAGGAATGTTCATAGAGGTGGGAATATATCAACTCCTAAATACCTTACAGAGCGAAGACTATACCAAAACATCTTTAGAGAAGTTTCAGTAATTTCCCCTTAAATTTTAACCCTTTAACGACCATAACGCCCAAAACGCCCGTACGTATAATCGGCCATAGCCACGCAATACGCCTATCTAGAGTGAGCCAGATTTCTTACCCTCACTTGTTCTTCAAATTTTCTCGACCTATGAGGTATCAGCAATAGTCACCCTCGGTCACGATTGTTGTTATTAAACATTAAAGAGAAATAAAAAGACAGTTTCGAGCGTTATGGTTTGCAGAGTGATACAAGATGTTTGGGTCATGGTCTTTAAAGGGTTAAACATTAGTTCGCAGTCGTGTTCTTGGTACTTATAAAATGAGTGTAATTTAACTTCCAAATGATGGCTATGTAGGGTTCAGGATGGTGTGATTGCAGAGAATGCTTTAGCGCAGAAACCAATATTATGGATCCTTACTTCTTAATTTATCATGCTTTCGAATCGAATCTAACTTCTATATTACCCTTTCTTTAGTTAATTCAGTAGACATGCCAATTCTTTTTACGGCCTCATTTGTGTTTCACAACTGATGATCATAGTGAATGCCTTTGTTCTTGTAACTACGTCATGTTATAAATCATGAGGTTCGCAGTTAAAAAAGCAGTATGCGACTATTTAATGATTTATTGGAGCTCTCCAGCTTCTTTTAGCATATTGTAAAAGTAAAATTGGACACCATAAAGCAGATTTCCAAATTTATTTTAGGTTTATAATTTTTGTTTTAAAAATATTACAAAATACTTTAATAAACTCCCTGATTAAAATCAGAACCAGATGACCCAGCAGGTAATGTGCCATTCCTTTGCTCCAAGGTAACTATGAAGCCTTTAAAATCATTCAGTGTGTTTTTCATATGTTTCCATATATTCAATATTTGCTTTGCAAATATTCCTAGATGCCTTACTCGTACCGGGTGTTCTATCCTGGATGACACAAAGTTTATGCTAATGTTTCAACTCAGCTGCAAAAAATGTTCTGCAACAGAAGGAAAAACAAAAGCTGCTGCGGTATAGTTCAGGTACAAAGGAGATATCCTTATTTTTTGAAATGAAAATTAAGGGAATTTTATGAAGTATTGGTATTCAAATTGAATTCTAAAGAATTTAATTTAACATATTTATTTGGCAAGTGAAATCACGAAAATACTTTCATGTTCCTTATATGTACAAGTTTTGCATTCCTCCATTTTGCACTTCAGCCTTACGATGCAAGAATGAGAAATCGTCATCATCATCATCATCATAATTGTCAACAATTATCAATCCACTGTTGGACGAAGGTCACTCCAAGCCTCTTACACAACTGTCTGTCTTGTGCAAGTCTGCTCCATGTTACTCCCGCATACTTTCGAATTTCATCCACCACTCTCCCACGTGGTCTTCTTCTGGGTCTTTTCTTGTCCCTTGGAATCAAATCTAAAATTTCGGCTGTCCAACGCTGGTCTGTTCTTCTAGCAAAATGTCCAGCCCATTGCCATTTCAGGGATTTAACTCTGATCATGATGTCTTCCACCCTTGTCATTTTTCTGATCCACGAGTTCCTTTTCTTATCTCTCCTGGTTACACAAAGCATGCACCTCTCAATGCACTTTATAAATTGTCTGCAGCCTTTGTATGTCTCTTGTGTCTGCACCATACGTAAGCACTGGAAGGATGCTTACGTATGGTGCAGGCAATTTTCCAGAGCAATATGGCATATTGCTCTGGAAAATTATGCTGTTTCTTCCAAAAGCTCTCCAGGCAAGTTTTATATGCCGATTAATTTCTTCATCAATGTGACCCTCACTTGATATCTGCTGTCCAAGATAAACGTACGCATCTGTTATCACAAGCTTTTCCCCATCAATCGATAAATCTTCATTTCTTATAAAAGCATTGTACATCACTTTTGTCTTCTGAAAGTTCATTTTAAATCTCACTTCTTTACTCTTGTTAGCAAGTTCCTGGATCTGCAGCTCTGATAGGGTAGTTGCAAAAATGACTACGTCATCAACAAAACGAAGGTGAGTTAGAACATTTCCATTAATCTTTATCACTTTGTTTTCCCAGTTCAGTGATTGAAAGACATTTTCCAATGCAGCATTAAAGAGCTTGGTAGATATGGTGTCACCTTGTCTCACTCCCTTTCCAACTTTAACGTTGTGTACATGTTATCAGAAAGTAAATAGAAGATGCAACAAAGAATTCAAAACTTTAGTTTTTATAAGTGTCATTTATATTTTAAAATACCCATGGTTTTTCTAATAAATGGGAATTGTGTAAATAAATCCGTGGGTCTGATACGTGTAGCTGTTTAGCAAGCTCCAAAGAGAAGAAAGCATTCTATTGTTCCCACCAAATTTTTGATCTCAAAATTCAATCATGCCGTAATGTTGCATGCATCTTTATATTACAAAGAGTGAGTGTATTTCAGCAGTTTTTCATAATTTTCAAATCAGAAAACGCAGTTCCTCGTGTACACGTAAAGATATATCCTTTCATACCGTAATGTTACGTTCAATTGTCCCTAATATTGCCTATTTTGCATATGTTTCGGTGTTTAATACCAGAGGACCGTTGCAGCTTTGTTGCTGACCTGTTTGAACCACAGCTGTGTAAAACAGCTTGTTTGACAGTATCTTGTCCACAGTAACGGGGTCTAACGTTCGATTTCTTCATGAAATTTGCTCTTACGTTTGGTACATGTATTATTTGAAACGAATTTAGGTTTTCTACATCTGTACATACTGTATGTGGCACTTTTACATTGTGTCTGAAGAAAAAATGACTCCGCAACATAAGACTTGTCCGTCAAATCAGAGAAACACTCTTCGAATACACGTGTTTTCTATGATTGGATTCTCATGAACTGTCAAGGTTCGTTTCTTTTTTGTGTGGAAAAAAGAAAAAATATTTTTTTTGCCTTATTCCGCACACTCTGCATTTGTGAAAACTTAGTGTATGTTCTGCAAACCTTTGCCTCAGAGTTAAAAATCTGTGCTTTCATATTTCAATATCAAATGCACTCTTGAAAGATAAAATGACACAGGGCCGCAAAAACAAACCATCATCGCCTCCTGTGAACGCTGTGTTTTATGGCAACAAAAGCAGATATTTCTTCTTTTTAATTTCGACACGACGGTATGTATATTATTTTGGGGCAATCATGATTGTTTTAAGTTGAACCAAATTTACAAAGACTCCTTTATTAATAATCGTTTATCGTTCAATGAAAAGCGTGTGAAATATCTACATCGAAGTTGGAGGAAAACATTTGAAATTGCCCTGATACGTTAAAAAATGCAAATAAGAATATCACAGTAAACGTTGAAGTCCGTACGTACTGCTCGTGCAGGCTATGTGTTAGAGAATGTACACCTTAGGCTGCCAATTAGAGATGTACGTAATTTCCCTACCTGTGATTTGATCACGGTTATCGAAAAATCACAGGTAGCGCCTGCAACTGGAAACCGTGAGTAACAGTGATCGTCCAATAAATGTTCCTCACTCTGTCATTGCTACCCTGCCGCCCCGGTGGCGCAGTGGTCTACGGCGATGGCCTCTGATCATTCGTCCGAAAGGGGTCCGGGTTCGAATCCCGGTGAGGCATGGATGTTGTGTTTGTCTTACGGCACTGGCTCTCTCCCTTTTCTTTAACCAGTGACCCTAAATTAGGGACGGGCGACTGCTTATAGCCCATTGAGTTGCTCACGGTGGTCGTTAAACCTCCAACAACAACATTGCTACCCATCATGCTCTTCGTGATTTTTCATAGCCCCGTGTTAACCGTTACTGAGTGAATTCTTCTCCTGTGGTTGTTACCATAATTGGCTGTTATTGGTTATCACCTGTTGCAATTTAGCAGTCTGCCATTCTTGATATTTTCGCAGCGTTGTTTGTGAGCTCACCGTTACGTCGTCCTCTCTGCGAGTGAGGTCCAGTTTTTTTTAATTAGGAGGAAACAGTGAACTATGAAAATTACTTGGTAAATTTTTAGTTGCTCCATCCATTTCAAGGCTGGAAAAAAAGCTATCTCGTTGTTTTCAAATTTGGATATATCGTGTTAGGTATAAAAGAACAGTGTATTCTGATAATCTGAATTCAAAATTTAACCTATGTTCGCAAACACGTATAAATAATTACGCAGAATTTAACTGAAAAATCCATCAAAATTACAGCAAAATATCGGGATTACAGAAGAATTAAGTATAAAAGTTAAAAACATATAACTCAGGATCCGCTCTATTTGGCCGAGACACCCGCACCCTCATCGTTCTTCTAGGTGAATCTACTATTAGTTACTTTACTGGTACACAGAAGTGAAGAAACATGTCCTAAACTGTGATTTCAATAACGGTTAAAAATCACTGTAACGTTTGAGTAGCAGACACAATTAACGACGTGATCACCGAGTAGCAGTTAAGCTCATCTCTACTGCTAATGACTGTATTTCATTTCGATTAATATCCATTATGCCTGGCAAATATATCAGACCTATCGCAATCGCGCAGGTATCTATCTAAATTCACTTTCTATATCAAAACTAATATCCGGTTAAAATTTTGATAATTTTATACCTTTTAATTTTAGTGATTTCCTTCTCTATTATTACTCTTGTTTCGCTGCACAATGGTTCGATGAAATTTCTTCCAAATGTTTCTGAGTAGGCTACCATCAACAAATAATTAAATGGCACAGATCTACTTTTAAGCAGAATGATTACACATCGACAGGAGATTGTACCATAAGATGCATTATTAAGAAGCACTTGCATTTGTTATTTTAATCCTCTGAGAGAAAAAAATTTGAATTTTTTTTTTCTCATACGATTAAAATAACACTAAAATGACAAAGCTCTGAAAAGTTTGAATTTCCAGGTCAGATAGTATAAGTGCTATTACCATTATTAAAGTCGTTCTTATTGGAAACATACTCCGAAATGTACCACGCGTGCATTATATTTTCCTGTGATAATTTTTAATTTACTGACATGGCTACTGCTATTGGCAATTGGTGGCTGTTCCCAAAGTTTTTCATACAAAATCGCTTCTCTACTCAGAATGAAAGGACCCAAGAAAATTTCCTAGTTTCCTTTAAGTAAGGAGTGGGATCATGTCGCAGCCGGAACCTCAGGCACCCGTAGATTGAATTCTATGGGATAGCTATTAAATTTACCAAATGTTTGTTAATTATTTTCTATAGTATTTTACTTTCGTAATTTCGTCCAGTAATGAATCCGAATAAATAAACCATATAAAACTGTTCACGTTTAATTTATTTTATGGCTTCCTATAATTCCTTTTTTAAAAACCGCTAATTCCGGTGATCATTTAAAATTGTTCTCAGTAGTCAGTTTTCAGTAGAGTATGGTAACCTTAATAGCAATGCGCACGTACCTTGGTGAACCAATGTTGCAGTAAACAAATACATTGGGGCTGAAAGTTAAGATATATTAAACATAAAAACGCAATAACTTCCTGATCTGGTAAATTAATGCACTTAAAATTGGCCTACTCCAAAATTTCTTTAATTGGAATTTCCTGAGGCATTTTCTTTTGCTGCGTGTATGCCATGAAAATTAGTTCGTATTAAAATACGTGAATGTTTAGTCTAATCTTGATTATTTCCAGAAAACTCGCGATTTATCTTTGGTGGCACGTAGAGCTAATTACGTCACGAAGTAGTTTTATGCATAATATTCAGTGGTGGAGAACAATTGGTAATATGGAATAACGTCATTTTCACACGGAATTTTCCCAAGTAAAAAATTTTCTACAAAATATCATGTCAAAATTTGAAGATAGTTTCAACAGTTAGGATAATGTCTTCGTCGACTTGGGCAAGCCTGTACGATAACCAAAATTGCTGCAGTTGATAGCTGTATGAGACTGACTGCCTACCAGGCTCAAGAGATCTCCACTAGGCCACTCCTTTTGGAGCCCTCAGGATATATATCCACGAGAGTTTCCAGGCATAGAACACTTAGTGGGCAATGACTTTATTCAAATACACCAGCAATTTGGATCCCTGTAACTTTCGCCACACTGGCAGCCCATTTACCATGGAGTTGCCAACATCACACTTGGTTCCAAAGGAGTGTGTAAATTTTTTCACTGCGGAATTACGATTTAGCTTAAGTATTGAATCACGACGAATTCTCCTTTAGAGAGCGATAAGTAACGGCAACAGTCCCTCCGACTTCCGAGAAAGGAACTACCCTGCTGCCGGTGGCTTCATGATCTCACAAGGAATTACAGTAACTAGCGCACATACCTTCATATCTTAAAGAGTCGCTCCGTTAATGCACCAAGAGACCGAATCGAAATCATGTCCACAATTTTCAGAACATTAATGGTATCCCTCTTTTCAGATTTTATTCTTAGGAACGAAAACATCGAACTTCATGGAGATTCAGTGATTTCTTAAAAAGGAAGATATTCGCTGAATGGGGATGATACCCAAATTCCGCGAGTTCAATCCTTTTTAGAATGTACTGGATGTACCACATATACGCATTTCAGCTTGACAGTTTACTTCCGGAACACATCAAGAACTTAGATCAGCTGGTAGAGGTGGTTAATAAACCCCCAACACCAACTACAGTAAGTACCATCATTAAGAGTATGACGAGCCATTGCTTATGGTGCATCGGCATCAGGAGTGATCGTACTTCATATCAATATAAAATAAGTGAAGTATTGAATAATTTTAGTTCTTGGTGTTTTAAAAAATGTTAAGTGCGCAGTAACATTTTTTCAGTGGTGTTCTAATTTCGTTTACCAAGTACTATAAGTAAGAATTATGGACCACTCTTAAATTTGTTGTTGATCCGATTCGTTTTCAGAAGGCTTTCAGCTTTAAAACTGGTATAAACACAATTAGTTGAAAGGTTTCTTCATGATCATTATGGAAAGTAAATTAAACTTTACCTCGTTATATGTTACTGGTCTTCATAAAGCTACAAAACAGAAATCGGTTGGGGATATTCCTCAACATACACAATACTTCTACTCAGAGATTTGAGGCATGCTAATATACACTGGCGTGCAAAAATTAAGGATGAGACGGTTTTTCGAATGTAAGGTCATGCAGAAGTGCTCCAACATCGACTTAAATCATACCATAATATCCCCAAGATGGAAGAATATGGGACAAGTGAGCAAAACCGTCTAAACAAGGAATCTAAAGGATACAAAGGCACTTTATTGAAAAGGTAGTTTCGAGCGCAACTGGACAGAAGACAGAAACGTCCATGTGACAGGCGGATGCCAAGAGAAATCCAGTTTTTAGTAGGGGATATGATCACCCCTGACTGCGTTGATGGATTTACAACGTCTGTCCATGCTGAGGACGAATTGTCAAGGAGCTATTGAGGCATCGCAGCCCATTCCTCTTGTAGCGCCAATCGCAGCTGCGGAATCGTTGCTAGCGAAAGGTGACGTGCTGCAAAGCGTCTCCCGAGAAGGTCCCACACGTGTTCGATTGGATTTAGGTCCGGGAACTTTGCGGGACAATCCATGCGTTGAATATCTTCACTCTCCAACAGCTCTGCGACAGCCACTGTGCGATGAGGTGTAGCGTTGTTGTCCATGAAGAGGAACTCAGGACCCACAGCACCTCTAAACAAACGCACGTGAGGCAGGAGAACCCCGGCACAATAGCGGACACCAGTGACTGAACCTCCTCCGAATATGTGGAGGTCAGTACGGCCACCAAGCATGATACCGCCCCAAACGAGGACTCCGCCACTTACAAACTGGTCCCTTTTGATGATGTTGGAGGTGTGATTGCGTGTTCCCTGCTTTCTCCAGATGTTTACATGTCCAGAATTGCTCGTCAGACTAAATCGGCTCTCATCCGTAAATCTGTCTGTAATAAATAGGCGTTAATGGCACACACCATACTGGTCGTCGTGCAAATAGACCACTTTGTGCAGCCTCCTGGCCACGGTAAAACACCATAACGGACGTCCAGTTGTCTTTTGCATGTGCCTTGCGGTTTCTCCCGCTATCTGCCGTCTGTCTCTTCTCGCCTGTAGGACAATATACCTGTCGTCCGCCGCCGTGGTTGCCCGTGAACGACCACTGCCAAACTCTTGGACAGCTGTTCCTGTCGTTTGAAATGCTCTCTAAGCTCGTGAAACGACGCTGTAAGTGATCCCGAACTCCTCGGCCACACTAGTCACACTTCGGACTTCTTCCAGCTTCTTAATGACGCGACCTTGGGTAAAGTCATCCAGATGTCGCCTTATCACACGGTGGCAGCAACTCGAAATCGTTCAAACAGATGTACACCGGGCAATGGCTTTTACCGAATTGCTGAGCCTACACCGCCGGTGTCCTTTATACCCTTCCGACACCCTCCCCCTTACGTCATGCTGCATATATGCGCATGCCCTACCGCACCGGACCCTAGTCTATCTCCTGAGTGGTCTTTCGGACCGTTGGACCGTTCTGCCTGCTCGTTCCACTGTTATGCTAATTTCTAAGTTTCGTCCTTAATGTTTGCACACCAGCGTAGTATTTTTTCTCCATTTAAATATTTGCCATCATAACAATGTGTTTATTCTCTCACCGCATCGCGCTAAAGGGGTGAGCTAGTTTTGTACACGAACGTAGATTTAATATCCGGTCAATCTGACGCAGAGCGCGGAGAATGCCGCATTCTTTTGCAAAACGGATTTTTTTTCAAGGTCTTTAGTTTGTGTGCCCCACCAAAACTAGAGAACAGTATTTCCTCGAGGGCCTCTATTATTTATGAGAGAATGAAAAGACTGAATTTCTCCTGTTGATTTTAATACTGTTATCGACTGTCACAAAGATAGACTTGGTAGCGGAACCTATTCTGTTGGGAGTATGACCCACTATAACAAATTTGTGGAAGACGATGATCACAGGAATGTAGGTGATGCAAATATAGATATACTCCGGGGTATATATGGTATCCCAAGATTTAAGCATCTCGTTTCAAATATGCTGTTACAAATGAATAAATATTATAGAAAATATGGACATTATAAATCCTAAGTCTCCAAGCGAGTTTATTTCGGTACCTTTTTATAAAGTTCTCCATAGTCAATATAACCTATTAGAAAAAAATCCCCCGACCTCTACAACCGATAAAACATGTAGAAATAGAAAGAGCTACTTACTCCAACCATCGGCTGAAAATTATGTTTTGTCAGTTAAAATATTGTGAACAAACTGTTTCTCATAGTAGAAGGAAGATGTCAGAGGCAAATAGATTTTCATGATACAACTGTATGTCTCTAGTAGAACAAATTTTATAACTAAAATAGTTGAAAATATTTAACCTGTTTCTTCATAGCTAAAGCAATGCTTAGGAAAAATAATATTTCTGATACGTTTCCTGGAAGAAAAGATATCGAGAAAAAGATTTTAACTTTTACCCTGAATAGTAGGAATGTTATTCAGTATATAAAAAGGAAAATGTTTACATCTTTATTTGTACCGAATGGAAAATTAATAACGGAAAAACTCAATAAGGGTTTCAGAAGCCGAGATAACCCTGTAAAAGCAAGTACGCAAAGCCCACTTAGCGACAGAACTGTGAACTACAAAACCTTCACACCTTCAACCGAAAAGTTATATGGTATCCATATTAAAAAGGATATTCCTAATCAGAAATTTAGAAGCACACATATCGAAAAAAAAAACAGATAAAACATTCGTTCCCTTATGGGGACAATTGCGTTTTACCAAGCGTAGAAAATACAGAAAAAATTATTTCGGATTATTAGTGTCAGGATGAAATCTTCTGCAGATATTCCTTGAGCTTTTAGTTCTACAGATACACCTACAAACATGTCGTAAAGGTAGACATGATCTTACCCACTGTAAAAGCACATCTGTGCTTTACAAAAGATCCAAATTTATATGAAGAACCACTCTCATTTGAAACGCTCTACAATAGAGAAAGAAGTTTTTAAATCGGAGCGGTAAAAGCAGAGGTATCAACAAAAATAATGTATATAGGAGTATTTACCCAAAATGAGAAAACTGTTATAGATTTTAGACAAAATGTAATCTCAAAAGGATACCCCAGGTGAGAGGCTTCAGTCAGTAGAAAAAATGTTTAAATGGAATTTTCATAAGCGCGGATTCTTCTGCAAATACATCAGCTACAGAAATATACACTTACACTTAACTGGTAAAACCGTGCTTTGACTAAGATTAGCAAATGTATGCAGAACATTTTATCTCGCTAACTGTATCAGATGCAGAAATATTTTTTTAAGATAAGTCTTTTAGAAGGAGAGATATCGCCAAAACTTAGAAAACGAAACTTTTTCGAAAATATTCTTCCGCAAAATTGCAATGAAATGAACACCGTTCCTTAATCGCATATTTGGAATCAAATATATGGAATAAAAGGCATTTTGAAACCGAAAACATCTACATTTACGCATTCTAGCGGCAAAGTTATGCATCGGAAAAACCCGGAAACCAAGGATGATCGTTTTCGCAATTTAAGATTTCCAATGAAAAAAAAATTATTTCAAATCGAAAAGTTGAACAGATGTGGGGTTCACAAATTGATAGACACAAAGAGAGTCGACAGAGAAAGTTATACTATAAACACTTACCTTGTTTTACAAAATAAGTGCTAAAGCCTGAACAAGTTTGAAAGTGCATTCTGTTCAACCTCAGGTTTCGCTTTGAAATGTTGGGATTAATTCTTACCATTAAATAATCGGTTACTTCCATTTAACACTGCAGTGCAGGCCAAGGAAGGACAAAGTGAGGTAATTCAAGTTATTATATATAATTAACTTTTAAAATAACTTTAAAAAAGCTTTGTAAAAATTGCGTTTTTAATTAATGACAATTGAATTTTTTTCAGCTGACTCAAATCACATCGCTCAGCTGCATCTTTGTCTGCATTATAGGAGCGTTTTAAATCACGCAATTTTCTTTTTATCTTAAAACAAATAGAAGAGACTAATGTATTTCAAAGATATTAGTTTAAACAGTTATTATAAGTTGCTAATGGAATATCAGTCTACAGTTTTTAGAAAGCAATGCTGTTTCGTTCGGGCTTGTCTTGCATAATTGCGGGTTATTTTTAAGGAGATATTTCTTGGAGCTTTATTACGTTAGAAAAACACCCTGAATTAGGAATTATTGCATTAACTACCGTGAATATCAGCAAACAGTTATTTACTATAAAGGCGTTGTTTCAGCGCATTTGTCATATCTTAATATACACAATAAAAGATCTGGCGCTAATTCAGGGGCTTTATCATGATTTCATATATACAATACAAGATATTTCGTCTACTAATATCACGAAGTGATCATTGCCGAGGTTATGATAATTTGACTGAAATGTAAAAAATTTCGTTAAAGGAATACCATCTCTTATGGCATACCTCATCAAGTGCATACAATGGCTATAACATAATATCATGATCCTCATCATCATCATGAATGGTGTTTAATTCACAGTTAGATGTAAGCTTCGACAAGCCCATGCTCGAATTTCTAACATGAACATCTTATCCATGCTCTTCTGGCATGTTTCGGATTTCATCCGTACATTTACCACAGTTTCTTTTCCTGATGATTTCTTATTTCCAGGAATCCTGTCTTGTATTCCGGTTGCTCACAGTTGCCACCTGCAAGGACATTGTCATTTCAGGGAATTTATTCTAATTATTGTTTCATAAACACTTGTTCTTATTTTCATGAATAAATTCGTTTACTTATCTATCTTGGTCAGACCAAGAATTCACTTCATAATTCTGTCAGTTGTTTTCAGATTCTGGATGAATTATTTTGTTGAAGTCTACGTCTCTAGTCCATAAGTAACGACTGGAAGGAGGCACGACTTAAAAATTTGTCCTTATGGACATAACAGCAAATTATGTTTTAAATCTGTACAATTTTAAAAAGATGCTCTCCAAGCAAGACTCCCAAAAATGAGCGAAATAATTGTCACCACCTGAATAACAAAATGCTGGTCATACATGTGCCGCTAAAGTAACTATGAAATCCAAAGATGACTTGTGTTTTCTGGTTCCAAAATTTTACCAGCTGATTTTTTAATTCATTAAAGTGACGTGGCGATGCTGCGTTAGTAGGATTTGCTGGTCTAACAAAAATCACAGATGCTCAATTGGAATGATGTCAGGGGAATTTGCCGGACAGACCAATACCTAGAAGTTTTCCTCGTGTTACGCGAACCATTCTCGAACTATTCAGGCAGAGGGGCACGAAGCATTATCCTGCTGATGGAAAAAACTGCTGGAGGGGAATATATTGCCGAGAAAGGATGTACCAGGCCTGCCGTGATGTTTAGATAGCAGGTAGATGTCACAGTTTCCTTCCCATGAATGACTGCACGCAAGGTTATCAAGTAGAACATTGCCAAATCATTATACTTCTTCCACTTGCTTTTCTCCTTCCACTGTGCATCATGGTTCCATTACTTCCAATTGAAAACGACGCACTGTTCCTCGGCCGTCCATATGGTGTAAGCCAAAACTAAATCATTACACCAGACTGAATTATTTCAATCGCTGGAGGTCCAGTTTTGATTATCACGTACTCATAGTATGCACTTTGAAGGGGTGAACCGAGGATGCAATCGACAGTTGGAGCGGTCTACCGCTGCGTAACCCGATTTTCAGAAGGGTTCGATGTACTATGTATGGAGACACATTACTCCCGTTACCGGAATTCAAATTAACAGCGAGTTTCGGCATGAAACCCTTTCTGTTGCATTGTATCATAGAGGCTAACCTTCTCTTACTTCTGGCATCCATGAACTGTGGTCATCTCGCACCTTTCTGGGGTACGTGTTTTTCTCCTCTTCAGACCACTTTTCGAATGTAAAAACACGGCTTACCGTCTGCACCTTACAAGCATTGTTACCTCGGAAATGCTGTTACCTACTCACCCGACCATTATAATTTGACCTTGCCAAATTAAGTCCATTTAGTTTCTCCTCCGAAGAAGAATACTGATCAACAAACCCTAGTGTCAGGCGTTATTTACATCTTCTCATGATCTTCACACGCGTTTTAGTTTACCTTCTGTTTCTTCGATTTACATAAAGACACTCTGATCATAATACTTCGTTTCACTGATGTAAAATGCAAAGTTTTTCAATGCATATTGAGCTTGAAATAAGCTGTCCGTGGGAAACCTTGCCTACTTCTAGAATTGCGCAATCCGTAAAAGCTGTGTACACCATTTTTGTTCTGTATGAATTAATTGCTAAGGCCCCTTTTTTACTCTTTCTAATAGCATACAGGAGCGTACCTTATTGCACGAATGAAGGCATTCTAAGCTCACCGGAAAACGAGAACTATTTTGTGATTGCCTAGCAAATGTTATGTATATTTAATTCATTTTCGAAAGCAAATATCGCAAATTTGGTCCCAATTTGAGCTCTATTAAAATTTATAATCTGGGTAAATATTTACATTGTTACAATTTCCAGCTGCGAAAGTTCTTAAATTTTCGTAAAATATTTTAAGTGGCCGTGGTTAGTTTGCACAGAATGCCAAGAACCTGTCCCTTAATTCTGCCGTTGTAAAAAAAGAAAACAAACAGCTCCGGAGGAATTTATTTCACCCCATTCAAACTTCCAGGCTGGCTGGCGTTGGCGTCTTTAAATCAAAGAGACAATGCTTAGAAATAGCTTTTGTATTTACAAGCTCCCAAATAGGAATGATATTTTGTGCCATTCATATCGGACTTTTAAACGGACATACCACAATTCAATATTTTATGCTACAATGTGTGTTAAGTTGGCATTAAACGAATATATCAGTAAGGTTCTTCAGCAACAGGTATGCCAATATAGGGAGGGACCTCGGTTGTACGTTTCTCAAATATACGTTTTCCGCTTTTATACGTAATTATGGGTTAACACTGATTTCTTAATGTAGTTTATATCGCTTCTTTAATTCGATTGTGCGAGAGTCATTTACACGTTTTTCGCGTTCATACGTTAAAATATAAATTTCAGATTGTCAAAAGTGCACGGATTATTCATTCTTTCATACATAACAACATATGGTTCAACTCTGCAAAAACTGAGACAACTTTGTTGTTTTACTCCTTGGTGGAAACAAATTTGAACCCTTCAAAGAAAGTTATGTTGTTAACTTTCAGTGTAGATGAAAAAAATTGATTTCGCCTTTCGTGACCCACACACATATGCCCTATATAATAATTGATAAATCTCTGCGACGTACTTTCTTATTCATCTGTTTTGTGGCGGAGTAAAATAGATTTCGAAATTTCTTATGAATATTCAATATTCTGGTTTAAAGCGGATGCAGTCAGTAAACGCAGAAAGAAAAAGTTGTTAATTCGTGAGTACCGTACTGAGGTGCTGGTCTTACATTCTTAGTTGTGCAGGTTTAGCTTAATCTAAAATTAAGAGTTTTTTGAACACACTCGGCAAAAGAGGAGTTCGATTTGCGAAGGCTTCTGATTTTCACAATGCGATTCAATATAATTTAATATTTTTAACACGTCTTTTGTAAAAAAAGATCGCGCTTCTGTTATCGGTTTGTCCGTCTGTACCCACGATATCTCTGCAACTATTAGCCAAATTTGAAAAATTCTTTTTGTATTGCGAAGCTGGAAATATGCAAATGATGATCCTTTATTTCGTTTTTATTTACGATGTACAATTTCGCCGGTAGAGGACGTAAATGCAGATTATGTCGAATTCAAAAACACCTTTTATTCCACATATTTGTTTCGAAACATCCAATTGCAATTTTTTTTTATCTTTCGATTCCATTTATGTCGAAGAGTATTTTAGATATAGTTACTTTTTCAAATTACGCATAGATTTTCCGCTAGGGGGCGTAAAAGTAAATTACTTTTTCCCCGATAACTCTTCTTCTAAAACTCCGATTTGAATAAAAATTTCTTCAGCGGATACATCTCCTAATGGAAAATCTTTTGCATGTAATTCCAAATTTTTGGTAAAGAATACTTTGGCCTCCAGGAGGCGTAAGCGTTAATTTTTCCTTCTGACGTATTTGCCATAAAATTGGAGCTTCTAAAATATCGATTGAAAGAATTATTTCGTGGACAGATGTCACTCACATCGATGAAACTTTTCGGAATATTTTCTTCCTAAAATGTACCACTATTTCTCCGCCAGGGGGCGTAGATGTATATCTCATTTTTGTCAATATTTCTACTTCAAGAAGTCCGATTTGAAAAATTCTTCTTTGTTGGATAGTGTTTTACGTGTGACATGTTTTTCATATAATTTCAAAATTTTCAAGTAATTCATAGAGTTTTTGCTAGGGGGGTAATGGTAAATTGCGTTTCCCCCTATATATCTGCTCCAAAATCTCCGATTTGAAAAATTCTTTCTGCACCGGATACAGCTCCTGATGGAAAATCGTTTGCTCATAATTTCCAATTTTTGTAAAAAAATAGTTTGGCCACCAGGGGGCGTAAATCTTAATTTCTGCTTCTGTTGCATTTGCAGCAAAATATCAGCTTTTTAATTTCCAATTGGAAAAAACGTCGTTTGTTGATCGATACTAATCATGTTGGCAAAACTTTTAGGAACATACTCTTCTTAAAATAGGGCATGGTTTCTATGCCAGGGGACGTAGATATATATCTTATTTTTGTCAATATCTCTACTTCTAGGAGTCCGATTTGAAAAATTCCTTCGTTGTTGGATAGTGTTTATAGTGTGACATGTGGCTCATATAATATAAAAAAAATTAAGTAATTCATAGACTTTCCGATAGGGGCGTTAAAGTAAATTGCGTTTCCTTCTATATCTCTGCTTCTAAATCTCCGATTTGAAAAGTTCTTTCTGCACCGCATACAGCTCCTGCTGGGAAATCGTTTGCAAATATTTTCTAATTTTTGTAAGAAATGGTTTGGCCACCAGGTGGCGTAAGTCTTAATTTCCTCCTCTGTTGCATTTGCAGAAAAATATGAGCTTCTAAAATCTCGATTGAAAAAAAAGCCGTTTGTTGATCGATGCCACCAGATGACGACATCTCAGTTGCTGAGACCATCAATACGTATTCGTGTAGTCAGATGCTGACTGATAAACCACGCATGGCGCTGAGAATTGTTGGTGCTGTAGCGTAAATTCGAACGCACTCGACTAGTAATCGAGAGTTCTGGGGTTCGATCCCAGCAGTGCCGGAATACAATTTTTCAGTCGCTATGCGTTGTTTAAAAAATAACGTGGAAAGAGTGATGACATCGTCCATTTACATTATCTCCACGTATTTGATATATATTAATCATTTATAATTAGATGCCTCATAAGCACGACTGCCACAGAACATATAGTTTAAACTTGTCTTCAAGTTCTCTGGTAAACAACAGCTCACAATTTCAAAATTTTTTGACTACAATATATCTGCAACTTGACCCTTCAAGAATGTTATTCAAATCTTTCTTTTCGATTTTGTTACTGAATACTAATCAATCTCTCAAATATTTAAATTCCTTTTCGTAATTCATGAGCATTTTAATAGAACGTTAGATCTTTTTTTAAACGTTTGAACCAATTGTTTTTAACTAAAATTTCAGCCAAAGGTTTTTTATCCAAATATTTTTCAATTCACAATAAATCCACTTGATGTATTCTAAAATTGCAGAATTTGATAAAATATGGCACAATAGTTTGGCAGTTTTTGGTCGATGTTCTTATTTATGGAAACTTATGTAAGATTTTTTCCTGACTGTCTCAAACGCCATATCAAAAAAATAACCATTTTCTTAACGGAAATTAATGTATTTATGTGAAAGCATATCTGCTCATATTAAATCATAAGGGTGAAAAGACCTAATTGCAGTTTTGTGAGCAGAATTGAACTGGAAATTTTTGTTTAACTTGGAATGATATTTTACTTTTGCTAAATATTTACATGAATTGATAATTTCTCTAAATTCGGGAAATGTAAATATAACAAATAATTTGCATGATGTAAACTAAAAGAATAGTTGAAACAATAGATATCTTTTAAAGCTTCTACAGCTTGAAAGCCTACATATCACATTGGAAAAATATTTTTCCTAAAATCGTAGAAATGGGTAATGTCGTTTGGTTTCCAGTCCTTTTACGCCAAAAGTAACTGCTTACTATAACACCCTATGATAGAAAGTGTCACCAGAAATACTTCTGAAATATCTGTGTAGGGCTTTGTAATTCATCAAGGACTCAGTTTTAAACCAATCGCGTGTTTGAATGTCCTCAATCACGATTTCGTATATACACTTATAAAATACGCGACAGAATTCGAAACTTTATCCATTTCTGACGAACGTTCAGTTGCCATCGTTTAGACCACTGCGCCACTGGAACAACAAATTATATTTCCGATGTGATTTTGAGAAGAAATCAGCTCGTACCGTAAACTTTGTGCATCATTCAAATATAATGTTGCATTATTTTCCATAGTGAATGTCAGAGAGAGTAAGTACATTTATTTATGAGATAGTATTACAATCAACCACACTGCTCGTCTTCAGGAGATCAGTCCTTACGTCAACTATCGGCGGTCGAAGTAAATCCTTAAGCGACATTTATGAGTTGTTAATCTGTTATTGCTTTTTCGTTGACTTGTTAATTCTAAAAAATAGTGCTCCGTACGTCTCATATATTTTTCAAATTGATTGGTATAAAGATTTTGATCTATATGTTTCAATCTCTTATGCTCACCATTTCAAAAACTGGGTTTTCAAGAATTATCTACGTCTTTTTCGGTAGAACAGGCTTTGATTTCTGAATATGTATAATTTACCAAATGTTTCGGGGCAACGAAAGAAAATGTTTGATTTTGAGGACATAAACAACTTTTCGCGCTGAGAAGCACCTCACCAGCTGTCAAAAACGGTGAAATATCCATTTAGGAAGAACCTTAATTCTCATGTTCACCGACATGAAAATCTTCCTGATCCACCAGAGATATCTCACCAGATTATAGATAAGAGACATCAATTTGTGTATTTGATAATTAGCAGACCAAATAATCATACGCTCTAGTGACTTTGGCGACATTATGTAACCCTAATCGTTGAAAAGGCTAATGGAGTGTGGCGCAGGTAGAAGATTCGTAAACATCCTTATGCAAATTAGCGTCTGAAGCCTTGCAATACATAATTCACAAATTTTGTTAAAATAGGTAATTACTCGAGAGCTCACTTATCCCGCCGCGCTTACCGTGACATTTTGTTAGCACAGATCTTCGGTTCGAAAGATGTTTCACGATGTAGAATTTACCAAAAGCAGCGGTTCGGAAGTCTGATGGCATTCATGAAACAGATAGGGCACACCAGGTGGTAGCAGATTCCACAGCAGTGTCACAAAATGTCATTTTGCGACTTAGGACAGCATTATAGTATACGAGAACTGTCAAAGGAGCGCCAGGCAGCGGACTTTCAAGAGTACATATAAGAAGCTACACTGTTTAAGATTAAACAAATAATTTTCAGATATTATTATATTTCACTGAAAAGCATTTTCCTGTGTTAATTTATTTACTTTTTTCAGTTTTGATTTTTATAGTAATTTCTTCAAAAAACACAATACATATAATTATCTTTCATTAGAATTTTCTTCATCGGGAAACAGATTTTTCTGTCGGGAAATCTACTCGTTCCTTTGAGGAAAGTGGAGATCAATGAATGGAAAAGCGACAAGGGCTTTGTACTAAATTTTTGATAACCATAGTATAGTGCAACGGTAACATTTTTGTTAGGCAAACGCCCTCAAAACTTTTGTTTCTTCCTTATTCCGTATATCGAAATTTAGTGCCTTTAAAATATATATATATATATAGCAACATTTTAGGCTCTATGGCATTTTAGGTGCTATCACGCAGTTATTTGCTATCCTATTTAAGGACGATAACTACGCAAGGACAGAATTTTTGAAACACAATGCCCATCTCATTACGTTTTACATTTTCTTCCTTTTTTCAACTATATAACGTTGCGAAAGGAACAGAGCATCGTGCCATTTAAAGAGATCCAGGACTTTTGTCTCTTTGTAAAATTTTAGTAAATAATTTTAGACCTCCCCTTTCCCCTCCAACATAAAAACAACAGAAATTCTGAGATTTTTATTTCTAGATAAATAAATGGAAAAAACTCTATACTTTCTATGTTAGTTTTGGACAGGGAAGCCTGCAAAACCTTCTTCAGTATGACAGGGCAGAGCTTTTAGTAGTAAATTATATAATACGGCTTTAACCGCTGCAGGAACCGAAATTACTTAGCTGCACAACAGTTAATAATAAAAATAGATAAGTGCTGAGAAAATTTATCTCTGTGCATTTACTAGTTATTTGGATTCGCATGAATTTGTCGTAAGAAAATAATACGTAGCTTACCAGAAGCGGCATCTAGTTTTATTTTTGATATCTTAAGTAAAGGTTAACACCGTAGCTGTTTCAATTTTTAACTGTGATTTCGTTCCTTACTATTACCTTTTCTTGCGGTCAACACACTGTTTGATCTGTGTATTTCACTTAGCATTATGTAATGGAACTTCAATCAGAAAAATGCATCAGTGAGTTTTGAACATCCTGTATTTTTTAAAGTTCAAGTGTTTTTTTTTTATTTTCTTAATCCCTGGGAAGACGTTAATCTCACTCACTGTTAACCTTTCTAAATCCGAAGCACTTTCTGTACATTTTTAGATTGCCATGCTGCCAAACGAATGCTCCCTCCTCATGTGGCAACGGCATTACTTTTCTGTTGTGTATTGGTGCGTTTTCGATATATGTAAGCCCGTATCAAGTAAACGCCGCCATGTGGATTTTGCGTCATTCATGATATTGCGTTTTTCACGTTAGTTTTGAGCTCCAGTGTACAGAAACTCCTGTACACAAACAGTTCACATACTATTGAATATGAACATTCTGTAGTCTATTTTAGTAATGATGACATATAATAGTAACAGATAATGATAACAGACCTTTCATATAGACCATCGAAATGGTAACAATATTTTAATATAGACCAAAGGAAACAGTAGGCATGAATTATTTCTGAACAGCGCGCAAGTAGTCGAAATCAAAGGGATTCAAATTTATTGCGATGTAACAAACTAAATCCTGATACACGATCCAATATTACATTTACTCCCCGTGAATAACCCGACGGACAATAAGGCATTTACTGGTGTTTCCCTTGGAGCCTTAGTTACTTATTTTTTCCGTTGAACAAGAGATTTTCATTTCTTTTGTTTGAAAGTGGTTTACCAGATTCACATGTGACGATCAGATCATATGTAGAGGATTTTAGAAAAGGAGTGTCTGATCCCAGGTCTAAAACAACCCTTGGAACTAGGAAGCTAGCAGATTTGGACTAGAGTGCTCGATAGGAAAGTGACACGGAAGCGAAATAGAAATGTGGATGAAGACCCCCTTATTTATCACACGGGGTCCGACGGTTTAACGTGTCCATCCGACGCACAGTGAATGGGCACGTTAAGTGGATCAAGCGTTCCTACCTGCCAGGGATCGAACCTGAGGTCTTATCCGTGGCAGTCACGAACGTTGCCCACTAGGCCACCCGCGGCTCTCACATCAGAACAAACTTGCTAAACCAGTAAAATGCAATTTTTAGGTGAAATTATTGCACATATATTTTCTGCCAGAAATATATTTATCTCTGATTTCTTTTAATTACTGTAACTATTTAAAAAATCAGATAATAATGTAATTAGTATAGCAGTAATCCGAATTTATTGGTGTAGAACAGAAATCAATGTTTCCAAGCTTTCGCACATCAACCAAATGGCTTTTTCATGGAAGGTGGGCACCAAGCTGCAAACTCAATAATAGAACGCTTCAGTACATTTAACGTATTCACTTGACTTGCCCCCCAAAACGAATATGCTAATGTAATTATTCATTCAAAGACACGAGACGCCATGTTATTACAATGATGTTGTGCAATGATGTTTAGGTTGGTAGCAGACGTCATTTCTTCCAACACGTGAATGACTGGAACAAGTGTTTACTGACGTAATATTACACAAAGCGTTACACGTCCTCAACAGGCTTTGTTTCCGTCCCACGTTCCATCTTGGTGGACAACGCGCACCCGTTGCCCACCAAGATGGAACCCAGGTAAGCAACGCACACGAACCTGGCCGTCCAAACGGTTCAACACGAAACAAGATTCTTCGGACTGGACATCTTCTAATCGAGCATGCTCCTTTTCTGATGATGGTATGCCTTTTGTAGGTGTTTTCGACGGTGATTCGTAGTTAGAATGGGCATTTGGTGGGACCTACGTAGCCGCATTTCCAGCGGAGTTCGTTGTACTGTGTTTTGGGACACATAACTCCCGTCACCAGCAATCAAATTAGCAGTGAGGTGCGCCACAGTAACCTTACTATTGGTTCAAAAAGTACCTGATAGTCTTTGCTGTCCTATAGAATTAACGAGCCGTGGACACCTTTTCGCTCTTCAGACCACTTTTCAATTGATTGGCCACAGTTAGCTAACTTGAAATAAGCTCCAGAAAGATGCGAATGACAACTCGCGCTTAACGATATTAAAAAATTAATATTCCTTCTTCGGAAACAAGGTAATTGGTTGAAATATATAAATAGCTACAAATTTTGAAGATGACAATCCGATTTTTGGCGTAAATGTGACAAGGATGGTAAGTCAGATAATATCTGAAAACTTGAAAATTTTTTCATCGTCCTGGAGCGGGACTCGAACCCGCGTCTCCCAGAAAACGCCTAGGTATGCTAACCACTACACCACCCAGAACGACCAAGCTTCAAGTTTCCGATCAATTTGAATTTAACCATCACAGGATTCGCTAGTCGAAGCAACCGGCATTCATGTTTAGCGAATCTGGAGGTAAATAATCCTATCCCGTGATTGCCCGGAGAAGCAGATAAATCAGATTCGCTAAACATGAATCCCGTATTTCTTTCATGATTTATCTGCTTCTCCGGGCAATCACGGGATAGGATTATTTACCTCCAGATTCGCTAAACATGAATGCCGGTTGCTTCGACCCGCGAATCCTGTGATGGTTAAATTCAAATTGATCGGAAACTTGAAACTTGGTCGTTCTGGGTGGTGTAGTGGTTAGCATACCTAGGCGTTTTCTGGGGGACGTGGGTTCGAGGACGATGATAATTTTCAAGTTTTCAGATATTATCAGACTTACCATCCTTGTCACATTTACGCCAAAAATCGGATTGTCATCTTCAAAATTTGTATTATATGGCGTACTCCCGTATTTCTTTAATGATATAAATAGCTATTTTTTTATTTTACTGCAAACTTTGCGAAATATTATTTTTTATATGTATGAGTTTCTTCGTCTTTTGTAGATTGATAGCTTTGTTTGCAATTTGAAACGGTTATTTAGCGTCAAATACGTGTTATTTTCATGCTGTGAAATTGTACACATTGTCTTCTGCATATAATTTAGAGCAGTGATTACCAATGTAGGGCAGACCGAGCCCCACCATACAGTAAAGTTAATATCCGACGGAGAATTACAAAAAATTCAATAACTGCTTTCTGAAATTCAGTATTAAAAAAAAATGACATCTTATAATTTTGACTATAACCTTACTCAGGTGTTGCTGATTTCACCTCTATTCATAATTTGTAATTAGACAACATTTAAAAAAGTGATTTTACATAATATTTTAATAAAAACAGTGAGACTTGCCAAAATTTCTTATGATAGCTTTGAAACGACTTCCATTTCTGATGTAGCAATCCTGAGAATATCTGATCCTGGCAAACCAGTTAATCTTTTCCTGGATTGGCAGCCTTCATAATAGAAATAGTTGTCTCACAAATTTTTATTTTACAAAATATATATCATTGTTTAACAGCCCATTTTCTCAAAAGTGGGTCCCGTTCTTGTGGAAGTAATTTTCACAAGTCAGATACAGTTTTTTTCTGTTCTGTTAACAGATGGTTCATAATCTGATTCACACTCTGTTCTGTCGGCTAATACTTCACCCTGCAATTGAATGCGTTATTAAAAATCTCCATTTGTGGACGTAATATTTCAAAAGCTTGAAATCGTCCATTAAATTCTGAAATCTGCTAATCATTGCGATCTGAAAACTTCATAAAGTTAACACTCTCTAATGAAATGAAAAACTCACCGTCCATGTACGATATTTAATAAAATATGAAAGATATTTGCAGTTAAAATACCCCACTAGCTCCTTCGGGGTAACATTCAACCCATCATCAGGTGAAACAGAAGCAATGTAGAACTCCCTATACAATACTATATAAAAGAGTACTACTACATTGCCTGTGTTCAACCTGATGATGGGTTAAATGTTACCCCGAAAGTGTTAGTGAGGTATTGTAACTGTAAATATCTTTCATATTTTATTAAATATCGTGCATAGACGGTGAGGTTTACATTTCCTTTGACATATTGTTCGAAGTCATTATTTTATCGTTAACACTCATTGTCACTAAAAATTGCTTACAATAAAGAAAATGAACCACATCGTTCTTTTGCAAAGTCAGTTGAAATACACTGCTGGCCACCCAAAATACAACACCAAGAAGGACACGAGATAGCAAAGCCAGATTTACTGGACACATAACAACCGATACAAAGATGAAACGATTGAGCATACAGGCCCGTGCGACTTGCGGAACACGCAGACATCAATAATTCGTGTGGCTCGTTAGGCTGGCAACAACGGCCGCTACACGCCGCGGCATCGAACGAAAGAGGTTTTGGATGTGGGCTTGCGGTATGCCAGTACAGACTGCCTCCATACGTTGCCACTGTTCATCAGGCGTAGCCGCGGGTGGTGCTTGCCGGGCCACTCGGTTTGCCGATCGGAGACCAGACGTGTTCGATGGGCGACATATCGGGAGAACAGGCAGGCCACGGCAACAGTGACAACTGGTGGGCCGTGAAGAATTGTTGCACGATGCGTGCCACGTGGGGGGCGCGCATTGTCCTGTTGAAACGTGGCCGCTGGTCGGTCCTGCAGGTAAGGGAGGTCTACAGGCTCCAAAACGTCGGAGATGTAGCGGTGGCTATTGAATGTACCAGCGATGCGTACAAGAGAGGTGCTAGTGTCATATCCAATTGCGCCCCAGACGAAAACGCTAGGCGACGGACCGGTATGCCAATGCATAATGCAGGCTTCATACATTCTCTCGCCGCGGTGCCCCAACACGTGTATCTGATCATCGTGGTTTTGCTGGCAGAAGGGGGATTCGTCGGAGAAGTCACTGTCGTGCCATTCCGTAGTGCAGGTGCGGCGTTCAACAGCCCACTGCCGCCACATTCGCCGGTGGAGTAACGTCAATGGTAATCGGAGCATTGGGCGGCGTGCGACAAATTCCCGCTCCTGGAGGCGACGTCGAACGGTACGTGCTGACACAGGTTGTTGCGCAACACACCCTAAATCCTGCGCTAACGTTCGTGATGTGGTAGTGGAAGCCGTCAATGCCCGCCGCACAACATACCGGTCCTCTCGTTCGGTGTGCCACGGCTGCGGTAATCGCTCACGTCGGTCCGTCCGTCATCCTGCACCCACCGAATCCATACTCGTCTCACTGTTGCTGGATGTCGTCCCACACGGGCGCCGATGTCTAGGTACGATAAACCGCTGTCGCGATAAGCCGCTAATTGCCCTTTGTAGAACACCGAAACGTGCTGGAATGACTGCCGTATTCTGCGACGAGGCATCAGGAATCTTCCCATGCACAGGGCCGGCAGGACATTACATATCCACTACTTACACCCCGCCTTCTGTTCCCCCTTCTTATAGTGCTTCTGGGTGGCTTGCTGGGTGCACATGATTTGCATATGTCCTGCAATGCTAATCGTTTGCATGCCCTATCGCGGGCGACGCATGCTGCGAATTTCAGGCCAATCGGATAGTTCCTTTTTGGTGGGGCATTTTGGGTGGCCAGCAGTGTAGATTCATATTCTCATGAAGCCATGAATATTTCCCTTGACTTGAAAAACTCACTGCTTTCCCCCTGTATCTGTAAATAGGGGACATTTAAATGCTGAGTAACGTCTGTAAGAATGCCAAGGCCCGAATAAAAGTAATATGCTTGAGTTTATTTTGAAGATCAAGCGCATATGATATGGTGTCTCGTAGTAAGGCAAATATTCCGTCTTCAGTTTAAAACTCTAAACATTTTCTTCGACTAAATCACCCCATTTCAGCATGTAACAGGAATTCGCCATGGGGGAAATCCACTTCAAATAAAGAAAGATACTTTCTGTGACTAAGACAGCTGTTTCCTCATCTGATTAAATCCGTTATTTTGGTCACAACAGCCATAGTGTCAACTGTTTGACGTACTTTGCACACAGCCCTCCTTCGTGAACTGTGCAATGTAATGTAGGTACATCAATCTTGGTTTTCTTTCATCAGTCAAACAAAACTAGTTTTCTTACCAATCATGGTCCTACAGGCATCGGTACATACAGCAGACAACTTTTCAAATCCACAATATTCCTCCATTGCATTTCGAACAGCAGAAAATATGTCTTCTCATTAATTGTACTATGCAAAGAGCAAACTTTCAACAACTCTTTTTGATCAGAAGAAATCTCCGCTGGTAAATTTTACTAAAAATAGGAGCTGAGCAGTATCTGTGATGTCTGTACTTTCATCAAGTGCCAATTAAAAGTAGGCAGCAATTTTAATTAAAGAATTCAAGATGGAAAACAAATGCAAACTATCTTCAGTTCTCCTTGTAACAGTTTGTTTCGATGAACAGATGAAAATTCATTCCTAACTTTTTTTCTGCCTAAAACGCTTCTGCTATTTTAACTGCACAGATTCATAAAAATTCTTCGTCATTAAACGATTTCGTTGCTCTTGTAATTTCGTAACTAATTTCATTGGATGCTAGGAGTGATGTACGTGAATCTTGTTCATATTGCTTAATACATATTTTTTTCCGTTTTATTTTCTTCCTTAATTATTCAATAGCACTGTTTGGAGACTTACTGGAAAGTTTTTTTTTTGGTATGATTTATGATGTATGATTTTTAAGATTGCATTCGTTTAATAGGGCTAACACTTGAAGGCAAACTAAGAATTGATGTCTGTTATAATTACTAAGAATAAACAAATAATGAAACTCCCATTGTGTTTGAAATACGCGATTTTCTCTGTCCACTTTCCTAAATTTAGAAACATCTTTCTTTAGGAACACGCGAAAAACAAACTCTATACATCTAAGCACGTGCTAGAGGTTGAACAGCCTGCAGTGAGACACGCAAGAGAAAGTGGAGGAAATTCTTGGCGAGTGTAATACTTCCGGAGTGCACAACTGCAAATCTCAAAATAATGGTTTTACCTGAACACTTCAATAGCGTCCTTATTGTGACGTGACAACGTCAGTGCTGGGTGTAGACATGGTGGGAGGGGATGAAATCCTCCTGCAAGAATGAAGTAGTTTGTGCGTTCCTAACCAGTGAAACAGGCGAGTAACGAAAAGGAAGGTTTAATTAGGAATTAATGCTTGCGGTGATAATTGAGGAATGAAAGTAAGCTGCGTGAAGATCTGAATATTTCTTTGACCAAATATAACATTGATTGAACGGACAGGTTCAGGTATGTGAGCAAAAATGGATACTTCCGCAATTTAATCATAAAATGTATTGAATAAATTAAGATTAACAGGGGGAACCTGATAAAAAAACTAGCGAGCCGCCATTTGTCCGTCACTGCTATATACCAACTCCTAGTCAGACAATCAAATTTTCGTCGCAGGACTACGTAGAAATTGGACATAATTCCTCTTTTACATTCTTGGATATACAATTTATACCGGGATCCTTGTATCAATCAAATCAGCACTACAGTATACAGGAAACCAACTACCTTTACTTCAGTGATACCCGAGGACACCGCTCGCCAAGTTAATTATAAACTATCCTCTATTAGATTTATGCTACGACCCCTATTTACCCACTGCACAAATGAAAGTTACAAAAATTCTGAAATCGGCAAGATCACAGCTATAGCAGAATAGGATGGTTCCCCGAAATCCATCGTGACACTTCGAATTAGTTTTACCACTCTTTGGCAAAATACGAACCCACCTAAATATGTGGGATCATTATCTTTTTGAATAGAACTCACAAATTTAATAAAAAATATCTGAAAAATACATCAAATGAACTTCGGAACAGAACTAATAATATACTTACTCTTAGAAAAAAAAAGTGCCGTGGCCTGGTAACCTGTGAAAATAGATACGGAGTTTACAGTATCCCACAAAAGGTCTTGGATTCAGAGGACGATGATGAGATCTACATCGGAATATCAAAACACGACTCTCAGAAAATAAATATGATGTAACGACAGCATCAATGGCTGCCGGATTATTCAGGCCAGTTCAAAATGGAAACGACTACCTCTTGTGGGGCGAGACCTCACACATAGCAACCACACATTCTAAATTCAGGAACATTTTCACTGAGAGTCGTTCTACTACTGCCCAAGAATCTTACAGTTGAATGATGACTGACCTTTATTTGTTCCCATACCATGGATGACACTATTCGTACAATCTGAACGAGGAAACAAGCTGTACCACAACTCTTAGCAGGATAGCTGACTCCGAGTTACAATGGTACTCTAATGCACATGTGTACTACGCACATCATGTTACGTACAACTTCTTATATATATATATAATATACATAAGGTGATGCTTCGCGTATTTAATATGGAGTGCTTGTCTGAAGATGAACAGTAAGTAAGTTTCGAAAGATCTCATACTTCATCTGATATATTTTTAATATTAAAAAGTTTTGTGTTATAGATTTTAATCTGAACTAGAATCGTGTTTAAACGACGTTTGATAGCAACTAATACTCAGCAGCACGACGACTTTTAATATCTATATTAGATGTCAGGAACCCCCATATTCTTTTAATTTACATGTGAGAAGCTACTCACTTACACAAAACCATTTTGTCTAAATACTTCTAGTAGGAGAAATTTATATTTCAAATTTTATATTTATTTATTTTTAAATTACCAAAAGTTAAGGTTTGCATGTTCAGTGTTAGCCAGACCAATAATTATTCAAATATAATTTCTTAAAGTTGTTTATTAAGAACAAGGAATTCTGTGTCACAACCGAAGTAAGTATGTGATAAGGACTAAACATTGAGTGGAAAATATGTGAGAGTTATTTCATGGGTTCATCAGACATGGCTTACGCAGTAGTCTTCTTTATAAAAAAAGAAACAAAGGGACATAATTTTCTTTCTACGCTTATTAAACCCAATTAGTTAAGAAATTCATGCAGAAAATAGAGATATTTTCACATAATAGAAATTAGCTTCATTTCTTTGCATTTGATGAAATTAGGAGCTGCACAATTACGTATTTCACACTAAGATGATTCAGCAAATGTTAATGAAGCATGATTCAAATAATGTTTTCCTTTTCCATTCATTGCTAAAACCTGAATGTAACCGAACATATAAATAGTAATAAAATATTCGACATGATTATTTTTACGAATCCACAGAGAGTGAATCTTGTGTTGGTTGTCACCTGCCAATCAGTTTTGTCTGGCACGGATGTTATCACTCACAAAAGCACTGCATCAGAGACCATTATTTGGCGGCCGTAGACAGCCATCTTTGAAAAACATATGAGAATACATTAGCTCTTGACAGTCTCGAATATCAGGAACTTTTGGAAAAATATTTTCTTCAAAAGTTTTAAAAGGATAAGGAAAAGACGTTTCGCTTAAAAACACGAAACACCTGATCCTCTTTCACTCTCAGTCAATAGCCTTCACGAGATTGAAAATTGATGATGGTCCTTGTGGTCAGCCTATCAAGTACATAGCCTTTTATCAGCTGACGGAAACGTTTTCTATTAACTAAGTTACGCATGATCATCGATCTTTAATTGTCCTGAGTAAGGGCGTGAAGCCCACAACCCAGATTGTCCCATTATTCTGACGAACAAAGCCGTCTCACGTTATTACCGTTTTGTTTCAACAGCCTTATCCTTCGATCCAAATTGCAAAATGAAAGAAGAGAATGGAAGGAAGGGGGTTGACAAAATTTGCATCAGGTCTAAATTGTCGTAGTGCTGCTATTGCGTGTTCGTCATTTTGCTTTACGATTCCTCCGGGGACACATGGGATAAAGATCTCACAATTTGCAACAACGTGTATGCTTCTTTAAATCCCAAAATAGCAGGGAAAATGAAAGATTTAAATTTTATCATTAGAAAAGCGGATAGAAGGATAAAAGTGAGTTCTAATGCATTAGCATTGAGACAATTGGTCCCAAAATTCAATTGTGGATGAATACAAATAGGAAGTATGTTGCCAAAGAAAACTAAAATTCTGAACGATTGAGAATAAAATAAAAACAAAGGAACGAAAGGAAGCGCCAAGTAACTTATGGAGAAGTAAACGGCATGCAAGTCGGTTGGATTTGCAATGCTATTGCAAAAATAATTCCTATAAGCAGCTTTATTTTACAAAATAAAACAAAAGCATGCGAATTTGCCGAGTAGCTTGGTACTGCAAATTCTTTGAGAGTAAGAAATGGATAACGAGAAAGTTTCCGAAAACATGAAAACATGGTTTTCAGAGAGATGTGTGGTGAAAACCGAAATGTGGATGTAGAAACCATTGAAGAACGGAAAGAGATAGTAGTGCCTTCTACATAATGCGCGAATATAGCTACAGCGACATTTGGAATGATGACGAAACGCATTTCTTTGTTCAAAAACGATACCAGATAGAACTTAACTGGCCTCCCCGGTGGTGCCGGAGTCTAAGCGTTGGCATATGACCGGTCACGGTTTGTCGAGCTCCCGAGTGAGGCTAAGACACGTGTTGTTTACTTAAGATTATCGTCTTTAATTTGTGTTTTGTGTCGTCTGTGTCTCGTATATTCAGTTTTAATTCACGGGAAGTGTATCTGTGTGCTTTTTGTTAGATTTTCGTGTTTTTGTTTCAGCGTTGGGAGTTCCAGCACTTCGCCTCGTGGTTTTAGGGTTAGCGGCCGAGATGGCTGCTTCCCGCGAGCTCATTCAAGATTCTTCAGCTATCGACTCTTCTGTTTCTGCTTCAGTGTCAACTACGGCTGTTACAAGCGTACATTTTATATCTTCCAGTCCTACTGCTTCGAATATGCTGTATCATAATCCTACTGCTTTGGGTGCTGGGTCAAGTGTTGCTGACCCACCCCCTCTCCGCTCGTATAATTCGACTGATCGTATTTCTGCATTATCTTCAAGTGCTTCTGCTGCAATGCTTCCCGAAATTACTCGGGAGACTGTGTGCTTAAGATTCGACTAGCAGATGCCTCACCTAAACGTAAGGAGTTTATTTTTACTGAGTGTTTTTATTCCATCTCTTCGCGACACCCCTCCCACTCTACATGTTTCCGTTATGCGTATTGGAGGGGGTGTCGTAGTGCATTTTGTTCACAAAACTGCAGTCGACACTGTTATAGCGGCTGGTATTGACATTGCAACCGTGTACCTACAACCCGTTGCTGTTACTCAACGCCCAGTTACAGTAAATCTTTCCCCTGTGCTTACCTCTGTTCCTGATGACATGTTAATTGAAGCCATTAGCACCCTCGGCCAGGTTGTCGGGGTGATGAAGTTTCTTCCTGCAGGTGCCAGGGACTCACCTTACAATTTTGTACAAGGTACCGACGCCAGTATCGCGTCATTTCCCCCAATGACCAAGCCATGTCTCATCGCCTAGCCAGTTTAAACCTGATCACCGATACTCGTACTTATTCATTTATTCTGTTTGCGAGTGTGCAGTGTTATAGATGCCGGGCAGAAGGTCATTTGTTTTATGCCTGTCCCCACCGTGTGTGTGATCCAGATGCAGCCGCTCCAATGGAGGCTCCGTCATCTCCTTCATCCACCACTTCTACTGCCGCACAAGTAGTTAGCCAGCCTGCTGCGCAAATTTCTGTTTTCAACTTCTTCCCCATTGATTGCTCCTCTGATACCTATAGCTACCACATCTAATCTTCCTGTTCCTGCTGTGTGCGCGTTCCTAAACGATTCATCTGTCTCCCAACCAGTTCCCTAACTGTCCCAGCAAGCTCATCTCGACGACAGTTCATTTACGCCTCTTTCTTCATCCGTGGGTTCAACTGGTCCCATTACTACTGGGAAGCGACCAAGTTCTCCAGCGAACTCTCCTCGTTCTTCACGTTGCTTCAGACGTATCAAACAAAAAAGTGCTACCAATTATTCCGCCTCTCCCAGTGCTGAAGATTCATCTTTTGCCGCGTGTTCTCCAAATTCCTTTGCCTCTCTCTCTCTCCTCATGATGATATGTATGTTGCTGCTGTCTGCAGCGACTATGTTTCCGTTTGCTTCTGATGATGACCCCCTCCTCCCAACCTGCCTGCTTTGTTCTCTGTTTTTATCATCGCTCACCTACAGTGATTTAATACAAATATTTAACGTGGACCAGGGACATCAAACAAAGGTCTTCGCTCTTTCCACGTTTATAAGTGAGTCACGGAAAAATTATCATTGGCCGCCACGGGGAGTCGAACCTAGGGTCTTCCTTTTGCGCGCCCGATATGCTTCCGCTACACCACAGCGGCCTCGAATTCCTCCAGACTCACACACGCTAACAGCCAAGCCAATTAGAATTGGCAGGCTCCAAGAAGCAACCTGCGAAACTATTTTGGCAGTTAGCGTGTGTGAGTCTGGAGGAATTCGAGGCCACTGTGGTGTAGCGGAAGCATATCCGGCGCGTAAAAGGAAGACCCTGGGTTTGAATCCCGGTGGCGGCCAATGATAATTTTTCCGTGACTCACTTATAAACGTGGGAAGAGCGAAGACCTTTGTTTGCTGATACACTGATTTACTTGGCCTGATGCAACGTCCCCTCAAGAAAAAACTGCTAACGTTACCGTGTATTACACTGTAAAAAATTGCCGTGAATTGTCGGTATTTCAACCGTATTAAAACGGTTTACGGATCGTAAGCACGCCAACGGGCGATGAACCGTAAATGTTCGGTAAATAAACCACATGTTCACGGTGTTTAAACTGTTTTAACCGTTACGGTATAATACCTGTTTTTTACGTGCTGTCGAATGGCAACATCTCACTGGCCGCCATATTGGCATTAAGCGATGGAAGCATGGAAGTCTCTATGTAAAGTAAAGGTAACTCGTGGCGTGTGACTATGTTGCCGATTTATCGTTAAGCACCGCAGCATTTATTTTCTGTAAGTATTTTTTTGTTTTGTGTAAGTTACAGTGCATTATAATGAGAATGTTAGTATTAAGTGGTTTTGGTAACATCTGGCAGGCATAAGAATTGAAACAAGTCTGATTTTTATTTCATGTATTTCATTCAAATTATTTGTTAGGCCGCACAAGTTAAGTAAAGGAATGCAGTAGATAACTAGTTTTCCTCGCTTTTCCTGTGACTAGGGTGATAGTAGTTTTGGCGAACGAGGTACAAATTGCATAATAGTCAATTTCACCCAGACCACGTTGGGGCCAGGAAATTTTTATTTAGCACACAATCGTAGGTGCTAAAAATTCTAACACCATGCTTCCTACATCTTATATATCATCATCATCATCATCATTGTCAACCATTATTAATCCACTGTTGGACGAAGGTCTCCCCAAGTTTCCTCCACAACGGCCTGTCTTGTGCCAGTCTCCTCCATGTCACTCCCGCATACTTTCGAATTTCATCCACCCATCTTCCATGTGGTCTTCTTCTGGGTCTTTTCCTGTCCCTTGGAATCCACTCTAAAATTTCGGCTGTCCATCGATGGTCTGTTCTTCTGGCAGTATGTCCAGCCCATTGCCATTTCAGGGATTTAACTCTGATCATGAGGTCTTCCACTCTTGTCATTTTTCGGATCCACGTGTTCCTCTTCTTATCTCTCCTGGTTACACCAAGCTTGCACCTCTCCATGCTACTTTGAGTTGTCTGCAGCCTTTGTATGTCTCTTTTAGCTAAGGTCCACGTCTCTGCACCATAGTTAAGCACTGGAAGGATGCATTGATCAAACACTTTTCTTTTAAGACATAATGTCATATTGCTCTTGAAAATTATGCTGTTTCTTCCAAAAGCTCTCCAGGCAAGTTTTGTACGCCGATTAATTTCTTCAGCAATGTGACCCTCACTTGATATCTGCTGTCCAAGATAAACGTACGTGTCTGTTATCTCCAGCTTATCTCCATCAATCGATAAATCTTCATTTCTTGTAAAAGCATTGAACATCAGTTTTGTCTTCTGAAAGTTCATTTTTAAACCCACTTCTTTACTCTTGTCAGCAAGTTCCTGCATCATACTCTGTAGCTCTGATGGGGTACTGCAAAAATGACTATGTCATCAGCAAAACGAAGGTGGGTTAGATAATCTCCATTAATCTTTATGCCTTTGTTTTCCCAGTTCAGTGATTGAAAGACATTTTCCAATGTGGCATTAAAGAGCTTCGGAGATATGGTGTCACCTTGTCTCACTCCTTTTCCAATTTTTATGTGTGTTGTATTTTCAAATAGCAGAATCTTCGCACTTGCATTTTCATAGATGTTATTAATAATATTAATGTATGCATCTTCAATACCGCAGGATTTCAGAGCCATTGCAACTGCTGATGGTTTCACCGAATCAAAGGCTTTTTCATAATCGATAAAAGCCATGCACAATGGAAGTTCATATTCCCTCGCTCTTTCAATTAGTTCTCTCAGTACGTGGATATGATCTATTGTGCTGTAGCCACTCCTGAATCCAGCTTGTTCTCTCGGTTGAGCTATGTCCAGTGTTATTTTCAAGCGGTGTGAAAGAACTTTAGTGAAGATTTTATAAACAACTGATAGGAGGCTGATAGGTCTGTAGTTCCTGAGATCCTCAATGTCACCTTTTTTTATGTAGCATTGTAGCGTTGTTCCAATCCTCAGGAATTTTCTCTTCATTAAGGCATCGAGTGAACATTTGGGCGAGTACTGTTTCGATTTCTCCACTTGCTTCTTGTATGATGTCTACTACAGTAATTCCATCTTCTCCTGGAGCTTTTATCCGCTTCATGTTCTTGATTGCATGTGCAACTTCTGCTGGAAGGACTGGAAGAACTCTGGTACCTTTCATGATGCCTGGAGTACATGTATCATCCCTTTCATATAATTTGGAGTAGAAATCTTTCACTCTTGTCAAAATTTCGCCTCTATTTCTTGTTACAGAGCCATCTTCTTTTCTCAGTGCCATAATCTGTTTTTTTCCCTTACTGAGATGTCCCTTTGCTATCTTTAGGCTTTGGTTGTTTTCAATTGCTTTCCTTACTAGTTCACAGTTGCATTTCCTTACGTCTTCAGTGATACTTTTTCGTACTGTCTTGCATAGCTCTATATATTCCACTTTGGAAGTCACATCTTCTTTAGTTGTCCTAATCTCTCTTCTTTTTTGCATCAACATTTTGGTTTTTCCTGATAATTTGTTCACATGTAATTTGTTCTTAGACCCAGCTAATTTTTTTGCTGTTTCCATAAGAGCTTTGGTTACTTTTCTGTTAACTTCAGAAATATCCACTTCTTCCGATGTTAGGCCTTCTAAAGCATAGAATCTATTCTTCAGTACAAATTTGAAGGTATTATGGTGTTTTTTAAGGTTGGTTATGTCAATACATCTTGTTTGTCTTATGAGCTTGCTACGTTCGAGTTTAGTGTTGAGGTGCATCTCACATCTCACCAATCTATGGTCACTGCCTGTGTTAAACTTGTTTAGCACACTGCAGTCTTCTATGACGAATTTTTTGTTACACATAATAAAATCAATTTCACTTGTCGTCCCATTTGGATGTCTCCATGTCCATTTCCTGTGTGGCTTTTTCTTGAAAAAGGAATTCAAGATGAAAAACCCTTCTGCCTCTGCAAACTATACGAGAGTATTTCCACGTTGGTTTCTGTTGCTGTGACCGAATTTACCTACTGAAGTTTCATTCTGTTGCCGTTGCCCTATTTTTGCATTGAAATCTCCCATAATTATCTTCAAGTGCTGCTTACCTTTATTATTTAGATCACGAATTTCCTCATAAAATTCTTCAATTTCTTCTTCAGCATGACTCGTGGTGGGTGCATAAGTTTGAATAATCTGAGCCTGGTATCTTCTCGAGAGTTGGATAACGAGTCGTGCAGCTCCGTCAGAGGAACTTTCAACTTCTACAACTTTATCCTTCAGTTTCTTGTTTATTATAAATCCAACACCACTAGTTCTGCCAGTATCTGTCCCACGATAGTAGAAGAGATGTCCACTTTTCAGTTCAATGAGATCTTCTCCTTTTCTCCTTACCTCACTTAGCCCGACGATGTCCCACTTGATCCTTTGTAGTTCCTCTTCCAATTCAAGAAGCCTTGAATCAGAAGATATGGAGTGTCCGTTATACGTAGCCAAGGTCAGCATCAGATGGCAGCCTAGTCCGGTCCTCCGGGGATTCTTAGCACCCTCTGCCTTCATGTCGCACTGGCCGCTGCCTTGGCCAGGTACATTCCAGCTGCCGGAGACTGAGGGCCAAGATTTAAGTTGTGGAGTCATTTTGGAGGGGTTTGGCCATAACTCACCACGCTGGCCAAGCGGGTTGGTGAATGTGGGATAGCATTTCCTCTAATCCCGATGGTATAGTAATACCGCTATTGGCGGTCGTCAGAGACCCTTTAGTGGGAACAGGATGTACCACGGGAAGGCGGGGTTGACATTTGTCAAGGAGAGGCTGTGATGTTACGCATCACCTGACCTTACATCCCATCTTATATATATATATATATATATATGTTAAGGCCTTGTAAAATACTTCTTATGTGTTTGCAGACATAAAGAGATGTATTACTTTTAATATTTGTTCCTAAAGAAATGCAAACATTGAATCAAGTATAGATAACAAAAATTCGAAATGAATGCACAAAAACAGAAGTTCACACCTAATTCAGGAGTTTGTCTTTAAATAGTCTGTTTGAAGATGTTGAAACTTTTTCTGCAAACCATCCTATTGAAGAAATCTCGTGAGAGCAGTGTGTGTACCTCATCTGTGGTAATAAGATAGAAATTTATCAGAACCATTCAATTTCTTAAACATTAGGTGAAATATATCAATTCAATACACATGTATTTGTGTAGTAATAACTGCCAGTGTTTTCTGTAAAATTACAAAAAAATGACAAATATGACTCACTTATAACTCGAGACATTTCTGTGTATGTTCCATCTGTGGTAAGACTGAAATTTATCGGAGTCATTCAATTTCTTAAAAATTAGGTGAAATGTTTCGGCACACCGCTCTTTGTGTAGTAATACTTGCTAACTGCCAGTGTTTTTGTAAAAATTACAAAAAAATGACAGAAATATCACCCAACACATTACTCGACACATGTCAGGTAAACTACCAATGCTCTTAATAGCAGTTGCAGTATTTTTACTTTATTTATAAAATGAGTACCCAAAAAGGTTTCTTTCAGTGTAAACCCAGTTGTGTAGAAAGTTTACAAACGTGTCACGCAAGGCAGTAATTACATTAGAACTGCTAAGTGAGCTAAGAAAATATCTTCAACTGTACTCTGTGTAGAATATAAACATTGCTAGTATACCCCAAAAGTGCCCCAAAATCTTTTCAAATGTAAACATATTTTACAAAAATTTTATACTAAAAGAACACGAACTTTGAATCAAGTATAGACAACAAAAATTAGAAATGAATGCACAAAAACAAAAGTTTACACATAGTTCAGGAGTTTAAGTTCATCTTTAAAATGTCTTTTTCCTTGCTTTGAGGTTTGCAAAGGAGTGCACAACATTGTCGAACGATAACTGCTTCGAAATATCATGTACTAACGACATGATAGCCAGACCATTAAGTCTTTGTTGAAGCACTGTCTAACGCAAGTTATTTTTTACCAATGCCATTTTTGAAAAAGAATGCACTACTTGACAGTTGGTTATTGGTACAGTAAAACCTTCTTAACGGACACTCCCGAATAGCAGACACCTCCATTTAACGGACAGTTTTGTAGTCCCCAATGTATAGGCGTTTCTGTGTTTTTACCTCTGAATAGCGGACAGCGATTTCAGTCGAAAAAGCTAAAAATGCGTTCACTGAAGAGAAAAAGGTATGCCAAATTTTTTAGCGATGTCAAGCACACTGTATTGAAATCATTCCTAGCTATTGTTTACCATTTATTTCACGTTAATGCTCTCCATGTTGTCACTTGAGTAACCTCCGCAATCAAAGACTAACCGCAGTCCGTTAATCGTTTCCAAAAAGCAGGGTTTGTCTCGGTAGACAAAGAGTATGTACTTTCAATGCCGATGATCTGCGCTCGATTTCTGATCTCGTGACTTGTTTAAACTGTGAGGGAAGTGAAATGATTTTATTACAGTTGATGAACTGTGTATTGAACAGACGATAGATGCAAGATTTCATTTATTCACACACAACCAGCAAGAACGATTTGGTCGAAGAGACAGCGAAGTTCCTCAAGAAGAGACAGTGGACGGAGCTGCAGAAAAGGTGTGCGACATTAAAACCTTCACAGCAGCGGAAAAATGTACTGAAAAACTTCAAATTTTTTTATTAACAAATGTGATTGTTAGGGACTAACACTTTTGATGAATTTGAAAATTCATATTGAAAAAGGGGCTGTAAACGGTGAAAGAAAAAATTCAAACACTGTTGTCAGTTTTTTTTGAAGGAAGGATGCTAACAGATAAATTGATGAATTAGCTGTAAGTACTTTATCTAAGTTTTAAAACATTTGTTAATCAGAAACATGCATTGAATTACGTATATACATATGTTCGCAAATTGCATTTTCTTCATGTTTGAAAAACTCAATTATTTGAGTTACTATCAATACGTACGTATATTCAATTTCATGTCCAGTATTACTAATGTGGTTTCGGAATGTATTACTACATATATATGTACATATAAAGTATGTATATTTATAGATGTAACTTTATTTTTAACAGCAAAAGAATACCGGCCACAAAGTTCGTATTGCGCAATGGCTTTAGTAGACGGGCGTTTACCTCCCAATAGCGGACAGATTATCTGGCCCAGAGGTGTCTGCTATTCAGAGGTTTTACTGTATTACCAAACATAGTTTCAATATACTGAATAAATTTAGGAAAACAATTAAATTATTATATATATCAATAACTCATCAATAATCACATTAAATGTTTCTACTTCAAATTGTTTCATTACGGTTATTGTCATCTGCGTATTTTTATTTGATAGTGATTTGACAAAACTTCCAGGAGATTTTTCACTTAATGTTTTAGCTATTTCTTCATATTTTTCAAAATTATTTCTTTCGTTGCCAATGAAATGGGATAGTGACCGAAGAAAGATACATCCAATTAACAAATATAGTGACGGCTTTTGTAATTTAGTACTAATCTTTCCAAAATATCATGCCAAAGAGCACACATGAAAAGAGATTCAAATTTCATAAACTTTTTTGTAAGGACTTTGCTTTCTGCCGAGGTTCTAGTTTTTTTATTAAATTCTCAGATACACTATCTGGGGCACTAAAAATATTGTCCTAGTCGGTGAACACTGAACAGTGCTCTTACGCATTAATAACGACCATACCATCTAGTCGTACTCAAGCTTTTTAAGTGAAATAATTTATTATTCATAGTTTGGTTCAAATTGCTGGAAAATATGGCCCATTTATGAGGGGAACTTGAGAGAAAAAACATAGCAATGTCTGTAGGTATGTCTGTAGGTAGGAAAAAAAAGATTTGGGGCCTCCAGACAATGGAAGCTGTAAATTTAATATGAATAACTGAAATTATTTCTTCGATTTACGCTTTTTGGGACTTTTTTACCCACATGAAGTTTTCAGCCCTCAATAAAATGGGTGTTGGCACACTCATTTTGTTGGGGACCAAAAACGTCCGAAAAATCCAGCCCCTGTCAGACTAGGAAGTTGGCCCCTGAACTGACCGTGGCCCTTTAGCCCCCTCTCCCTTTAATCTGTCTCTGATATTTTCTGTCAAAGCTGCTATCATTTATCAATGTAATCCATTAAAAATTTCATTTGCTGGTTTTTGTGTTAAAATTTGTGCTTTCATCCTAATTTTTTTTATTTTCTGTGACGGACTTAAATTTTATTACATGCTGGATGGTAAACAATATTAACTGCTGGGATGCCATCTCGCCCAACTTCGAACACTGATTTTTATAAGTGGTCAAATTTTAATTTTATTTCTGTAAAAACATAGCAATTGTTACTCAGTGTTGGAGTCTTCATTGTTCTCCAGCCAATAGCTATCAAATAATTGTCTGGCAAATTCCCTTTTTCAGGCGGAGTTGCCATTGTGTTCCAAGCTTAAATTTAAGATATTCCTTAGTCAAACTCCGCATTAGGACCAATGCTAAACATAATTGTGACTCCCGTTAACCCTGTTTGCTTAATATATACACTGAGTGGCCACTTTATTATGACCACCCCCTCAGTAATTTATTGGGTCACCTTTTGATTTTAATACTGTGTCGATTCTTCGTGGCATGGACTCCACGAGATGTTGATGGGTGGTTTGTGGAATCTCAGACCATGCTTGATGAATAGGACTTTCCAGGAGTGTGAGATTGCAGGGTTGTGGATCCAGCTGTCTGATGGCTTGTTCAACTTCATTCCACAAATTCCCAATGGGGTTGAGATCTGGAGATTGTGGGGGCCACCTAAGCAAAGTAAACTCACCGGCATGTTCCTTTAACCAATCCTGTACAATACCTGCACTATGGCAAGACGCATTATCTTGTTGAAAATAGCCATCGCCATTGGGATAATCCATCCACATGACAGGATACACTTGATCCACAACGATGTTTAGATAAGATGTGCCAGTCAGACGTTTATCAACACGAAATAAAGGGCCCAAATCATGTCAGGAAAACATTCCCCAAACCATAACGTTGCCTCCACTAGCTTGAAGGGTTGTACCAATGCATTTGAGGTCCATGCTTTCGTGCTTTTTCAGCCAAATTCTCACCCGGCCATCGCCATGGTGCAACTGAAAACGTGATTCATCGGACCACATAATTTGTTTCCAATTATAGACTGTCCAATCCTTGTGCGAACTGGAGATGTTTTCTCTTGTTAACTGTAGACAGCAAAGGTGTTCGAACAGGCCTTCGACTGCCATATCTCATCCGATACAGTGTACGGCGAACAGTGCTTGCAGAGATCATTTGAGGGGATCCTTCATGAATATGGTCTGTAATTTGCTGCACTGCTGCCCTTCTGTTGTCTGTTACCAGACTGGACACTCCGTTTCGCCCGAGCAGTCACTAGTCGATAACGACCGCACGTTGCACGTAGAGACCCAGTTTTTCGGCTGACAGTCCAGTCTTTAAACACTTTAACAACAATTGCTCTGGAACATTTCACGAATGCGGCGGTTTTGGTGATACTCGCTCCATGGTTCCGAGCTCCTACAATCATTCAACATTGAAAGTCCATCAAATCGCATTTTTTACCCATCTCGTCACCTAAAAATCACTTCTACTACTGTCGCAAGCACTAAGCTTTCCCTTTTTATACTAGCCTCGCTCTTTGGCTGCAACAGCATGCAGCCATAGATTATTTGCTTAAAACTGTCAGGTGGTCATAATAAAGTGGCCACTCAGTGTATACATATGAAAATACTCAACCTTTCCGTGCAGGGCGAGAAATAACTGATTTTTGGGGGGAGCAATTTTCTCCTCAGATTTAGCGTTGCAGAGCAATTGAGTGATTACATGGAGCACTTTTCCAACTTACTTTTATTTAAATCATTTTTTTACTATAAAAAACTACTAGCTCACCTTATAATATCTATCAATAATACTGTAATCAGTAACGCAAAGGAAAATCTAAAAATATTTTAGTAGATATTGAAAATCATAGACTGCTGTCTGACTTAGACCACATCATCACTGCAAAGTGGGGCTACATGAGGAAGCTTTTTCTAGCTGAAAGCAAACACTATTAAGTTATGAATAGAATTTTATTTTTAATGCGTTAGCAAAATCGTATGCAATGACTCATTAGTGGAGAAAATCCACGTAATGATTGTGTGATCTGGGTATGATTACCTTCCACGACTTCTTAACAGGGTCAATAACATGTGTATGCTACGTGAAAAAATACCAGTAAAGAAAAGAAAGGTCCCTTGCAAACAGGAGGAAAAGATCACAGGTTGAACATTTTTATATACGTCTTCTTAGGCCTAATTTTCTTTTTAGATACTAGGGGGCTGCGCTGTGAACCATCCCTGGGAAAAACTGAACTTAAATGAGTACTACGATGCTAAACTTGATACTAGGTACACTGTTCAAACCCAGAAGATGGAATTGTAAAATAGAGATAAAAAATGGCAGCGATCGGTATGAAAACGTCACCAGCGTGTAGAAAATGATGCACTGAATAAGATATGACAAAAAAGAGCGTTGGAGATAAGCCCAGAAATATGCATAGGCTGTAGTTTATCATTACAGACAATAGCGTTTTGCCATACCCTACTTTTTTTTTCAAATAGAGATATTAATGAAAATTTCCATATTAAACTTTAAATAAGGTTTTGTAATTCAAATATGAGTTTGATATATGAGAAGATGGAATTGTAAAATTTACCTAAAAAAAATTACATATAACCTTTCATCGCTAACTGCCATTTTTGCATCGCAAAGCTTGAAGCAATACTGCATATTTTTTCCCCTGTTCCAGTGTCAATCGGGCAAGTTTCAGGAATTCTGTAGTTACTGTAATTTGTCATCATTCTCTTGATGCCAAGAACAAACATCTTGCTTTAATGATTGATGATTGGGTGTTTTGCAATCCCTGCCAGGCCATATTTATGCTGCTACACAAAGAACTAAATATGCCAGATTTAAGCCTCAACAATGGGGGGTTACACACGTTTATAACCAGTGCCGTATTTGAATGGGGGGGGGCAACCGGGCTACAGCCATAGGTGAATTTTCCTACTTATCTGTGCAATTATACGAACGCACAATTTGGTAAAAATTAAACATAATTATTTTGCAGTACTATATTTAAAACCAAACAATGGATATAAGTCCTGTGGTATACAGTTTGATATTTCTTGATCTTTATTTAAGAAATGCTGTAGCTTGTCACCTCAGCCGAACACCTGCGGTTCGTTTCCCCTCCATTGCTTACAAAATTCCAATACTGTGAGTGGAGTGGGATGGATGAGGGTCAAAGATACAATTTCAGATTTGAACATAGATGCCACCTCTGTCATGATTACGTTCGTTTTAAAATTTCATAAATAATAAACAATAATTAAAATAAAGGCACTTTTTAAAGATTTTATCAAAATAAAATACCAAAATTTGATTTTTGAATCATCTAAAAATTGCTAACAAAATATCAATATAAACTGGCGGAAAGTGAAAAAAGAATACCAAGAAGGAGACGTCTGATACCAAAGAAATTTATACAGCATAATAACGGAATACAGAGGATAACGTGATCAAAACATTATAGCAAAATACACCTGTATTTGCTGGTAAACTGAAAAATAACATTTCCATGTAACATGGTTAGTACGAAGTTGAAACGCCAAGAACTGCGTCACACTGTGCAATTCCTGCATGGAGTCTGTCGTACAGATGTTGGCTGTACGTTTGGGGCATTGAGTTCAAGCATCCTCAACCTGGATGCGTAAATCGGGGATGGTCGTGGCTGGCCGTGTAGACCGGATAAGTTATTTTCCCATAAAATCCCGCACGTGCTCAATGGGGGAAAAATACGGTGAACATGCAGGCCATGGAAGTTGTCTCGCACCCTGAAATACATGTTGCGTTGCACGTGGCGTGTGTGGGCGTGTGTTATTTTCCTGGAAAACACCACAATGGACCGACCTTACAAATTGCACAACAACGGGCTGAATGATGTTGTTGATGTAGGAGGTGCTGTTTAACGTACCCGGTACAAACACTAGTTGTGTACTGGAGGGATAGCTGATCGCTCCCCACACCAGGAGACCAGGTGTAGGCCCTGTGTGTCGCTGGCGGCTGCAAGAAGAGTGGAGACGCTCCCCTGTGCGTCTGAGAACACGCATACGGCCAGCAGAGGCTCCCAAGCAGAATTTGCTTTCATCGCTGAACACGACAGATCGCCATTGCGTTCTTCAGTGCAGACGTTGGCGATACTACTGCAGCCGTTCCTGACGGTGGGCTGGAGTCAGAGGCATACGTGCACGTAGTCCTGCATCCAGTACACGGCTGCGGATTGTTCGCACAGTCACCTCAAGTGCAACGCGCAGCTCAAATTTGCGTCGCAGTGGATGTTCTGCTTGACAACGCCGCTTTCTTATGCGTCGATCGGTCCGCTCCTCAGTCCGTCTGTGACTCCCAGTTCCACGTCTTCTCGTGTGGGAATGTTCCTCGGACCATCTACGCCACCATCGTACCAATACTGATACTTCCCCTCCAATTCACTCCGCAATACTACGATACGACTACCCGGCATTGCGGAGTTCGAATAGACGACCTCGCTCAAAGTCCTATAACTGCTAAAATCGTACACGTCTTCCATGTCCAGGCATTGCAGCTTCTTCAAGGTCTTCGCATGTGTCCGTACGCCGACGACTGATTACATTCACTTTGCCGTACTCCTTAAATACCACCGACGATAATTTGCATATTATGCCGTGCTGTGGCGTAAGCGCTCACCGATTGGTCCCGAAATTAACATCACACCTACGTAAACTCTACCCCATATGCATATGTAAATTTCATGATCGTCTGGCAATTAGTTCTTGGTGTTCTTTTTTCACTTTCCGGCAGTGTATATTAAAAGAAAAATAATGATTAGCGAGGAAGGGGGTCATCTAAATCTGGCCCTGTTTATAACAAGAAGGTCCATCTGTTTAGGATGACTTCTGAGCCACGACTGATCTTTAGTGGTCAGCAGGACTTAAACCAGCATTTGTGCCAAGTCTCAAGTTGAGCACACTAACATTAGGCCACCCTGAGCCTTTGCCTTTAAGAGATGGTGAGTGGTTAACTGGTTTTGGCAAGTGAAATGCAAGGAATGAAATGGATGGAGGAATTTATGAAGCAGCAGACTAGTGAAAATTGGAATCGGGAGCAATAAGGCCCTAACATAATATTGAGTTTTGTTGCACCTGGTTCCCCCCCCCACCTTTCGTTTTCCAGCATTAAGAAAAAAGACAAAATCCAATTACTTTTGCAGCGTGTTAATAAAAACACCAAATATGTATACATAAGCATCAGGTAATTTCAAAACGTTATTTTACCTTGGACTTCAATGTCAAATCAAGATGGCTGATGCCATAATTGGTATATCTCAACTGTCCCATGTTACCAGTTTGTCACAATAAATGAATTGAAATAATTCCAATAGAACATGCATCATGAAAGGGTGAATCAGTGAACATTTTAACCTGAATGTACCGTTAAGGCCTCTACCATGTTGCCAATCTGATTGAATATCAGTAGTGAAGTCACATCATGGCGCAGTGGTCTAAGCGATGGCCTCTGATCATTCGTCAGAACGTGGTCCGGGTTCGAATCCCGATGCGGCATGGATGTTGTGTTTGTCTTATGGCACTGGCTCTCTCCCTTCCCTGGAACCAGTGACACTAAATTAGGGACGGGCGACTGCTTATAGCCCATTGAGTTGCTCACGGTGTTTGTTAAACCCCCAATCAAAAAAAAAAAAAAAAAGAAGTCGCATCATCAGTGAAGCATTATGCTGTACCCACCCTCCATCAGTGCTAAACAAATGAGGCAGAAGGCAAAATTTCCTAGAAATGAAAATCTTATTTTTTTTTAAAGAGAAAAATAGGTGATACATCTATCAGACTTATTTAAAAATAGAAAGTAGTCATGACTAGAATCTTTTGTGCAAAGTTTATCACAACTTGTATTTCCTTTGACATCTCAGAGTCGAATTTTTTATTATTATAATACAGTACTTTCTCATATTAATGTACAGGGACGGGTTTCCAACTGGCGCGCGCCTGGGTCTCCAGAGGAGCCCCAAAAGCGTATAATTGGATTTCCAGTTTCAATATGGTTTTCACGGACAAACAAATCAATCCTTAAAGCCACCACTTTGTATTGTTAATTGATATTTTGCTTTCTGATATTAGTAACATGTATTTTTTCTTGCTGTTGCTGCTAGCCTGAATTTTCGAGTTCTTATTGATGTACTTATTTTGAAAAAGAATGGTTAAAATGAGTTAGCTTTGGTTTTAGTGGTAGGTGACAAAAGTATTTGCACTTCCCATGCTTTTCATATTTTAAGGCAAATTCTTAACTGGCCTGATGTGCTATAAATTGCTTTCATGCTACTTCCAGCCAAGGGAAAATTCCCCCTCTATTGCATTGCGATGAGGTATGTTTGTATTGGATTGGTGCAAATGAAATGTCCGGCAAAGGACCATCACACTTGGACGGTGAGAACGGAAAAGTAGAACAACGTAGTGCACGTTAATGCTGCAACCTCGCTCCTGGCACATAGATGCTCGCTCAGGCACCCGCTGCTTGCATGTAGCTGCGATGCTCGCCATGGCGCATTTACCCTGCAACTGTTCATATCGCTTTTATTATTATAGGAATCACGACTGTATCTGTTATTATCAAACAGACTTTACCAGTGTTACGGCAAGTTTTACAACCACTGCATATAAAGCCACCAGCTAAAGAAGAATTCTTTATCTATAATTAAGCTTCTCAGCAAATATGACCTGATTCTTAATCAGTTGATAGAAAAGAAAATGAAATATTTCAGTTCAACGATACAAAACGATATGTTTAAGTATTTGGCTACCGAAATTAAGAAGGAAATTATAATAGAAATTAAAGAGGCACAGTTCTGCTCTACCATTCTAGATACAATGCAAGACGTATGAAAATATTAACAAATGGGACAAATATTTAGATAAGTCACCGTCATATACAACGAAAATGGAACTCCAGTGGAAATTGAAATTAACGAAAGATTATTAGGTTTTGAAATGTCAAAGACCAAAGTGCAGTGGGACTGACAGAGGTAAAATGAAAGATGATAAACAAAAACGAACTGTTCCTTGAAAATTGTAAAGGACAAGCTTATGATGGAGCCAACAATGTGGGTGGACACTATTCTGCTGTTAAAAAGAATTAGAAAAAGATGGGAATTATTAGGAAAATCGTAGTGTAACATAACTGGGAAAAAGTTGTGCTTGATACGATGCCCTACGTGCCATTAGTTTCAGGTATAATGACATTTTAGAAGTTTTGACCTAAATCATACTAAAATTTCATAGCTGCGAAGAGAGGTCTAAAGCTCTCTCTTCGCAGCTATGAGATTTTGAAAATGTTTGGAGACCTTTTGATTTTGTTGTGATTGTTCTCATGGAACACAAAATATTGGAAATAGTTAGCAATGTGTCAAAACTTCTGCAGTCAAAGGACGCTGAATTATTAAATGCAGCTGACATGCTACAATCAGCGAGTGAAAAGCTCAGATTTAAGAGGAGAATTCAAAGATATTAAAAGCACTTCATCTATTCTTGCCAACACATGGAGTGTTGAAGATAAATTTAGCGAAACATGGTCGCATCACTCAAAACAATTCTTTGATTAAATAAATCAAGACAGTAGGTTACACAACCCCGAAGAGAATTTAAAAATTAATTAATGTCTTTTTTGCAATTATAAACATCACCATTTCTCAAATAAATTTCCATTTTGAAGGACTAAGTTCGGTAGCAAATAAATTTCCTTTCTTGCAGTCATCTAATTTGTTAAATGCAAATGAAAGTGAATTGTTGCAGGCAGCTGAGTCTTGAAGGTTGCAGTACAGAGATTATTTATCTAGTGATTTTTTGTCACAAGTACTTTCCTTTAGAAATGCTATGAGCAACCAGTTAAAAATATTTCTGGTGATTCTGTAAAAGACCTTATGGAGCTATTATATTTCAAAAAAGGAACAATATTACCCGGTGTTTTGGATCTTGTGACGGCGTTGAAATATTTTTTTGACAATCCCAGTGACTGTGGGGTACAGCAGAAAGGTCGTTCTCGTAGTGGAAGTTAGTCAAAAACTACCTTCGGTCATCGCACAATTAAAGTAGGCTTGATCGACTTGCGATGATAAAAGCATTTAGAATGACCGAGTCAGTAAACTAGACGTAAAGAAACTGATTGAAATATTCGCTAAGAACGTTAAAAGGGAATCCAGAATTTAGTAATGTAAGTTTTTTCATTTTGTGAAGTATGCTTGCTTCTTGAATGTAAAAGAGCCGCCCCGGTGGCGCAGTGGTCTAAGGCGCTGGCCTCTGATCATTCGTCCGTAAGGGGTGTGGGTTCGAATCCCAGTCAGGCATGGATGTTGTGTTTGTCTTACGGTACTGGCTCTCTCCCTTCCCTGGAACCAGTGACCCTAAATTAGGGACGGGCGACTGCTTATAGCCCATTGAGTTGCTCACGGTGGTCGTTAAACCTCCAATCAAAAAAAAAAAAAAAAAGAATGTAAACCATATGACACTAAAAAGAAACAATATCGCTGAAGTATTTAAAACTAAAAAAATGCAAACACTTGTTTTTCTTCTCTCTCAAAAGTTATTGTATTAAAGAATTAAACAGCTTTTAAGGAAGTTCGAAACCATACACTCGAAGATCAGTATTTGTTTTAGTTTGATTTGATATCGTGAGCATTTGCCATTTAAAGATTTTTCACTTTTTTCCCTGAGTACTAAGTTTATCAAGGATACTTACCGGAATAAGTAATCACATAATTAAAGCAATACTAAAGTGATCATGGGATCAATATTTATGCCGCCCTGGTGGCGCAGTGGTCTAAGCGATGGCCTCTGATCATTCGTCCAAAAGGGATCATTGTTCGAATCCCGGTGAGGCATGGATGTTGTGTTTGTCTTATGGCACTGGCTCTCTCCCTTCCCTAGAACCAATGGCTGCTCATTGTGGTCGTTAACCCTCCAATCAAACAAAAAAAATCAATATTTTTACTACAGCAAAGTCAAATATTTAACCTCAATTTTTGCATTAATTAATACCATATTGTGGGGGGCCGGTTAGGAAAATTTTGGGCGCGGGGGTGTAGATATTTGGCGTTACCCTACTGGTGATCAGATCATTTCTTTTTGCCTACAAACTTGTTCTCTTCATAAGTTATTGGAAGTGTTTATTTTGGCATAAATTAGCCTAGTGCAAATTTTGCTATGCTCTCAAGTCTCAACCTCTGTTATGGTCTTTTCTTCCTAATCTGTCAACAACTGTACACAATTCAGAAAAAAAAATTCTACTTGTCATGTGTGACTGCATTACAATAATGAACAGGCCATATCTGGTCACCACTTGCAGTGTGGTGACTCATACTTGTTACCATGACAGATCAATGTTTCCTGGTGAATTTCAATTATTTGTCATCTTTAATTGGGCTTCTTTCTAAGCTGCAAAACAAGAATGCCATGACAGACAGCGATAAATTTCCATAAACGGGTTGGAGCTAAAATTTGTTAGGTTTCCCTATTTTTTACCTGCTGACTATTTTTACAGTTCGCATGTTAGGGTGGAAAGACAGTGGCCTGGGAAAATCTTGCCTGTTTCCCAATTGTTGTTACCTAGTTTCTTATATCATGGTTGCCTTGCCCTGTGACTACCCTGCAGATTATTTTGCAGCACTGTGATATCAGTTTCTCAGTCTTAATGAACTTCACCACACCTGAGTCTTCTGTACAGTGTTCATGAAGATGCGTATTATTATTGTGTGTGTATATATATATATTTAATTTTTTTAGAAGCCAGAATTTTTATGAAATATTTCATTGTGGTAATGTCTCACTTTAATCACAGGTACTTTGTGGGAATAAATCCTTTGTGTCAATCTAAGGAAGAAAGGGAAGAAACTATGCTGAAGTGAACCCAAAAATTACGAAGCTATGTAACAGTGAAAGATCACAACAGTCGCTTGAAGGATGTAAGGCTATAAGTGACACATAATTAAAGAAGAAAAAAACATTGTCACTATGTGTATATTTATAAATAACATTGGCTTTGAAATAAGTTGATCCATATAATAGTTGAAAAAATGTACTTCACCCAATCAATTGGGGGTTCTTGATTTTTTTTTTTTTGAAAAAATAAAGAATGAAATCCAGTTGATTCAGTACTTTTCCTTCATATTTAAGTTGATACATATACATATTTATGTATCAGTTATTTTGGTAATGGTAGTCCTAAATCTTACGAAGCAGATATGTTATTATTTTTTTTGTCCGAGCACATGGAAAAATATGTGTTGGTAAATGTTTTCTAGTTCTCAGCATATGTATGATTTATTTTAAAAAATACTAATGATTCATCATTGTCTTCAAACCCACTGCTATACACCATTATCTCTGTAGTTCTGACATCCGTTTGTTATACTTGCGAACAACCTGCACTTTGGTTTTGCAACTTACCCAAAATAAACTGCGACGGTCACAACAGAAGTTGTGTATTTTGTAGGGACAAAGAATATTTGAAATGTGGTTCACATTGTGTTGTCATGCAGAAATTAACTGTTTTAGTTGTCCTTTGGAAAACTCAAAGGAAGCTAAAGCAATATAATTTGTTCTTGATTTTCAGTGACGTGAATGGTTTTAATATTTTGCACAGGACTTAATGCTCACTCACTCTGTGGCAGCAGATGGACCAACATTGCTAATGCTTCCAGAGGATGGCCATGGAGATGGCAGAAAGCGCTTGAGGCAATCTGTTGGGGAAAAGCAGAGGTGTCGTAAAGGGATTAGCCAGCACGTGTCGTGAGCATTGAGTTGAGGCGAGATGTACGAATGAGATAGAATGGCATAAATGACAATAATAGCAGGTTTGATGTACATAATGTAAATAGGTTTTTACAGTTTAGTTACAATTGTTTGTCTTTTATTACATGGTTTGGATGTGTGTGAATTTGGTGGTATGTCCATAGGTTTGTGAAGTGCATGTATGTTTAATAGGTTTCCTGAGTTGCCTAAGTTTGGATTTAAGTGTTAGTAAAAGAATTCAAGTTCAGTGTAAAATATTTGTCAAGTTATGGTGAACTTCGGGCTGTCACAAGAATGCTTTGTGTCGCCTAATTTGCTTGTTTCACACGTATGAAGAACAACAATGGTGAAATGAGGTGGGGGGAACACACCCAGCTGGAACCTCTACACAGGAAACCCAGAATCCTGACGTGCAAGAAAATGTTCAACAGAAGCTAACCTAAAAGGGTAAGCTGATATCTATTACTATAGGATTTAACAATTTCATTTCCTTCAAGTTGTCATTCACCCCAGTGATCTTTAGAGCTGCCATTACATTGTTATCAAGTTGGGTCCTGGAGACCCATAGATTTTTAAAAAGTGGCTACTTTGTGAGATATTCTGGGTCCTTTGAAAAATCAAAAGAATCAAGCGAGAATGAATATTTATACTTACATAAACAAATGAAAGATAAATGTAATGTACATTGTTTGACACTTTAATTTATGCTCTTTGAAAACAATTTAAAAAAAAATCAAGTGCTGACAATTAAATTTCATCATTTTCAACTACATTACTAAATTTTATCATGATGGAACAATTGCCCAAAGACTCACTTCTAAGTCAGCTCAGAACACCAGAGCAACTTTTTTTGCAAAACACAGGAACTGTGTGGTGACTACTCTTGAACAGTTCTGACTTTTAACGAACAGTCATTGAACTTGACGTACAACTTTTAGTAAAGTATAATCGTTCAGTGATCTCGTTAAATGTAAATTTGTTTGTTTTTCATATTTTAAATTTTAGCTATTCCAATATTGATTAAGTGGGCTGAAAGATTTAATAAATTAATCAGGACATTTGTATATTTACATTTAACCTTATATTATATACTTACATAATCTTGAGCAGTGTTCGAATTACCCACTGGTCCGCTGGCCATTGACCAGTAAAACTTCCATTGGACCACTGAACGTATTGACTTTTCTGGCCCAGAAGGCCAGTAAGTTTATATTTTTTCCCTCACAAGTTCAAAAATTATTTTTTCTTTTACCTTGCTGTATGGTTTTCCTTTAAGGCTGCAAACTAATGATAGGTTTAAAAACAAATATTGGATAATTCCATTGAAATGATACGCTATTTTCTACATATATTGTACATGTCTTAATTTTTATCTTTTTACGGACCAGTAAGTGGTTTGCAAATTCTAGTGGTCCGCTGGGCCAGTAGAAGATCTAGTTCTAATTTTACACTGATCTTGAGGGATGGTGCCTTTCTGGCTGTTTTCGTTCTTTCCCTGATCCTCATGAATTTGACTTTTGCCAAATGGCATGTTAAAAAAATACAAATTAAATGTGGAGTCATAAAAGATGCGTAGAATTTGTAATTATGGGTCTTTTCTTTTTCTATTTTTTGGGTAATTTGCGTGTTGCAGCACTGCCAGTGTCAGTAAAACTACATAGTATAGGCGTAACCACTGGGGGTCATGACCCCCCAGATTTTCAGAGTTGGGGATCCTCATGTATATATATATAATGTGTGTATGTGTGATCCTACTACCCCAGATTTTAAAACGTGGTTACGCAGCTGCTACATAGTAAATAATGCATAATTGTTTATCAGGTGAAAACGAATTGACAGTATGGGATAATATACTTACTCATTTATAAGCAAGTTTAGTGGTATTTGTATTTTGACCATTTTGTTAGACTGAGTTGCCTCCTAGTGATAACCGCATTCAAAATCTTCATATAAATGTACATCGATCAGCCACAACATTAAAACTACCTTATGGCAACTGTATACCCTGGCGGAGATGGTGCCTTTCAACAAGACTGCTCCGTGCCACATTGTATAGAAAGTCCTGGAATGGTTCCAAGAACATAACGAGGAATTCCCTTTAATACCAGGGCCCCCAAATTTGCCAAATATGAATCAACGAAGAATTCCCTATACTTGTTATGGCCTCCAATCCTATTGAACAGTTATGGTTTCAGTTAGAGGAAGGAGTACGAGCAGCATCAACTGAACCACAATTTACGGGAACTGGGATCTTCTGTTGCAGTCATGATACCAAGATAGACCTATCAACATCTCGTCGAGTCTGTCTCATCAGGTGGGAGGAGGATATACATTATATTAGATTGGTGATTTTAATGTTTTGTCAGATTGGTGTATATAATTACACTGTATTATATAGAGTTTGTACAAATTATGAACACAAAAAATTCAAATAACAAATGCACATTATAGATAAGGGAAAACATTAACACATGCAATTTTGCAAAAATAAGAGGGGAAAAATGTAACTGAACATCTTTGAGTGAGTAGTTGAAAATTTGAACTGTTTCTATATGCATAATATGCAGGTTAGCAGGCAAATTGGGCGTGTGAAGCCCTAATTTGACAAAAAAATTAATTATTAAACAATGATTAAAAAACAGTCATTAAACCAAATCTAAAAAACTGTGGTTTAACATTTTTGGAAAAAATTGGTCTTTGCACCGTATTTATTTAACAGGCTTTGCTATGTTTTTTCTTAAAACAACTGTTTATCTACCGTAATATATTTTTGGTTGATCTAAACGTAATAAGCCACATTTTCTGGTAGTTTGGTCATTTTTTTATTTCCCGGTCATTAGATCGTTAATGAACATTACGGTATGGTACTGTAAAATTACGGTCTTTGCACCGTATTTATTTAACAGGCTTTGCCATGCTTTTTCTTTAAAATACGGTTTATCTACCGTATCAAATTTACGGTTGATCTACCGTGTTAGGCCACATTTTCTCGCAGTTTGACCGTTTTTTATTTCCCGGTCATTAGACCGTTAATGAACATTACAGTATGGTACTGTAAAATTACGGTTTATTGACTGGCCACTCAGCTGTCGGTGTATCTACCGTAATTTGACCATGCAATTGTTTACAGTGTACAGGTCGCGCCATCTCTTTTCTGGTTTCAACACCACCAAAGGAAACGTTAAGGTTTTTAATAAAATTAAGGTTATGTTTTAGAAAATGTTAAGTATTCCAAGTTATAGTATGAAGTTATTTTAATCGATGTTCAAATTTCCATCCTTGGGAACACACTAATTGTGAAGGAAATGTGTACAAAAGTTTTTCCATTGGAAGTATAGGAAGCAAAATCACTTGACTTCCACCTTAATAATATGGGACCTGACCTTTGTCCTCACCACACCGATTTTCAATAGGGTTCATTCCCAGGTGGTCCCCTACATATTGTAGGTTGATCTACCTAACACGGTAGATCAACCTACAATATACTAAAATTTCATCGACATCGAACAATATTTACGCAAGTTATGACGCATAAGGGGAATTGAATGTATCCCGCTCCTATGCCATGACCTTTGACCCCGCTTTCGTCAGTTTTCAATACGGTTCGTCCACTGCTGGTCCCTTACGACATACTAAAATTTCATGGAAATCGAACCGTTTTTACGTGAGTTATCGTGCGACAGGCAGACGGACGGACAAAGCTGGTGCATATACGCTTCTTCAACCTACGGTTAGAAAGCGTAAAAAACAGGAAATAGAAACTAGAACTGTCATGCCAGAATAGATAGAAACTAGAAACGTCAAGTCAGAATAATCTGGATGAGATGACGTCACACTAACAGCGGCGGGAAGTCGCTCTTTGTTTCTATGACAACAACACATTGTGGTTTACGAGTGTGTTGATGATGACGTCATCTTCACGAAAACACGAAGAAATAGGCCGTAGGTCAAATATATTTCTTTCTTGGTTTTTATTATGGTGACAACTCTCTGTTGCCCCACAACATTGGGACAAACTTTCAGACAAAGGAAACCATATTGGTTTAGATAACTATGATAGTGTTCATCTTACGAAGAAAATATTGTCGGCTCTACTAACGCCATTGCGCGTACATGGGTTTCATTTGTGCATTCGAAGTTTGGATTTTGCCAAGAAAAAGTATTTGCCGAATTTTTCGAGAATTCTGTTTAAAATTTATGTCTAACGTTTTGCGGAAGTTAATAATAATATTCCGTTAGCAGAAAGACTGTTTTACCTATATGCATGTATTTCTTGAATTTCTTTATTTCCTGTGGAGCTGTTAAAATGTTTATGATTTTTCTACCTTTGACCGATCTATTTCAGACGCTGTATGGGGTACTATATCTCATGTAACGAACGACTTCCTTGCTGCGATAATTTAGAATGTGTCAAAACTTCTGGATACTGGTGGTATATAAAGAAATATTGTTGAAGAAAGAGTGGCTGATCATATATGCCTGTCACGATTAAGCTGCAATCGACGATGAAAATGACTGAGAAGACAGATGATCGTTTGATTTTTTCTCTATCCAAATAATTTCAAGAAACGTATAAAGAATTCATTTTCCGTGATATATGTTCTTAAAGAAATATTAAAAAATAACATCTAATGATATCTACGATGACCCTTTTTATAATATTGTGATGACTTTTTTTGTATATACTAATCCCAGCGATACTTGGCACATTCGCTAAATTTTACTGACGTCAGCGCAGAGTCAGCCGTGAATCGTACGGTTCCGTAAGGCTGTGGGGACATAGGGACACACCCAATGAGAGACCCGGATTGGTCTTGAGGAGATTAGCGTTAGACGCCGCCCGGAGCACGCAAGGCAAGGAAATTTCTGGTCAACGCGAAGTTATAGCGACATGCAACTGAACTGCTGCCTTATAATAATTCAAACAGGAATTGATCCTGTAATGAAGTTGTTGATTTACCTATGCGTGTATTTACGAGTTGAGAATTAAGGTTTTTCACAAATCTTAGTGGATTACTGACATGTGGTAATGACAGACTTAAGGAATGCTGTGGGGACATAACAGGGGAGTCAAACGTCTCCGGCAATTTCTGAAACATGTTTCCTCAGTAAAATAGAAGCAAGGGAATTTAAAAAAATCATACCATTCCTGGTACAACAGCAGCATAAAACGTTTCTGTTGATGCAATAATACTGAACTTGCCCTTGGATACTAGTTACATTATGAAGAAGAAATATATTTTCGCAAACACACTTTATCGTGAACAATACAACATTTTTTCTGGCAGAATATACGCGAACCCTTTCAAAGAGTCTGTTTTTGATGAAATGCGTGACAAAATAAATCATGGGCAAAAAACATGGGTTCAAATGGTAAACTATCAAAATGATTTTACCGCATTTATTCAAATCACCACTCATTGATGATACTAATGTTAGAATAAAGCAAAAAAAAAAACAACAAAAAAAAACCAACTGGAATGTGTTTCCTGCTAAAGTTAATTTAAATGGTTGAATCATTGTCAAAATCCGAAAAACATACATCTCAAAGAAAATAATTTTCACCGATCTGAACTTGAAATATCGAACATGAGTTACCAATCGTCTACAGCCGGGGTTTGCCTAGAAGAAACTGAAGAGGCTTTGTCTTACCGCAAGCAATATTATTAATAGTGAAAATTGCCCATCCATTCAGGAAATAGAACATACCTCTCCACGTTGAACATCTAATCTAGATGTCTAAAAATTGTATAGTAAATACTAATATTGGCAATGCAAACCCCACACGCCCCCACTGACATCTCAAAGAAACAAGGTTTCAGATAACGCAAACAAAAATTACAAATAAAAGTTCCTTTTTAAAATCCAACCTATTACTGAAGAATCATTTAGGGCAAAACAGGGTCACAACTGAGTTAAAATAAAGGGGCTAAAAGAATTAAAAAATACAGGAGAATGAAAAAAATGTTCAGAAAAGACGTTTTTGGTTTTAGAGCTCTTTTTGTTTTCTCCCATTTGATCTGCCGCTCCGTTAAAAAATTGGTGGGCACATAAATATAAAAAAAAAATAAAAAAACCGCGTAAGTCAGTATTCAAAGATTAAAGAGATAACATAGGAAAAGGTTTTTATGTTTTTCGTTTTTGTAATGAAGGGAATACATGTATTTTTCATACAGAAATACACCTTTCAACTAAATGACAGCAAGATTTATGCGATTAAGAAAATTTTATTGTTAATCATCTGATTCCATTTTTACAAACTGCTAAATTCGTGTTTACATTTTGATTATTATAAATTGTGCCCACGTATCTAGAAGGAAAGAACTAAATTTAGATTAAAAAATAGAAGGAAAAGTATGTTTTCATAATATTTATGCCTTCTGAAACACTTTCCACAGACACAATATTTTCCATTAATTACACACATGAATTTAAAACAATGACACAATAAACGTTTTAGCTTTGGATTTCAATACCATTTCACTAAGTGCTACACTTCCAAGAAAAGGAATGCAAAGGAAGTCATATACATAAGTCACAATCACTTTAAACTTTAGAGACGTACGTGAAACTTAAAATAACAAAAATGCTGGAGAGACGAGGTAAACAAGAATGGTACAACAAGCAATCTCTTCAAGATTCGAATATATATATTTTTTCTTGAACATTTGAAAAAATAATGTAACAATGAAGAAGACATTTTCAAACACAGATACCCATATTTCAGATCACGTGTTGATTGAGACTGAATTAGGGGTTTGAAACAGAAAAATGAATGTACGTTTTCCTAATTAAACAAACCTGTAACAATAAAAAATGGAATATATCCAAAGGTACAAACAGATTTTAACATTACAATCTGCGGTAGTTAAAAAACAAAAATGAACACATGAAATTAAGAGTTTGTCTGAAAAAATGTATACACATTATAACACGCTTAAAAAAATCTTCAGAATAAAAATTCAACAAGTATATTCATTAAGCACTATATGTGCGTTAACAGAAGGACTATGTATTTTTTTTTAAATGTAAGCAAGGGAGAAAATTAAAATAAAAATGATAAAGAAAGTTTTGCGGAAATGAACCTAAATAACCTAATGTCAGCGAGAAAGGGGAGAATAAAAAATAAACAGCCACTAAGACTTCATAGTTCAGTTAAATACCAAATAAACATTAATTATTTTCTTTTTTGTGGACAATATTAAGCTCTGAAATGAAGAGCATGTGTGAAATCCTGTACACCGTAAAAATAAGTACAATACATCAAGCTGAACTTGATCTGAAAATGACTTCACGGGAAATTAGTGATAGACTTCTTTCATCGTCATGTCATTTATTGCCAGGTGTCGATAAGATGTCCACATTGGTTTACAAAAAAAAATAAAAAAAGGGAAACTTTATCATTTCTGATTTGATATAGGAGATTAATGATACACTTTTAACGGTTCCACTTTCAATCTCTACAGAAAACCGTTTAATAAAATCAATCTTCGAAAGGAAAGTAGGACACATGGATCCACAAAATTTGTGAGCAGGTAAAAAAATTAAAGGTTCATTATAGTCCCATAATGAAAATTGCCGCAAATAGATATAGAAAATTCAATTATCTCTGAAGCACAAACACGTTCTGTTAAAGGTATTACTAGGCAAATTAATATTGTTCCACTAAAAAATGAAACAGTATAATACGTGCGAAAAAAAGAAATATTGCACTATTTCTGTTAAATAAATAAAAGCCGAAGAGTGTTTAAAAAGCAAGTAGAAAAAAATGCTTAAAATGCGATTAGCTTACAATTAACAAAAAATAAATCAGTACGTAGTGGTAAATATATGAACACACGACTTATATCATGATAGATAGAAACTGTATCTCATTTGGGAATAAAAAGAAACAGCAGTTTTCCAAACATCCACTGGTTTAACACTAGGCTGAGCCTTGATCTGTACACAATAATTATAATTCAGTTTTTAAACTCTACTCAAATCAGCAAGAAATTATAAGAATCCCTTTCCAGATAATATGAAAAATCATTAAAAATACTTGCAAAGGCTGAAGGTGTGCTGTTTGCAAAAAACGCAGTGTCGGTATCCAAAATACAAAAATAGTACGGTCATCATAATGAAATCACAGGCTCAGATCTAAACCAACAAAAGGAAATTAATGAATGCCATTCTTTAAGTGGGCTATAGTAAATCAGATTTTTTTAACTTTTACAGAAGATGAAATGAACCATTAAACTTTCAGATTATTCATTTTATAGTAAAGAAAAATTATGAATGCCATAAATTTTTTCCAATTGTATTGTCATCGAAATAGCACAATAATCCCAGCTTATATTATTAAGAAAGCAAATATATATATATCCAAATATGTATGGCTTGGTAAAAGCGATAAAGTTAAATGATATATAATTTTATATTATTACAGTCAAAGGTGGTATAGCACCAGAACGGTTAAATTTGATTGAAGTTAATGAATTACATTTTACTTCTATTTAATCAAATATAATTCATTGATCCATCAAGATAAATTTGCTGTAGGAAATTCATAATGAGAAAAGACAGAGTTCCGGCTGCTCATAAAATTATAGGATATCAACTAGCGAGAATGTTCAGACCATAGGACCCCCATCACCCCCCACGCCCACGCACACACAGCCACACATGCATTTATGTTTTTGCATGAAAGCAGATTTAAAGGTCTAAATGAAACAACAATAACAATAACAAAAAAGCAAGAATAAAGGTTGCTGAACTTTAATATTTAGAGTTCTCGTGATTGGTGATAAAGCTAAAAACATTAATAAAATGTTAAATATTACAACCCCAACAAGATTAAATGCGACTATCTAGGGATTTCACTTTAAGCTCTGGAACTTTCGCGAAATTTAAAAGAACTTGCAGCTCATTTTTAAAATAGAAACTTCGTAATTACGAAACATATCATAATATACACTGGCGGAAAGTGAGAAAAGAACACCAAGAAGGAATTGGCGGACGATCATGAAATTTACATATGTTGATGGGGTCGAGTTTACGTAGGTGTGATGTTAATTTCGGGACCAACCGGTGAGCACTTATGCCATAGCACGGTGTAAAATGGAAATTATCGTCGGTGGTATTTAAGGAGTACGGCAAAGTGAATGTAATCAGTCATCGGCGTGCGGAAGCGTGCTAAGACTCCAAAGAAGCTGCAATGCCTGGACATGGAAGACATGTACGATTTCAGCAGTTATGGGACTTTAAGCGAGGTCGTCTAGTCGGACTCCGCGAGGCCAGTGGTCGTATCGTCGTATTGCGGAGCGAATTGGACGGGAAGAATTGGTGGTGGTACGATGGTGGCGTAGATGGTCCTTGGAACATTCCCACATGAGAAGACGTGGAACCGGAAGTCACAGACGGACTGATGAGCGGACCGATCGACGCATAAGAAGAGCGGCGTTGTCGAGCAGTACATCCACTGAGACGTAAATCTGAGCTGGCGTTGCACCTGAGGTGACTATGCAAACAACCCACAACCGTCTACTAGATGCAGGACTACGTGCACATGTGCCTCTGGCATGTGTACCTCTGACTCCAGCCCACCGTCAGGAATGGCAGCAGTGGTGTCGCCAACGTCTGCACTGGAGAACGCAATGGCGATCTGTCGTGTTCAGCGATGAAAGCAGATTCTGCTTGGGAGCCTCCCATGGCCGTAATTGTGTTCGCAGACGCACATGGGAGCGTCTCCACCCATCTTGCATCCGCCAGCGACACACAGGGCCTACACCTGGTCTTTTGGTGTGGGGAGCGATCAGCTGTCACTCCCGTACACAACTAGTGTTTGTACTGGGTACGTTAAACAGCACCTCCTACATCAGCAACATCATTCAGCCCGTTGTTGTGACATTTGTAAGGTTGGTCCATCGTGGTGTTTTCCAGCAAGACAACGCACGCCCCCACACGGCACGTGCAACGCAGCATTCACTTCAGGGTGTGAGACAACTTCCATGGCCTGCACGTTCACCGGATTTGTCCCCCATTGAGCACGTGTGGGATTTTATGGGACAACGACTTATCCGGTCTGCACGGCTAGCCACGACCATCCCCGATTTACACGTCCAAGTTGAGGATGCTTGGAACTCAATACCCCAAACTTACGTCCAACATCTGTACGACAGACTCCATGCCAGAATTACACAGTGTGATGCAGTTCATGGCGATTCAACCTCGTACTAACCATGTTACATAGGAAATGTTGTTTTTCTGTTTACCCGCAAATACAGCTGTATATTGCCATAATGTTTCAATAATGTTAGCCTCTGTATTCCGTTATTATGCTGTATAAATTTCGTTGGTATCAGACGTCTCCTTCTTGGTGTTCTTTTTTCACTTTCCGCCAGTGTATTTACTACGAAAATGTGTATTTTATTTTCTACACACACAAAGAAAAAAGGCTTCCGAAATAAATTAATTCCAAACTAAGATTTGTCCAAGGTATTGACAGTTAGAAACCAAATTGATACAAGTCAGCTTATAATTTAAGATTGCACTTTGGTAAAATTATATGATAATGTCTAACTTCATTTTTCAGCAGAAGAACCGCCTATCTCTATGGGGAAAATATTGCAGAACGAGCCTATCAAAGTAAACGGAAACAAATACATGATCACAGCAATAGTGATTGCAGAATATTGAGAAAATAGAAACAAAAAACGCTTTAACAATACACTATCAAATAGACAAACTTTAGAAATAGCTGTTAAATACAATTTGAAAATAGTGAATTAACACGATACAAGACTAAGAAAAATACTGAATGAAAAAAGAGTGGATTTCTTTATTTTGTGCTTACATTAAATTAATTATATCTATGTAATATAACACGATATTCGCTGGAGCTGTTAGTGTTGAGACTTCTGGAGAATTTGCTGTAATAATGTTATTTTTAACAAATGCGTACTTCCTAAAAATCCCATTTTTCACGTCGGAACTAAATAAAGTTTTACAGTAGCGAACAAAAGTAATCGAAAAAGTGTATTTGGCAAAACACTTTTTCGATTTTTATTTCTGCTGGACCAAATCGTGTCATTTAGGGATATGATATGTGTAGATTCGTGGGTTACAATGTCGCGTAGTTTGTATTTCGCTCAGGGCGAATTTGTCGTGCGAAATGGGCCATATTCAAGAGTCGCCAATTATTACCCATTTGTTTGCTGCATGTATTAATGTTTTTCTTGCTATTTTTCTGGGTTTTGTGATGTGTAGTGTGATAATAATCCAATCTTAGTTTTCAGAAATGGGTAAAAAGTTGGATATCCCTTTTGGAGCTTGCCAGGCGGCCATGGACATGATGGAATCCGGAATGCGTGTCACGGAAATTCCGAGGACCCTGATGATCCGACATCAGTCCATTTCAGCTATCCTGCAACGTTATAAGAAGACTGGGACCGTCGAGAACAGTCCGCGATGTGGTAGGCCTGGTTCCACTACGTTGCGTCAGGATAGACGTATCCTCCGTCGATCTCGTGCTGATCCCACCTTGACTGCTGTGGACATCGCCACCGAATTCTGTGAGAGCGACGACCTGAACGTCAGCCGAATGACCATCTCCCGTCGTCTCATTGCTGGTGGATTGAATGGAAGAAAAAGAAACCACTCATCGCAGTCAAGAATTGACGAGCCAGAATCACGTTCGCGCCGTCATCGACACTGGACCGCGGCGGACTGGATAAGGAGCTTTTCACCGACGAGAGCAAGTTCAACTTGTTCGGAAGTGATGGCATCCGATACGTACGACGTCCGTGTGGCCAGAAATTCAACTCCCAGTTTATTCAGCCGACTGTCAAGCACGGAGGAGGATCGCTCATGGTTTACGGCGCATTCTCTCGCAATGGAATTAGCCCAATCATCAAGATTGATGGAATATTGAGCGGCCAGAGCTACAGAAACATGCTCATCAACGATATTTTCCATGGGCAAACCAGAACATGGCACCCGGATGGATCTGCAGCAAGACAACGACCTGAAGCCCACCTCCACAGTAGCGAAGGCAGCCTTCCACTAGCAACAGGTCACACTTCTAGACTGGCCAAGCCAATCTCCAGACATCAACCCCATCGAGCACATGTAGGAAGAGCTGGAGAGATGATGTGCGAAGAAAACCTGCCGGAATAGGGCCCAGAAGTTTGACAAGCTGTCTGCAGAATGGGCGCGAATTCCACAGGTCTACGTCGAGAAGCTAGTGGACTCGATGCCGACCCGTTGTGCAGCTGTTATTTAGTCTCGTGGTTATCCCACTAATTATTAGTTATTGTTTTGTCGTTTTCTCGTACTTGTTTTCTGTTATCGTTGCATTAAATGAATGTGATACGCACCTACTTTGTTGGTCAATTTGTATGATCTTTGCGATTAAGCTCGGTACCTGATCTGTGTTAAGGTTTCCGATCCATCTGCATATGGGTTATAATTACAACTGAATAACACATATCATATTACAAAATGACCCGATTTGGTCCAGCAGAAAAAAAAATATGGTAGAAAAAGTGTTTCGCCAAATACTTTTGTTCGCTACTGTACATATTTTAACGAGGAAAAGAGAATGTCTAAGAATGTGAATACTGACTTAATGATAGTTTCCTATTTTAACTTTAAAATTACTTGATTTTTTATGTGGCTGCAATATTTTATAAACATATGTATAAAATATAATACTCCCGACAGAAGAAAATTTAACTTACAATGCAAACACACTGCACTTGAATAAGGGACATTTGAGCTTTTATCGTATTAAGGTTTGTATATTTGCCTTATTGATTTTTCTAAATACATTTTGCGAAATATTATGGTCTAAGAAAATGCGCATTTCCCTGTAATACAAGAGATAGCATACGTATCTTGGCCCTAACCTGAAAAAATGAGATGGCATTTACTGTTAGAAAGTATGTTTACAAGTACCATACCTCAAATTCACAACAAAATAGTTACTGGCCATGAAAGTTCGACTATTTTTCCAAAACGTTAAATTCTTATTGAAAATAGGAATACGTATTTTTAACCAAAACGGCCATAATATTTAAATTAGCTTTGATTTTGGAATATGCATTTTAAAAACCACAAGAAATATAATACAAGAAATCTGCATATATACCACACACTTTAAAGTCATATTAGGAGAAAAACATTAAATGCTCTGCATATATTTGCTAAAATGATACATTCTCGAATTTATATCGAAAAAACAATATTCTTCTAAACCATAACCACACCATATGTGCTTTTTCACTTATTTACCGGAATATTAAGAATATGAAATCTGTGTATTCTGAAAACTACTATAAAAAAAGAAAGTAAAAGGGATTCATATGCATAATTTATTGTACCACATTTGTCTTTCTTCATATTTCAAATCCTCAACAATGATTTAACAGCGTTAATGAAAATTCGGCTTATTTCTATTTTCATATTTTTTGTATTAAATCTAGTAGAAATAATCCATGCTTGCAGAAACCGACCACTTGGCAACGGCAGGGCAATTAACATCCAGTTCAAATGTCAGATAATCAAACAGCATGAGCGAGCAAATCGTAAGGCGCTCGTTCCATACCCTAGTCTAAGGGAGTTGGCGCCCTTCTCGTGCGCCACGGTTGGCTGGTCGTCATAGGAAATTATTCTTCCTATTCTTCCACAGACATCAAACTAGACTCTGCATATTGGCGCAGTACTGTGAGGTCAGATGAGTCCCGTTTTCAACCTTACCTAACTGACGGGATAGCGCAGTTGTATAGTCGAAAGCAGGAAGCCATCGCCCGTTGTACTAGGTCTGCTCGTTTCAAGGCTGTGTGCACTGAGATGATTTGCGGAGCACTACCATAGTGCACACTAGGTTCCTTAGTGTGGTATACCATTTATGTGTAATATTTAAATAAAAAAATGAATTCTGGACTGAGAAGCAACATAATACCAAATGCAGCATGCTAAATTGACGCAACGTGTTCCAAGGTTATGCTCATCCTGCATTTCAGGTGATTGCTTTTTGCAGTCACTATCCAAATCACCATCGTAAGACTGTGTCAAGGTTATGCTCATCCTACGCTTAATGTGAGTGCTTTGTGACATCACTGTCGTAATCACCATCGCAAATCTATGTCAAGGTTAGGAAATGGAAAGGTTATGGTGATCCTGCACTTCCATGATTGCTTCGTAACTTCAGTGTCCAAATCGCTATCGTAAGAAAATGTCAAGTTTAGAAGATGACAAGGTTTTGCTAATTCTGTACTTCCGGTGATTGCTTTGTGACGTCGCTAAACCATCATCGTAAGACTATGTCAACGTTAGAAAATTACAAGGTGATTCTCATCCTTGCCTTCCGGCGATTGCTTTGTGATGTCACTGTCCAAATCATCATAAGACTACCTAAATGTCAGGTTTCTTTGTATCTGTAGTATAGTAGCGAGTCGGAATTATTATTCCTAAAGCAGCTGGATCCTATTGCTCACAAAGAAATTCTTTATCATATGACAATATGACCTGCTGTGCGTTTCCGTTAATAAATTCATCTAGAACAGCAAAAGTTCCCCTTGTAACTAAATTAACATTTAAAAGTATAACCGTTTTCCAACTTTTTACGTAACAAAAAGGTTCGACGGTATTTTTAAATCCCTGTTACTAAAATATTAACATGACTGTGAATTTCTTCTGTATTTAATGTAAATATGCTTTTTACATAAGTTTTTTTTTTTTTGTTTTCCAGTTATAAAAATTGTTAACAAGACATCTTCGTCCATAGCTACAATTCGGATCTACGATTCACATGTTAGGAGAGTGATGCCACTCAGTGACATCACGACTATTCATCTGCGAGGAAGAGGGCATAAGAACCCTTACTGTCTTTTAACTTTGGTTGAACATCAGGAACACAGTGAGTGACCAAATGAGAAAAATAAGTGCCAGTGTATTTAAATAAGCTGCCAACAAGGGCAATCTCTCGAACTAAGGGAGGTACATATACTGAATATGATACCACTTGTATTAGAGCTTAGTACTAGTGCTATCGATAATGCATTATCCAAGTGGTCCTTCTGCTAATATAAAATATGTTATTAAATGTGATTAAGCTAACAGCAGGTAAAACAGTCAGGTAATTTGAAAAATTAAGTAGCTTCGAAACTTAAATTAATATAATGTAATATTAGTACTTAGATGGAAGTTCAGAGATCATTGCATACAGAAAAGTACTAATTCAAACACCACGGGCCATTTTTGTAATGTGCGTAACATCCATTTTTTTGAATTGCATAAATTAATGGATAGGTACACTTTAGGCTAAGAAGTACGGGGAGCGTGTCGTTTACAATTCCATCGGAAGGGGTGACAAACAATGAAATGTAAATATATGTCAGTGAACACCTGTTGTATATAGTGTATGGCACAATAGTTAGGCACCAGCCGAAAACAACACCAAGGTGAAATAGCAAAAGCTGACCCAACCAGTTCTAAATAAGAACACAACCTGATTTTAAGAAAGCAACGTGTTAACATGAGAGAAGTGAAGTACGTGTGCAACAATATGGATTAAACACATAATCACTTTATAACAGAAGGGCAGACATCTTTCGGTCAAAATATTAAATTAGATTTAAATTTGTGTGTCCTGCTTTTACAATCCTATCAGCTTTTCTTTGGTTACACTAACAAATGCAATGTGTAGACAGGTTCCTTAAATCTCCTTGAGTCAACGGTCACCATAAAAAAGGCTGCTGCCTAGGCCTGCGATCTACGCTGAGATACTTCCCTGCACTTTCCAGTGGATTTCAAAGTTCCTTTTTTTGGTACATTATCTGCTACGAAATATAGGAACATGAAACACAACAAACGAAAAAAGCAACTAAATTATCAAACTTCACAACACAATGAAGCCTGCACTATAAATGGCAGACTGACTGTCTGAAAGCAGCATGGAAAGAAATTCACCACACTAACTCCGCTTTTCTGTAAAATATCATAGTTGGGTGTAGATAACACCTTAAACTAATCTTTCCTGTTGTTATCCTTGTACGTGTGGCTCTTTTGCCCAGACAGTTGGTCGCCACAGATTAGATTACACGTTGTTACTTAATGGCACACTCAATGCTGCGTTTAGCATTCCTCAATGTTGCGTTTAGCATTACTCAATGTTGCGAGTCAAATTTCTTACTCTGTTCCATTAATGCACAAGGAAATTGTTTACCTTAATAAAATTAGCGAGAAGATACCTTAAACCAAAGTCATTGCATACTAAAACTTTTTTCTAACTTTAATTGCGTTTATCAATTATTTTTTCAAGCACATCTGTAATACGTCTTTAATTTGTTGTAATTAACAGGAACACATCGGTTCCTTTGAAGAAAGACTTTTTAAAAAGAGTGACACAAGGTTGAGTACATTATTCATTTATTTTATTATTTATTTACATATTACACTGAAGACTGCTGAGAAAGTAAATATCAAAAATATTTTTGTTTCTGATACCTCCTATAAAACGATATTTACAATTTCTATGCACAGCAAAAAGAGAAGTTACATTAAATCAATAAATTTAAAAATTTAGTTTGATCAAATATTCCCGGTAGGAATATTTTCTTCGCAACACACAATGCCTTTTAAAGTTGAAGCCTCACAAAATTATAGAAACTCAGAATTTGAACCTATTCGAACAAAAAATTAAGAACATTAACCAACTAATTTGAAATATTTCGAGATACATTCTATTAATTACTCACATATGATATTGACGTAACATAAGGAATTTTTCTCCAATGAACGCATTCTTCATTTGTGTGTAATAATTTCATTACGCTTAAGCTATAAGAATTGAAAATATCCCATACGGGAAACACCGATTGAAATATTCGCTTTCGTTAACGTCACACTTTTGATTTATTCAGATTCCTACTCAAATTAGCTTTTAAAGAATAAAAGTAGTTAATTCTCCTTGAAGTCAAAGCAGCTGTGGGTATAAAAATATCTTCGTGAAACTTTTTGAATTCTTCAAAAAGAAGAAACCATTATGAAAACTTCTATTGAACCTGTTCTTTAAAAATCTGTATCATATTGTTACAAAGAAGGAAAAATAGTTTTATAAAATTTCAGTTTTCCTCTATTGTACTGGTCTACAAAAAACATTTTTTTTCTGTCCCAAAGATGTTATCGGCCAATCTTTAAAGTAATTGTCGCGCTGAATTCAATAATGAAAATCATTTTTCTATATCACGTAAGGTTTCTGTGTGACAGTTACGTAAAAATTTTATGTTAATGATATTTACACTAAGGAAATTAATTAACGTTCAGCGTACTTAAATAGTCTTGGTTGAAGATTTCCTGGAATACTTTGCCTCAGAAAGGTCCCTTTTGAGAGTCCGACAGTAATCTGCTAACATACTTGAACTCCACTTTCCTTTATTTCTTTTTTCGTTGCGTGAAATGCCCTGATGAAAGCGCTCACCATCTTCATCACTTACGGCGCCCAGGTTTTCGGAAATGGAGTCTAAGTTGACAGTGGATAAAGTGAATCTTCAGAAACATATTGCAGCCTACGTCTTCATACTCTTTCAGCATCTCATGCACTACATGCGTATAGTTGTCAGACGTTTTGTTGCGTAAAACGTTTTTCACTAAATTCTTGAAAGAAACAGATGCGCGTTTTTCTAAGTCATTCAAACGTCCTTCAAAAGTTTCATCTTTCTTAGTTCTCTAATTTGTGGTCCTATGAAAATTACTTTAATTTTTGCGTCGCTAATTTTGGGGAACTTCTCTTTCAAGAACAAAAAAAAAAACTCTTCCATTTCTGTCCATGGCTTTCACAAAATTTTTCATCAAGCCTAATTTGATATGAAGAGGAGGGAACAGGTGTTTTTGGGATCAACTAAAAGAGCATTCATTACATTTTTTTCACCAGGCGTAAGAGATTTACATCAAGGTCATGTCTTCCTTTTTAAATGACTTTTACAATCCCGGCTGTTCCACTCGCACAAAAAACAGCAAACGTTTGTGTATCCACATTGCAACCCGAACAGCAGAGCGGCCACCTTGAGGTCTCCACATATGTTCCAAATTAATTTTTCATACTGTATCTTGTTTCGAATAATCCTCATATTTTCATCGGTTTCTTTCATATTAATAGCATGGGTTTCTTTCATACTAATAGCATGGGTTTCTTTCATACTAATAGCATGGGTTTCTTTTATATTAATAGCATGGGTTTCTTTAATATTAATAGCGTGGGTTTATTTAATATTAATTGCATGGGTTTCTTCCACATTAAGAGCATGGGTTTCTTTCATATTAAGAGCATGGGTTTCTTTCACATTATCAAATGGGAATTTGTTTCCATTACGCAAAAGGACAGCTTTTAGGCTAACTTTTGACGAAACTATAAACAAACGTCATTCCTCTGCGTTATGATCATGTCCAATCACTGATGATCATGTACAATCACTGATGATAATGTACAATCGTTATGATCATGTGACAATCACTGATAAAATATTATTACCGTACACTATGATTCCTTCTTGCAAGAAAAATTCCTTGGAATCTTCTTGACGATTTCGAAAGTAGCATACATTAGCTCCGCGATCAGGAAAGTTCCACCCTTTTAGCCGTGATCCCAAAAGGTCTGCTTGTTTTTCAGATGAATTTAAATCACGCACTAAATCATTTAGTTCTCCTTGGGTTAATAAATGAAACTCATTAGGAATGCCGAAACATGCATCATGTCGATCAGCGTGATCTTCATTATCATCCACTTCAGATCTTGAATTTTCATTTATATCGGTTGATACAGAGTGAGGTGGTATTGGCATATCATCACTGTGGGGAATAGGTCACATCACTGAAGGTAAGTTGGGATATGTTAAACTGTGTTTCGATTTACTTGTGATAACCTTTGTATTTGTTATACAAAAATAACAGTCCATAGAATTATCTTTCGGCTCTCTCAACAGCATGGGAACTGCAAATGGCATATGACGAGAACTGTTTGCCCACCCCGTTAAAAGCCTTGAACATAAAACAAAACAAATATGTGGTGCCCAACACTTGTCCTGATCTGCTACTTTGCAACCAAAACAAACCTGAAGACACTTTCGCATTAATAGGGTTAAGTTCCGCCTTTGAGGTTTGAATGTCAATTCACAGCACACATAACAAACCGTATCCGGATGGTTGAGGCACTAGCGTGCCATTTTTTTGTTTTCACACACAAAAACTACTAATAAAGAGAAGTAGCACAGTGCTCACTTCGGCTGTCTACAGGGAACTGAGACATAAGATGGAGTCTGGCAATCGAGTGAGCAACCGGGAAAGGTGCAAGTGGCGCCATGTCCATTACTCAGTCGCACGTGCAGACACGACGCCTCCCCTTGATAAAACACTAACGCAACAGAGTCTGTTGTCACCTGCAGCTCCTTTTCTTTTATCTTCTCATATGAATAAACAATACTATGTGATCCAAGTTAATATTCGAATTATTTCTTACAAAAAAACTACTTTAAAAAAAATTGAAAAATCATATTTTTTTTTATTTTTTATTTCTTTTATATCTCTAAAACTATAAGTGATAGCAAAATTTGGACAGCAAATCTGGATTTCTCGTATGAAAATACTAAAGTAAAAAAAGACATATCTGGGACAAAATATGTGTTTACCAGTGCAATTAAGAACATATTTAATTCATTCTGCCTTGTCTTCGTAACCCATTCACTGGAAACAGAAAGAAAGGGATGTCATATTGTGCAGAAGCACGACGACCACTCTCCCATTAAGAACTTTTGTTGCCCAGCAACACCAACACGCTTGTTTCCCCGCTTCCATGTATGAACATGGGATCGGTTCCACCGGTGTTTCACACACGCCCCGATACACACACCACGGTTCCACAAGCAAGGACACTCACACCCCCAACGCAACACCATACATACCGACGGCGGAGTCTCCTATGACGACGAAGGGACAAGGCCCTTCGAAACGTTCATGTAGGAGGAAGTTCCTCCTGCGGAGCAGAACCAGTGACGTAGTCAAGCAACGGATGACAACATCAGAGGAGGCAAAGGCGGAGAACAACAGGCTTCTCCAAAAACGAGGAAGCCTCCCCACTAAAGGCACACACACAGAACCGGCACACGCCAGACACACACCAGACAACAACACAAAATCTCCCCAAGGCACTCACTCCACCAAAACATGCACACAGGAAAAACAAATACACGCACACACACACACACACACACACACACACACACACACGCACAAATAAATAAAACACTCTCATAAGCAACACCCCGAATCACAGCACACCGAACGCGGAAACCGGGGGTCCGGAAACCGAAACTAGATCCAAACCGCAAAGCAGAAGAGGCTGAAACGAAACAAAAAGCACCGAATCGACCGATCGGGGGTCCGGAAAAAGGCGTCTCCGGAGCCCCTCACGCTTGATCCAAGAAGTTAGTAGAACACACAAAACATGTATCAACGAAACAAAACATCAACAAAAAATTCAAAAGGATCCGGTAATGCAGGATTGCAAGCCGAAACAAGGGGTGGGGTGGGGGTGGGAGGGGGTTACGTTCTCCAGTGGAAGATGTAATTTTCCCTAGTACCGGTAACAATCCGAGGCCAGAAGACCCACCGATACCTGAAGGCAGCGTCCGAAATGGTGTGGGCGTCAAGTTCAACCCTGTTCCGGATCTCGCACTTGACCTGCCAGGCAACTTTCACAGGGCTGAATCCCACATTACCGTGATTACAATAAAGAACTCTGTTCCTCTCTCTCCAGATTTTGTACGTCGTCTCCGTAATGATGAGCCTCCAGACATCCCTTCCCGCTTTGGGACCGGGATACTGGTAGAAAACATGCTGAGGCTTAAACTGCTGAGGGCGGCCGGCCCAATCCCAGACCAACCGCCAAACCTGCACAGCCATAGGGCAACTAAAAAACAAGTGGTGCCTATCTTCGATAAGATTGCAGGAAAGACACCTGTCAGTGACAGCACCACCCCACCTGCACTGCCGCTTCCTCGTAGGAAGGACATCATGCGCCAAACGTAACTTAAAGTCTCCGGCAGCATGGACACACATCCACGCCTCCTTCTTATCGAAGTTAACAACATTGAACTCAATATATCTTCTCCCTGGGTCTAGGAAGGATATGAAAGTACATCTGCTTCAAGTTATTCCCATTCCGGTTGGCCTCCCGCAAGGGCCTGAAGGTGCCCACCAAGCTTGTAACACTTATGGGTAGTTTCCCTGCGGGGCCAGAAAAAACGATAGCCAGGCAAGAACTGGTCCGCCGATAATTCAGTCAAAAAGACACACAATTCTTACACGGATGAGAGGAGTTAACAACACCTTTTGTACTACGAAACTGAAGTGCGCTGAACCAAGAGGAAAGGTGTTTAACCTCTAAACCGCCTTCCTCCCTAGGACAAAAAAGGGCGGCTCTGGCTATCGCCTCAACGGCCTTACCAGCCCATATGAAGGCAAAAATCTCCCTCTCCAATAACCTCAAAAGAATCCGAGGGGATGACTCAAGCTCTCCGGCAAACGCACACTTTGACAACAAGAGGGCATTGGCCAACTTAGCACGATTAGTCATAGAAATATGAAGCTTCTGCCACCTTTCCCTCTCTTTCTGCATGTTAAAGAAGATGTCCCTACAAGTTTTCTTATGAACACCGTCTCTTTCGAAAAGGATACCCAGTATCCTGACGGGTCCATCGGTTACCTCCAGCCCATGAACGGCTGTGCAATCCCATCTTCCCCAGAGCAGCATACTGGACTTATCGTCAATCATCTTAGCACCGGTGGCCCCACAATACCCCGCGAAGACCTCCCGGACCTTAGTCAGACTTTCTTCCGAGTCCACAAAGGAGGTGACATCATCAGCATACGCCAAGTACTTCATGGAGTACGCTCAACCAGGCACAGGAACCCCTTTGATGTTCGGGTGCGCCAGAACCTTCCTCAGCATGGTCTCGATGACCAAAACAAACAACAATGGAGAGAGAGGGCAGCCTTGTCTCACTCCTCTTCCAACCTCAAAGAGGGGAGAAAGACGGCCAGAAACAATAACTCTCCCATTGAGGTCTCTATATAAAGAGTCCACAGCCCTTCAGAAGATATCACCAAAGCCGTGAGCTTCCAGAAACTTCCTGATCAAATCGTGGGAGACCCGATCAAAGGCTTTGCTTTGATCCGCAGAAAACATACCCAGCTTAAGATCTCTTTCGGTAACGTAAGTGATCAAGTCTCTCACGCACTTGATGTTGTGAAACATTTGTCTCCCACGTATACTGCAGGTCTGACCAACACCAACCAGCTTATCCGCAACCCGCAAAAGCCTAGCATTGATGATTTTTGCCATGATCTTGTAATCAATTGTAGTTAGACACTGGTCTCCACCCACCAAGATCCCTGGCAGGATTCTCCGGGGTCTTACAAAGCAGTGTAACAATACTGGCTCTCATAGTTTCAGTCATGATTCCTCTATTCACAATGTGGTTGTAAATTCTACAAAGCCACAAATTCAGAATATTGGAAAATTTCTTATAGAACTCGGCCGGCAAGCCATCAATACCAGGAGACTTGTTGAGCTTGAGATCCAGGATCGCAGTCTTGACCTCATTATCAGTTAACTACCTTTCCACGAGATTCCTATCCTCCTGCGCAAGAACCGGCGTGACTTCCAACCAGGCATCCATAACCTCAGAGGCCACCGCTTCCTTGCTGAACAACTCACCGTAATAGTCCGCGGCGGCCTTCAGAATGTCGGGGAGATCCCTGACTTCCCTGTTGTCGATATCAAGACATTTGAGGTAATCCCTAACTCTCTCAGCCTCCATCTTTCTGAAAATGTAGTTTATGTCACTCTCCTGCCGGAGCACTTTGAGGGAGCCGCTCAGTTTGACCGCCGAACCCTCTTCCTTAAAAAAATGACTGATCCTACTTCTAACGTTATTAATCAGAGAGTAATTACAACCTCCTTCCTCTCCACGAATCGCCGCATTCAGGATATTCATCAAAATCATTTGACGATTCCTCCTTTCCATGGCAGCCTGCCTACCTTTCTTCATATGGTAATCCCTAATCTCTTTTTTAACCCTCTCCCACACGCCGCACTCATCGTCCGTAATCGTGGCTATCCCAGCGTTCAAAATAGAACGAAGGTGCACCAGCGTTTTTTCGTCTTCTAACATGGAGACGTTCATTCGCCAGAGGGTTGCACACCTCTCTTTCGGAACTGAGACACAGACATTCATCATGACGGCCGACTGGTCAGAAATGTACCTCAGAGGAGGGTTATGGCTGAAAATTTCAACTTTGTCAATCCAATCAATCTTGGAGACAAGAAACATATCAATGCGGGACGCACTGGTCCCTCTGTGCCAAGTGTAGCCTGACTCTCTAGGGTTAAGAGTTCTCCAGACATCGTACAGACCCTGAGTGTCCAGGATAGCTTTAATCACGTTCGCATAGGCTTCAGACTACCTACCATTGCCCGCCCTATCAAGGTGACAATCGATGATGGCATTAAAGTCTCCGCCGACAATCAAGACGTCCTCCGAACTCCTATAGAAAAACGGGAGCTATTTGTAGAACGACCGTTGCATGTTTCCCTGGTTCGGAGCGTAAACACATACAAGCTTCATGGACATACTACCACTGTGAACGGTCAGAGCAATCAGCCGACCTTCCCCGTCCGTTTGAAATTGCGAAATATATCTCTCAAACTTCTCTTTAAAAATAATGGCAACACTCGTGTAGCCGGTACTGCCTAAATAGTACTTAAACCTTAGCCTGGAATTTCTTCGAAAGGCAAACAACTTGTCCAAGTCCGTATGATGCGTCTCCTGAATCATAAGGAAGTCCAGATTACTCTTGCGGAAGAATCCTTCAAGCCAACAATGCTTCTCCGCAGAGCTAAGGCCTTGAACATTCAACGTACCAATCCTAATGTTGGTGCCGAGAAAATTGACCCTACTGGTATGCATACTTACCTTGGGCTGAAAAGGGAAAGGGAAGATTTAAACAAAGACAAAAATAAACAAGAGTCATGAAAACTTGGAAACGGAGAGAGGAAAAAGAAACCACATTACTTGTCAAATTTCACCTTCTTTGCTGCACCGCGATCCATTTTCTCAGCAGTAAAACTCTGGCCGTTTGCCGTCGGAACGACGTGACCTGTGCTGTGCAACATCACAACGAACGCCGCGGCAAGCTCGTTGACAGCCTTAAAATTAGCTGTCGTGAATTATTTGCCAGAGTTTTTAAACTTACTCTGGTACTGGTGCTGTAAGTTAGCCCGAACAGGGTCCACATCTTCATCATCACCCGTCACAGGCTCCGTAGAAGCCCAGAACTTGCCACTTATTGCCTCAGTACCAGAGTGCTGGCGAACCTGCGCACCACCAACACCGATAGCACGGAATCCATCGAGTGGATAGATTGTCTCCAGATTGTCCCGGCAGTCTCCGGTTTTGCTTTCGAGTCAGCGGCGACGTGGCTGCCCCTCGTGGTCGTAGCGCGTCCAAGCGCAAGTGCGCCTCCGGGACCCCCGACGTGCTCTGATAGCCCATCGGAGGGTGGAGTCAGGTATGCAGCTTCCCTTTCGGAAAGACGCACGCAATGACCATCCACAGCCGCGGAGAAAGACCGCTGCCCCCTTGCGTTGGCCAGGAGGGCAGGTGCCCTCATATTCGTCCCTTCCCATTGACCGGTGTCGTTGGGAAGATCCGGAAATAAATCATGCACTGGGTCAGTGGAAACCAAATTCACCTCCTTCGCACCAAAACATTGGACTTCAGACTTTTCACGGTTCGTGGCAGCACCAAAACACTCAATAACACTATTATCACAATCATTATCAACAACATTACTACAATTATCAGTTAAATCATTAGAAATATCAATATCACTGTCATCATTACATTCTATATCATCTTTAGGTCTTTTACAAATAGCAATTCCCTCCTCAATACTCTCACTAAGATCAGAATCATACTTACTGCCCTCCGTACCATCAGCACTGAAGGTCTCCCCTTCTTCGCTGGACATCTCACTACCTACAGACTCGGTTCGAGCACTACTGGGAGTCTCAAGGCTCTTAGGAATGGTTTCACTAGGAATATCAACCTCCATATTCTTATCCTCTGTATCTTCTTAATGTTCAGCCATCTCACTACCCTCCACAATACTCACACTTCCGTGGATAGACTGAAGAACCCGAACCTCTTCAGGAGTCAAATTTCTTGCCTTTTTAATAACCTTCGTAAAACCATCCTCATATGAACTCGAAGAAGACAGACCCCGCTTCCCATCTTCACCGATAGGAACGGTTTCTTTTTTCTTCGCTGTAAAACAAACACTCTCTTTAATATCCTTACCTGTATTGTTGCCTTTCTTAGGCACAACACTTACCTGTTGTTTCTGTAGAGTCTCTTGTGCTTGCACCAAGCTGAGAATTTGGTGGGCCCCTTCTGTTTTGCTCGAGACATCAGCCTCGGCAACACTTCCTGAGCCCTCCTCCTCCTCAGCGTGGCAAGCCTCTATTTCGTCATCACGCTTGGACTGTTCGCCCCCTCCAAGCATCTGCGCAAAGGACCTCTGACTGCAGGCCTTCCTTTGGGGGTGCGGAGATTTGAAATTTCCACACACCTCCTTGCAATCTTCAGCTGAGTGCCCTAAAATATGGCAATTGCTACAAGTGAACTTTTCACAGTCCACAGCAATGTGTCCAGCGTGGCTGCAGCGTCTACACATCAGAATCTGGGCCCTGTAAATGTTCATGCAACGCTGACCGTTCACTTGCATAAAGTTAGGAATAGGTTCCTTCATATCTATGGAAATTACACGGGAACCAAACAAGGCCCCTTTCATGTGGGGAGCATTCTCCTTTCTTACTTCAAACTTGGCGGTCCTCACCTTACCAAATTTCAGAAAAAGCAGTAGCAACCTCGGCATTGGTGAAGCCGCAATACAGATATTTACAAAAAACTAACTTCGCATTTGTCTGGGCGTTAGTGCACTTCATCAAAGTATTGTTGCACTCAACCTCACAATCAAGAAGCTTGAAATAATGCTCCCTCTTATTAAGCACCACTTCGAGTTTGTTTTTATTTGCCTCTTGGATCAGGGCAAAAACTGGAGTCGAAGGAGATCCTAAATGTTTATACAGCGCTAAACAAACGTCTGTAGCCGAAATACCCTTATGGGTGACAACAATAGCATTAGCCCTATCGGGCTCATTCCTTGCAGCCATCGTGGTAGAGGACAAAGTCGGACCCCTCCAGAAGCTCACACAACAGAAAAAGTTTATAAAACACAAACTCTCGCTAAAGAAAATAAGCAAAAAGTACTTACTTATTCTCCCTTGTAATCCAAACGAACAGGCACAAGCACACACACAACACTTAGCACGTGGCCCCAAAAAAATGCACGTGGTTGCAAAACGAATGCACGTGGCCGCAAAACGAATGCACGTGGCCGCAAAACTATTGCACGTGGTCGTTAATCAAAAGCGGTATAGAGTTATTCAAAAATACTGACTCAGGAACTTCCAGACTGGTGGCGGAGCAAAGTTTTCCGAAATTTGAAATGAAAAAAAAAATAATAATATTAATAATAATAATAAAAGTCCACCAGGGAATTGCCAAGATAGCGAACAATGTCAAATAACTGCCATCTTGGAATCGAAAAGGTAATCGATAAACGATCCGAAGATAACTTGCAGAAAACAAGACACAGTGATCTGCCACAGCTCCAATACGGCCGGCACGAGCGCCCTGCTAGACCGCCAGGCAGCGCACTCTGCGCCGGCACACGCACCCGGTTGGGCGGCCAGTCACGCGTCCCTCCTCCCGAACGGACGTTCGGAGCGTAACCTGCAAGACGAAGAGCAACTAATGTTGAATAAAAATGGCAGCTACATGCCCTTCCAAAATCCACGGAAAAACTGGCTTCGCTTCCTGCTTCAACAAAATGAACGGACGCCTCAGTTGCCCTTCACTGGCTATGACATTGCCTTTTGATTTCAGAGAATTGCTTTTCAAATGGTTAATTCAGTTTCATAAATGTTTAATATTAAATTTAATTTTTTATGTAAAATACTGACAGTATAAACTCAATTATGAGTAGCAGTTCCAATTAAAATAATGAAACACATACATATATAAGTAAACAAATAATGTCCATTTACTACGGTATTCTAATAATTCCAGCAAAATCCAAGCACCCCAACATTATATATTTCCAAAAATCATTTACATTATATGCTAAGTGTTGTCGAATTTTATTTTAAGGAGGGATCCTGCAGGTTTTAAGGAAAATATTAGATGTTACTAACAGTTTGGTGCTTTTAAAATAAACATTTTAGACTCATATGAAATAGTTAAGTTTCATTTGATGTGATTTAAACCTCAAATAAACATAAGCTGCTGTTAAAATTTTCAATTGTGACACAAAGGTCTCACGGAAAATACATACGCTTTATGTTGCGTTGTTATCGGCAGCTGCGGCATCATTCGTTTAAAATTTTGTAAATTTATACACATGCCGAGTTTGATTATCAAAGTTTCCAGATAGGGGAAAACGCATTTTCGACAAGGTTAATTTCTGTTTTGCGTTTCAGACTATACATCATACGATGGAAAAAATAATCATCAGCAATGGAAAACATGAGCATTAGCCTTCAACGTGCACATCGTGTCCCCTTGACTGCAAGGCATGAAACGATTAGGATGCCATATGCAAATTCAATTCTCGCCTGCAGTCTGCGTACCATCATTCACGATAAGCTGCAATTCAGTAAAGTTTGTGTTAGATGTGTACCTCAGTAACTGTCCGACAAACAGAAAGCCAGTGGGTTGCAAATTGCGAGCATGTTGTTCGAAGACATCAAAGAGAAAGATACAGCTTTCTCAGAAGTGTGGTGACAGTGGACGAGACATGGATTGATCACCACACGCCGGAAAGCTAACATGCAAGCATGGAGTGGAGACACAGTGATTCGCCGCCACCCAAATAATTTACTATCGGAGCATCAGCCACGAAGGTAATGTCTACGGAGTTTTGAGACATTAACGGTATTACTCTTACGGATTTCTTGGAAGATAGTCAAACAATGAATGTCACCTAATGCACAGATCTCTTTAAGAACACTCTTAAGGCAGCACTGAACAGAATAGATCATGATTCCTCAACAGTGGAGTATGTCTACTCCAAGACAACTCCAAGACAACTCCAGGCCCCACACCGCTGAAGTGACTATGTAAACATTGTAATAATCGGGATGGGACGTTGCACTACACCCTCCGTATATCCCGCATATGTCACCATGTCAGTACCACCTGTTTGGTGCATTAAAGAATTTTTTTTGGGAGGACAGAAACTGACTTCAAAAAGAAGAGCTGAAAAGTGTCGTCCTGAGATGGTTTAAACAACAGATTAAAGAATTCTATGAAACTGGGATCCGGAAGCTTCCGCAACGCTGGAAAAATGTACTGACCACGACGGAGATTACTTCAAAAAAGTAAGTAATGTAACATCAGCTATATAATAAATAAATATCGGATTATAAAGAAAGTCCAGGTGAAATTTGAGCCCCCCTCGTATAAGCAACAATGTGGTACCGTCTTTTGAATTTTCCGAGATGGCTAACATGTTTCAAGGTCATTCATTGTCACTGGAATCTGTTACGAAAAAAAAAAAATAATAAGCATGTATCAAGAATCGAAAAAGAATCAGGAAATAGAAATATATACTTTCTGTCACTAGCGGAGAACAGTATGTTACAGAAATTTACAAGCTGAGCAAAAAAACGTATTTGATAGATCAAGAAGGATATCAGAGGCGAAGGGATTTTCAAATGAAACTGTCAGAACACAATAAACAGAGAAAATCATAATACATGTTTGATGTTTTCTCAAGATAGGAAGCAATTGAACATGGGAATTATGCTATGACTGTAATTTATTTACGCCCAAAGCTGAAGAATTTTTGGGTAATGTCCTAACACCAGCAACTTTGGAATTCACAAAGAGAAGCAGAGAAGGCTCCCGGTGGAGAAGGCAGTTCAAGATGGCTTAGTTTCTCATCGCCGTTCTTCGATATTTGGTTTCCTAAGGAACGCATATGCAAAGGTCGTTTGCTAAAGTAACCTTAGAAAAACCGTTGATATTGCCAAGGGGTGGTATATAAATTAAAACATGGCTTACTACGTTGACGGTTTTACTACGTTACTACATACTACGTACTACTTTGCATTTATACTCCATTGTAGTGGGATGACACGATTCGTTCGTATAATTGCTCCCGCCCCTTTTCTTATTTTAACACCTTAACTTCAGTACACACACGGTGTCCTAACTTAAAATTTGGTGGGTCACCTTCACGCTTTCTCTTGTTTTACATCCCTGGTATTGTTGCAGGCATGTACCGTGCTAATGTGCACTACACTATACACTGAGTGGCCACTTTATTTTGACCACCTGACAGTTTTGAGCAAATGAGCTATGGCTGCACGCTGTTCCCGCCATAGGACGAGGCTAGTATAAAAAGGGAAAGCCTAGTGCTTGCGAAAGTAGTAGTAGTGATTTTTTGGTGACGAGATGGGTAAAAATGCGATTTGAAGGACTTTCAACGTGGGTTTATTGTAGGAGCTTGGAGCCGTGGAGCGAGTATCGCCGAAACCGCCGCATTCGTGAAATTTTCCAGAACAGCTGTTGCTAAAGCTTTTAAAGACTGGACTGCCAGCCAAAACTCTGGGTCTCTACGTGTAACGTGTGGTCGTCATCTATTAGTGACTGCTCGGGCGGAACGGAGAGTGTGCAGACTGGTAACAGACAACAGAAGGGGAACAGTGCAGCAAATTACAGACCATCTTAATCAAGGATCCCCTCAAATGATCTCTGCACATATAGTTCGCCGTATACAGCATTGATGGGATATGGCAGCCGAAGGCCTGTTCGAACACCTTTGCTGTCTGCAGTTAACATGAGAAAACGTCTCGAGTTCGCACAGGAGCAAAAGGATTGGACAGTCAATAATGGGAAACAAATTATGTGGTCCGATGAATCTGTCGACCGAAATATAAAGAAATAATAATATTGAACAGAGTTTTCCTTGCCTGAATGCCCTGAGCCACCATGTGTTGTTTATGTAATTCTTGTATCACTTTCCTGGATTAGCGTGCACAATGTACAGCCGAAGTTGGCCTGTTGCATCAAAATTTTGATGACTGATTAATTACAAATCACTATACCCTCGAACAATTCAAATGGGATTTTTACACTACATGATATATTTTTTTTTAATTCCAATTTGTTGCTATAAGCGCTGACGTCCGGATAATGAGAATGACTTTTCGACACTCAATAATCCAGTTTTCTCTCCTAAGTAACAGGCCTCCGTTCGCTTGTGGTGAGGCTAGTTCGTGATTTTATCATAATCACAGAATGTAATGGTAGGGAACCGTTTTGGCCCCTAGGTTTGTGTGTCTTTATTTTTTTAATCTTCGGTAGACGAAGCTCAACATGTCTGGTCAAACATAATTGTAACATCTTACACAACCTTTATTTTAGACGCATCGGAACCGACTTGCAGCTAAAGCAATTCCGAATCCCAACTTACGATATTCTTAAATGTTGTAGGCATTCGTGGCAAGTAATTTTAATCTTCGGTAGACGAAGCTCAACATGTCTGGTCAAACATAATTGTAACATCTTACACAACCTTTATTTTAGACGCATCGGAACCGACTTGCAGCTAAAGCAATTCCGAATCCAAACTTACGATATTCTTAAATGTTGTAGGCATTCGTGGCAAGTAAACGAATACTGAACTTCTTAGAAAAGCTTGAACTCAAAAACGCCGTTTCCTAAATGTTTTCTTCATGTGGTATGTGACATAATTAGGTGAAAATCTTGGGAGTACCCATTCACTTGTGCAGCCGTTTGCTCTCTTCCATTCACGAACCCACATGTTTGAAGAGAATGAGCTTGCAGATACCTACGCCGGTCCTTAAAATGTGTGTTTTTAAATAACAAACTATCACGTGACAGAGAAGAACGTAGTTTTAGATTTCAGTCTAAAGGTTAGGTAGCAGGAAATAGTGTTCATTGGATTAAAGAAATTTTCCTTTTATGCTTTTCGACAAATCTGGGTAAAAGGCGTTTCTGAGAGAGTTCCTGGCACTCTTCTTCACTATGCAAGAATTACGATAAAAGAAAATCCTAAATAAACACAACTTAATATCATTATCGGCTAGTCTTCAATAGATGAATCTGACATAAGTCAGATCGTATTATTTTTAATGGAAGGAGTTCCACAAAAACTTTGTTTTTTTGTGGTTTTCCTTATATATTTCCTCCCGGTATTTACTGATTTTAGAATTCCTTAAATTATCTTTAAATTTTGAGGCTTACCCTGAATACCAATTGTAAAGATGCACTATTAGTTGTGAAATTCCAAACGATGCATTCATAGAATTTAAACAAGCAGACATTTCTGAAGGAATTCTGTAATCAGGTCCCAAATCGACTGTGAAAATTATGCTGAAATTTGAGGAGGATTTACTTAATGTACCTGAATATATCCTACAATTATTTTGAGTACCGACCTTGGACATGAAATATGATGCTCAGGAAGAAACTGAGATTACCTGTAACTATAAATAGAGGATCATTCATTTGAATTATACACAATCTTTAATTCAGTATTCTTTGCGTTTTTTGGCTTGTATGAAAATAGGTAATCTTGTTACGGTGTTACCGCACTAAGCATTTATCCTTAATCTCAAGAGTTAATGAACTTAGTGTTAAAGAAAATCAGATGGAGATAGTCTTTTCGGCTCTAGCTCTATCGTATAAAATCCTCTTCTAATCTTCAAACCTTTTTGCGAGACAAACTCCCTGTTGAGGATATTTGACGGGTACTTCCTAAATACAGTTCCATTGAATTTATTTCAAATGTTTAATTACAAAAAATTGTACTGCCAATTGAAATAAGTTCAGAATGTACCCTTATATCTTAATGATTGCTATTTAAAAACACATTACATGAGATCTAAATATGATTTAAGTATTGGTCGCAACATAACAAAATAAAGCACTGTTGACTCTAATATCTGACCCGGTTTCAGTGAACGAACATAGCAATTGTTTAAGAATTCCTCCTTATCCTCTGACCGCACAGAAAATTACTCCGGCTTTTGTAATACTGTGGTTTAAAATTCTACCTCGGACATATTTGTTTTAATCAACATGAATTAAAACATTCAGTTTATAAATAATTACACATGAATCTGTGTAACACTTTAGCTAGTGCAATCTATGTGCATACTCCATCAGAATTGCTACACAGGGCCTTTTCACAAATTTTATGATTTACACAAAAGGGTGATTCTTAAAATACAGACTTTTCTATAAATTTAGGCTAAATAATACGCTGGAATGAATTGTATTTCTACTGACAGTTCCAACGGATTGCGAATAGAATATCTGGTGATATTTTCAAAATACCGGTATCCAGTATTTCTGGGATTCAATGTTTTAAACAGTGACAAACTGCCTGAGAATAACAGCATTTGCAGCTCATGTTTGTTGTAAGCAAAATGTTTCTCTGGTAGAACGAATAGTGCGAGTTGTGGAACACCATTACTTAAACTGAAACGGCTGGGTAGGAGACCCATAGGAAAATGTTTCCTTTGGAAAACATATGACCCAATGTTGGTCCCGAAAATATCACGGCAACAGCGCGCTAGTGGACGGGGATGGAACTAAAGCGTAGAAACCGGAACCCTAAAAGTATTTTTTTCAAGTGTTTACAACTCGCATCGAATCGAAGAAATTCTGAAAAAGATTCAGAGTACATTCACCTACAGCGCGCTGTATCTTTTTTAGGGAGTAAGAAAAGAAAATTATTTAAAAGCGGGAAGAGATTCCTGATAGTAAAGCAGAAAATAGTGTAGTGCGGAAAAAATTAGAATTGAAAAAGATATACGGTTTACTGTTAATAGAGGAAGTTGTAAGCAGCCCTAGATACCCATACAGCAATCAACCACCAACAGCAAAGCAAACAGATTGAAGGGTGGATAGGGTGAAGGAAAAGTAGGGAGCCTGTATGGACAGAAGATATATATATATATATATATATATATCATCATCATCATCATTGTCAACCATTATCAATCCACTGCTGGACGAAGGTCTCCCCAAGTTTCCTCCACAACGGTCTGTCTTGTGCCAGTCTCCTCCATGTCACCCCTGCATACTTTCGAATTTCATCCACCCATCTCCCATGTGGTCTTCTTCTGGGTCTTTTCCTGTCCCTTGGAATCCAATCTAAAATTTCGGCTGTCCATCGATGATCTGTCCTTCTGGCAGTATGTCCAGCCCATTGCCATTTCAGGGATTTAACTCTGATCATGATGTCTTCCACTCCTGTCATTTTTCGGATCCACGTGTTCCTCTTCTTATCTCTCCTGGTTACACGAAGCATGCACTTCTCCATGCTTCTTTGAGTTGTCTGCAGTCTTTGTATATCTCTTTTAGTTAAGGTCCACGTCTCTGCACCATACGTAAGCACTGGAAGGATGCATTGATCAAACACTTTTCTTTTAAGACATAATGGCATATTGCTCTTGAAAATTATGCTGTTTCTTCCAAAAGCTCTCCAGGCAAGTTTTGTACGCCGATTAATTTCTTCATCAATGTGACCCTCACTTGATATCTGCTGTCCAAGATAAACGTACGTCTCTGTTATCTCCAGCTTTTCTCCATCAATCAATAAATCTTCATTTCTTGTAAAAGCATTGAACATCACTTTTGTCTTCTGAAAGTTCATTTTTAATCCCACTTCTTTACTCTTGTCAGCAAGTTCCTGGATCATACTCTGTAGCTCTGATGGGGTAGTTGCAAAAATGACTACGTCATCAGCAAAACGAAGGTGGGTTAGATAATCTCCATTAATCTTTATCCCTTTGTTTTCCCAGCTCAGCGACTGAAAAACACCCTCCAATGTGGCATTAAAGAGCTTCGGAGATATGGTGTCACCTTGTCTCACTCCCTTTCCAATTTTTATGTGTGTTTTATTTTCAAACAGCCGAATCTTTGCACTTGCATTTTCATAGATGTTATTAATAATATTAATGTATGCATCTTCAATACCGCAAGTTTTCAGAGCCATTGTAACTGCTGATGGTTTCACCGAATCAAAGGCTTTTTCATAATCGATAAAAGCCATGCACAATGGAAGTTCATATTCCCTCGCTCTTTCAATTAGTTCTCTCAGTACGTGTATATGATCTATTGTGCTGTAGCCACTCCTGAATCCAGCTTGTTCTCTCGGTTGAGCCATGTCCAGTGTTACCTTCAAGCGGTGTGAAAGAACTTTAGTGAAGATTTTATAAACTACTGATAGGAGGCTGATAGGTCTGTAGTTTCCGAGATCCTCAATGTCACCTTTCTTATGTAGCAGGATCATTGTAGCGGTGTTCCAATCCTCAGGAATCTTTCCTTCATTAAGGCATCGAGTGAAAATTTGGGCGAGTACTGTTTCAATTTCTCCACTTGCTTCTTGTATGATGTCTACAGTAATTCCATCTTCTCCTGGAGCTTTTCCCCGCTTCATGTTCTTGATTGCATGTGCAACTTCTGCTGGAAGGACTGGAGGAACTCTGGTACTGGTATCTTTCATGATGTCTGGAGTGCATGTATCATCCCTTTCATATAATTTGGAGTAGAAATCTTTCACTCTTGTCAAAATTTCGCCTCTATTTCTTGTTACAGAACCATCTTCTTTTCTCAGTGCCATAATCTGTTTTCTTCCCTTACTGAGATGTCCCTTTGCTATCTTTAGGCTTTGGTTGTTTTCAATTGCTTTCCTCATTAGTTCACAGTTGAATTTTCTTACGTCTTCAGTGATACTTTTTCTTACTGTCTTGCATAGCTCTATATATTCCACTTTGGAAGTCACATCTTCTTTAGTTGTCCTCATCTCTCTTCTTTTTTGCATCAACATTTTCGTTTTTCCTGATAATTTGTTTACATGCAACTTGTTCTTAGACTCAGCTAATTTTGTTGCTGTTTCCATAATAGCTTTGGTTACTTTTCTGTTAACTTCAGAGATGTCCACTTCTTCCGATGTTAGGCCTTCTAAAGCAGAGAACCTGTTCTTCAGTTCCAACTTGAAGGTATTATGGTGTTTTTAAGGTTGGTTATGTCAATAGATTTTGTTTGTCTTATGAGCTTGCCACGTTCAAGTTTGGTGTTGAGGTGCATCTTACATCTCACCAATTCTATGGTCACTACCTGTGTTGAACTTGTTTAGCACACTGCAGTCTTCTATGACGAATTTTTTGTTACACATAATAAAATCAATTTCACTTGTCGTCCCATTTGGATGTCTCCATGTCCATTTCCTGTGTGGCTTTTTCTTGAAGAAGGAGTTCAAGATGAAAAACCCTTCTGCCTCTGCAAACTCAACGAGAGTATTTCCACGCTGGTTTCTGTTGCTGTGACCGAATTTACCTACTGAAGTTTCATTCTGTTGCCGTTGCCCTATTTTTGCATTGAAATCTCCCATAATTATTTTCAAGTGCTGCTTACCTTTATTATTTAGATGACAAATTTCCTCATAAAATTCTTCAATTTCTTCTTCAGGATGACTTGTGGTGGGTGCATAAGTTTGAATAATCTGAGCCTGGTATCTTTTCGAGAGTTGGATAACAAGTCGTGCAGCTCTGTCAGAGGAACTTTCAACTTCTACAACTTTATCCTTCAGTTTCTTGTTTATTATAAAACCAACACCACTAGTTCTGCCAGTATCTGTCCCACGATAATAGAAGAGATGTCCACTTTTCAGTTCGATGAGATCTTCTCCTTTTCTCCTTACCTCACTTAGCCCCACGATGTCCCACTTGATCCTTTGTAGTTCCTCTTCCAATTCAAGAAGCCTTGAATCAGAAGATAGCGAGCGTCCGTTGTACGTAGCCAAGGTCAGCATCAGATGGCAGCCTAGTCCGGTCCTCCGGGGATTCTTAGCACCCTCTGCCTTCGTGTCGCACTGGCCGCTGCCTTGGCCAGGTACATTCCAGCTGCCGGAGACTGAGGGCCAAGATTTAAGTTGTGGAATCATTTTGGAGGGGTTTGGCCATAACTCACCACGCTGGCCAAGCGGGTTGGTGAGTGTGGGATAGAATTTCCTCTAATCCCGATGGTATAGTTATACCGCTATCGGCGGTCGTCAGAGCCCCTTTAGTGGGAACAGGATGTACCACGAGAAGGCGGGGTTGACATTTGTCAAGGAGAGGCTGTGATGTTACGCATCACCTGACCTTACATCCCTATATATATATATATATATATATATATATATATATATATATATATACACACGCTGCCTGACAGAGAAAATGCTACACCACGAAGATATGCTCGAAGACAGACCAAACTGCATACTCTGATACCCAAGTAGTTCCAGAACAAGTGATTTAATTGTCACGTTCTGACTAGGCTTTAGTGACGAATATACACGATGATCAGTAAGGAGTGTGGTCCCCATTTTGAGCAACACAGCGCAGACTCTGACGTGGAAGCGAGGCAGTGCGAGTCCAAATGCAGTCCTGTTGTATCGTGCACCATGTGGTGTTGATCAGCATCGACAGTTCATCCCATGGGCTGTTGATCCCCATCGACAATTCATCTTTCATTTTGCGAGGGTTAGAGTGTACTCAAGCAACGTATAATCGTGCAATACAGATGATCGATGGGCGAGAGCTTAGGGGTTCGTGCTGTCTGCGGAAGCATCTGCACACAGTGTGAAGCCTTCAGGTTTATCCACGCGGTATGCGGCTGTGCGTTATCGTGTCAAAAACGGCGTTTGGAATGCGCTTTAGATAAGATAGTGTCACGGTTCGTTGTACCGAGTCAACATAGCGGCGGTCGTCAATGTGCTCGTAATGTGTTCCAACGGTGAGCGGTTGTTGGCGCTGATAGCCCCCCTCACACCATGATTCCACGTTGACGTACCATGTGGCTCTATACAATGGCTGATGAGTCCTACCGTTTGCTACTTCGAATCCAGACTCTGATACGGTGCTCATCCGTGGTGAGACAGAACTGCGATTTGTTGCTGAACACAATACTTTCCCACTCGGTACTGCTCGCAGCTCTGGAGCGATAATACACCAAGCAATGACGACGATGGGTCGCTGTTAAGGGTAACATTCGTAGCGGACAGCTGAACAACAAAATAAATGCTGCCAATCGGCACGACATTGTCCTCATCGATATCGGAGCATTCAAGCCTCTCTCTACACTCCGCAAAAAGTATCCCGCTGTGGTCTGTGAGTTTGCTATAACTTGACGTCGGATGCGAGAATCGGTGCGCTAGGACATCCCTCTCCGTACTCCGGTTACCTTACGACATTGCACAGATCCTTCCTGCGACAACCGCCTCCAAATGCGACCAAGGGTTGTGGCATCACGTTGCGTTTCTACCGCAATACGACGCAACGACCATCCGCCGGTAAGAATGACTAAGATGACGCTTTTCGTGAACACTTGAGTTTCACGAAATCGTTTATGACGGTGTCTTACCGGCATTGGCACCCTTTGTTCCCTCTTCAGACACGGTTACAACAGAACTACTCATTCCTCGCGGGTGCGAGGACGCCTCGACTAAAGGCCACGCGGACTGGTTGTACGCTTATATCCCGTGCGCTATTCGTGCGACTGCTCTTCATGTGGAATCATTTGCATAACATGTACGCGTACACCTACCGTGCAATTTACTTGGCGCTGCGTTCATGTCTTGGTGGTGTGGCATTCCTCTGTCAGGTAGTGTATGTACATAGATCATATCATATGTAGAGTATTTTACGAAGGGAGTGTCTGAGTCCCAGGTCTTAGACAACCCTTAGAAATAGGAAGCTAATAGATTTAAGATACATTGCCCGATAGGAAAGTGACACGGAAGCGGGGTAGAAAAAGGGAGGAGGATGCCCTTATTTATTACCGGAGTCCAGTACCCGGGTTCCGATGTTACAAATCCGATGCACGGCGGTTATTCAGTGTTTCGAGCAATCGTGCCTGATTGTGATCGAACCTGAGGTTTCTCCGTGGTAGTCGTGGCAGTTTATCACTAGGCCATCCGCGGCCGGAGTTTACAACTACCTCCGCGGTGCTACTTATCTAGCCATTTTTATCGTATCACGTGACAGAAGCATATTTTTATGTCCGACCACGCGCGTTGCTAAAGAAGCGTGCGTAAAACCTCTGTATCTTCTCATTTTTGACTGAAACAATCTTTTACTTTCCAAATATTGATACTGCACCAATTGGTGGTTAATTAGTAGTGCATGTGTTGAGATCTTTTGACTGAGCTTTAATAATTCATATAAGATAACTTTCAGGAATATAACTGAAAACAATTTGTTTCATACATTACAACAGTTCACATGGAAACACTTTCGTGACAGATGTTTTTGATTGTATTGATAGAAACATGTATCTACATGATACCATATCCTTTTCCTAAAAATCCTTGCGAAACTGATATGCAACTGATGTGCAAGAGGAGAAAAAGATATATTACGGAAAAACACATTAATCGTGCAACCAAGGACCGCAATATGAAAACATTTCTTCTTTGATGTAATTTTATACCTGAAAAATGTGAATGTAATTCTCTAAACCAAGGTTACATGCGTCTGTGCCCTAAGATAACTTTAGGCAATGGATTTATAGAATTTTAACAAAATTCGAGCGATTATGTTTAAATTCTTGTAACATCGTGAAACTCAGTGAAGCCTTTAGCGAATGGATTCTTGAGCTGTAGGGAATACGGGAGGTTAAAAGCTCAGTCGATGCATTGTTTTGTGTTCGATTTCGAATGCTCGACAAGGGAATCACAGAAAACAGCGAAATTCTATTGACCGACAGAAACGGAAAACCTTGAAAAAATTAGTAAATAGCGATGAGCGCTAATTAATATACACTATTTTTGACCGATTAAGGCCCAGTATTATTGGAAGAAAATGATGCATCACTCTATCTTTGGTGATTATCAACTTTGCATTTTGCAGCCAGGAATACAATTTCCCATACATCCAATCGCAACATGCCAGCCAAATCACAATCACTTTAGATATCGTGGCGCATTACGTCACAAAGGAAACGAACTTTTGACATCAGAACTCGTCGGAAAAGAAAGGAACTTTTTGTATCGGAACAAGTCGGAACTGCGACAAAATTTGTCCACACACTAAGTAGGAAAAACACAAACTAAATGGAAATCATTCATTTAGAAGACTTCAACCGCACAGGAAGTAATGTAATATCTTGCGTACTGTCATTACAATTTCTATATTACTCTATTAACTTAACTGGCATAATTATTGGTGGTTTAGTTAGCAAACAGCCGCATCTGAGCTTAAATCTGCTGGCAAACCTTTATCCGGGGAGACGATGGAGAATTGTGCCAACCTGGCGATCTAGAAATACAAGAGCCCATTTGAGATGCCTGCCCAGTATAGGCGTTGATGGGCTACTTGAAGATTTCAACATAAAAAGGTCATTTCGAAATGCTCTTCAAATCATCATAAGGCAGGGCAGCCAGGCAAGATTTTCTTATGGATTTCAAGATTACTGTTAGCATCTGAAAGAACTCTAAATGTAGGTGCCCCTCCTGAATTTTGAGCCAATAATACAGGCAAGATAGTAAGCTACAGTAAGCCAGATAAATCCACATTCCATGTGCGACATGGGATTCTGTCTTGGATGAATGAATAGACGGCAGCACATTGTAACATACGGACATTGAGGCGGAACTCTTGCAAGATGAGATGATGAATAGTGATTGGGCGAAAAACAGAAATAAGTAAAAATATGGAGACATACAATGAAGAAACATTTATTTTCTTTCTTGGCAGAAAAAGCTGTGAACTTTGAGATAATGGAATTGTGTTCGAACGAAGGCAAAATAAAACAGAAAATTTTACATAACAAAAGAAAGAAAACACATAATGTAATTAAATGATCGCACAGCAGTGATACGCACTAATATTCGCCTCGAAAGTTTCTTAATATGATTTTTTATTCAAATAAGATTTTTATCAAATGAGAAAAGTATATTGTTCACTTGGAAGATTTATTGAAACTTACTCATATTTGATCACATACTTTTTATTTTCTCTTATTATTGTAATGATTTTTATGACTAATGTATAAAAAATGAAATATTTAACACAGTGCTGAATAACTAATGGTCAAAAGATATTTCTGAAAGAATAACAAAATTAAAAAGGAAACAACCTCATAAAAGGCAGAATTAATTAGGTCATAGTGATAGATTGCTCGTTTAACGATGCAATAAAAGGAACATATATTCTTCATTCACGGCTTGCGCAAATAATATCGAATACAATCTCTTCGGAAGAAACATTCTCAGCCAGCAACATCCGGAATTCCCACACGGATTAATCATTTTTGAAGCACAGATTTCGATGGTTTTCGAATGTAATAAGCAACTGTGTGTTGGAAATAATGGTTACTAATCTTTTTGATGTCTCTGTTATGACATTTTATGTTGTATTCCGAATTAATGTGTGACAAGCTTTAAATGATCGGCAGTGCGACATCATATAATCATGTGCCATGGCTTTCCATTCGGGAAGGCTACCTCCTAGTTTAATAAGGGTTTCTTCGTATTGTGCTTCATCTTGCTAAGTTACTGGTCATTAGAACTCACCAATTCATCTTGCTAAGTTACTGGTCATTAGAACTCACCAAATCGTTTGGCTAATGCAACTGAAGGTGATATCTGTTAAAACAATTTCAACGGTTTATGCATCAAATGGAAATCATACCCAGAACATATGGTGTAGCATAGTATTTCGAAAAAGATGCTTGGCATACTATTCATTTCGAATAGTAATCATCTTTTCATTATTCAAAAAGTAAAGTGCAGTAAAATATCTTTCGAATTAAAACATAGCACATAACACCGAAACCTTTTTTTAAGGTGGACGTCTAGCGATTTTGCATCTTATATTTCCAATGGGCAAGCTTCTGTACCCATTTTCTTCACAATTAATGCGTTTCCAAGGATGGAAATTGGAACATCGATTAAAATAGCTTCATATTATTACTTAGGATATTTAATATTTTCGAAAACATAACCATAATTAAGCAATCCAACACTTGCTTGTCTATTGACGTCATCAATGTGCAGGTCGTGCCATCATTTTTCTGGTCTCAACACCACCAAAGGAAAAGTTATTGATTTTTAATATAATTAAAGTTATGTTTTAGAAAATATTAAGTATTCCAAGTTATAATATGAATTTATTGTGATCGATGTTCAAACTTTAAACCTTAGGAACGCATTAATTGTGAAGAAAATAGTGTAAGGAAGTTTGCCCATTGGAAGTATAGGAAGCAAAATCACTAGATGTGCACCTTAAGAAACTGGGGAAATTCACTTCTGGCTAGAGAATTTTGTTTAGAAAGCAGTGTTAAACAGTGAAAGTGAACAGTCAGTGTTGTCTTGGGTATATGTTGCTGGGAAGTTCGCAATTTTACAGAAATCGATTAATAGAATCCGCTGCATAATGATGTAGAAGTCCTCCTACATACTGATACGTCCACTTTATGTAAAGGAATTCAACTATAAAGTATTTGAAATCATAAGTAAATTACCAAATCCCAGACATAAAAAAACTCCAGATAGTCGCATTTTCAACCAGTCCCCTGCTGTAGCTACAATTGTTAGAAAAGAACTTGTTCAACATTGTTAAAGAACTTGCTACATAAGGGGACTAGTACATCATTAAATCGCATGTTAAACGAGTACCCTTCTGTAGCTACGATTGTTAGAAATAATTTCGGTTATACTTCCAACTGCGGCCTGCTCTCTACGATTTTTGTGTCAGCAGTAGCTTACTGCCAACTATTGGCAGCTCCGAAAGATACTCTATGTGAGTTGAAAAAATCTTTGTTAGCGATTGTTTTTGGGTGGCCCTTAAAAAGAATTTTCTGAATGCTAATTGTGTCTCTACTCGAAAACATTTATTATGAAGGAAAAGTTTTATTTCCATATGAATGGGAAAACATCGCTTTAGAAACGGAAGATTTGAACATTTTCTAAGAACATTTTTTCTGAGCGATTTTATTTTGAAGTACTTCCCATGTATAAGGAGCACTTGGGCATGCGTTTAGTCAAAAGAGCATAGGCCTTCTTGTGTTCATTTTGTCGCATCGGAAGACGTGAAAGCTCTTTTTCCAAACTGAGCTGTCTTCGTTTAATTGTTGTATCATTTCTTGGAATTTGCTTTTGATGCCTATTTCAGAAATGTCTTTTGACGAAAAATTAATCACCACTGTGAACAAAAAATCCAATTTTGTGCGACATTGGGACAAACATTATTATACAGTGCGAACATTAAATTGTGCGGAACGAAATACCGGAAAATCTCACTAAAACTATATTATTCTTTCTTCATTTAATAAAAAATATATTTGACGAAGAAGGTTACATACAGTAGAAGAAACAAGACCCCCTGCTTATGGCATATGGCCTCTACAGGACCATTTATTATACACCATGTAATTTTTGTTTCCTTTTTCTGTGGAGCCATTAATTATTAGTGTAATCTCACTTCACGTTCATTCAAAAATAATGCGATTATTCTTTAACTTGCAGATTTTTTCAACGAACAACGGAAACTGTTTTTTTCAGTACATATCGATATATTTTCACTTAAGTCTAATTTTTGCGTTCCAACATTTAATGATTTTATCTTGCCAAAGTGCTATCCTGGTAGCTAAGTGGTACGTAGCGCTGTTCTCAAGTCATTCGACCGACATTTTTCTGGAAGCGAATCCCGGTAAATGGTGGGTTTGGGTCACGTCAGTCGCTTTGTCCCTTGCTTGGAACAAGGAACCCCAAATTCATGGAAAACAGCAGTGTCTGACGGAAGAAGTTTTTCAATCGGATTTTTAATCCCGCAGATGTTGCTGTAAGCGGAATCGTGATCTGAGGCCCACTGGTTGCAAACTTGTGCGTTAAGAAAATTTTGAATTTATATACGAAATGTTTCGCAGCGGAAAGGCTGTCCAACAAAAAAATAATTTTTTTAAATCGGACTCTTCGAAACTGAGATATGGACATATATAACATATGCAGCTACGCTCCCTGTCGGGAAGACCATGCATTACTTTAAGAAGTAAGCATTTTCAAAGGTTTTGCGATTCGAACAGTTTCGGACCGAGAAAATAAACTTTTGGTCGAGTTTTTAGGAGCTCAGGTTTTGCTGCAAATACGTCAGAAGCAGAAATTAACTTTCATCCCACTTCTCAAATCATCTTTACCAGATATCAGAAATTATATGAAAAGCATTTTCTATCAAGAGCTGCATGCGATTCAGAAAAAGAAATTCAAATCTGAGTTTTCGAATCGGAAATAATGTAGACAACGCAAATCACCTCTTGATGAGATCGAATAATGTAGTTCGTATTGTCGGTTAAGATTGCTGTTAGTTTGTTAAAATCAATATCTATATTTATTAGGCCTTGAAAGACGACCTGAGAAACTGTGGTCGATTGGACAGTTTCAAAGTGAAAGCTGTTTAGTAAGCAAGGACGCGTCATTGTTGTGTCCGTAGACTACGGAACATCGAGAACATGTAAAACAAAGTTGGGCTTCTCTTCGCTGCTTTCATAAAACACAATGCAGAGCGAATCCGCTGAACTGAGATTTCGTTTTTTTTCATGGCCTCAAAAACGTTGGGTATACACTTCTGCCGTAAAGAATCAGGTCAAAGTAGCAACCTGTATCTGTGACGTTCTTCGTAAGGATGATCTAGCTTATATTTTTCTCTTTGGGGAATAATGGCACTTGCAAACGCTTCGGCAGTTTCGAAGTGCGGAAGTTTTCGCATTTCGGCACATTCTATTTGTCTTCTGTACATTGATGATACAATCACATGACGATTTTTCCGCTTGTAGGAGTCCTCTAGCTCGGCTTTTCTCTTATCTGGTTGATGAGTGCTTTTCACCTGTTGATCGATTAAAAATTTCCTTATGTGAGCAGTGGAAACATTGCACGCGGTACAGAACATTATGCTATAAGAAACGTGAAAATTACGTAAATATTCCTTTCACTTATCCCGGCTGAAATATTTTTTGTATTATACTTGGTATTTGATACAAGCATTTTGTCAGCAAGTGTTTACAAGCGTGAAAACCGAATATAATTTAGGCCTAAGTCATGAATTTTCTAACACTGTCCTGACGAATATAATTCCGTTGGAAACTACGTTGCTTGTATGACTTCCCACAAAACGAGAGCGCACGGTAAAGTGGCAGACTAGGTGGCACGAATAAGAACCAGCAACTGTAGCGAAAATTACCTTGAGGCAACTTCCGGGTCAGTCCGACAAAAAAAGGTAGGAGTAGAATTTAACAGCTTGGAACATCCACTGCAATTCGACTGAAAATTAATATCTAAGCCGACAGTCCTGATCCATCGAATAAATGGATTATTTGTGAATCGAATGAGTCGTTAATTCACTCGCTCTGCAGTCAGTCATTTTTACCTCTAACCACTAACATATCGAAAAAATCGGTCTTATTTGCTGTCGATCCTTTGCACAGATAAAAAATGCCGTTCAGATGAATAAAACGTGTTCTTGGCGTAGGACGGGGGCGGGGAGGTAGGAGATATGTACGTGGTGACCAGATTGTGAGTGTGCATATCTAGCGAGCTGACACACATAATCAATCAATGGATGAGTCAGTTTACTTGGTAGGGTTATTAAACGACTAAATCCGCCGCGTCGATGTTTTGACTAAAAAATTGTAACTAATTTAGTCGATGGTCGAAATATTCTATTTCGCGAGTTCACCAGTCAGTACCAAACATTAACACCTCAGATTAAATCCGAAAAGAACATGCGGGAATAAAACGGAGGAACAAGATAACGCATCTATAAAAGTAGGAGGAAAACTGCAGATCATGCGGAATTCCGCATTTTGACATAATTTAAAGGACCCTAGTTATAAAGATGCAAATTGGTGATGTTTTGGCGATTCAAGTGTAGGGATTCAATTTTTATTTCTCATTATTGTAAACCCTAGCGATATTTTTTTACGCTCTCCAACCGTAGGTTGAAGAAGCCTATAATTCGCGTAAAAGTGGTTTGATTTCAATGAAATTTCAGTATGTGGTATGGGACCACCTGTGGACGAAGCCTACTGAAAATGGGCGAAATGGGGTCAAATGTAGGACATAGGGGAGGGATCAATTCCATCGCCCTTATGTGTCAAACCTTGACTAAAATGCTTCTACTGCAACAAACCTTCTTCATGTTGTTCTGACAGTATACTTAACATGTTCTATTGTATATTATCGAAATGAGGTCAAAGGTCAGGGCACAGGAGTGAGATTTATGCCACAGCCATTATCCTCATAATTCGACTAAAAATACTTCTATTGCGACAAAACTTTAGTATGTTGTTTTGGAGGTATACTAAACCATTCCTGTTTAATATCATCAAAATGGGGTCACAGGTCAGGGCATGGAAGCGAGATTTATTCTACAGCGGTTATCCTCATTACTTGAGTACTGATTTCTGGTTTGTATGAAAGTGTATCACAGTCAATGCATTGCATGATTTTATTAACTTGCTTTCTTAAAAATTGTAAATTCAGTTCGCTGAGGATTGTACATCATAACCATTAAATGAATGGGTGATCCAAGACGTATTTCAAAAATTTTATAAAAGATTGCATTAGGTGTGAAAACGTATTTAGCATCAAAGGGTGTATCGCATGACTAACTTGTGCTGATGAATAAAATGGAAACATATATTTTATCCACCGCAGAACTAAACCATTTGGACCACCTGCTTAAAATGATATTGGTCATCGAGAGGTGGCCAAAATAGCTCTTAACCGGTGAGTCATTGGACGCCACAATATTTCTAAATGTGTCTTGTGGTATCTGAAATCAACAAGTTACCAGGAGATCCAGTAGCTTTTCTAAGTTATGTGGTGAAGCCGCGATAGAATAAATACCATAGCTGCTCGACTTGGTTGATATCTGGGTAATTCGGAGGCCAGGGCATGCCTTGAAATATTCCTCATGATCCGCAAACCATTGCGGAACAATCCTAGCACTTTTAAATGGTGCATTATCCTACTAAAAGAAAGTTCCACATGAGAGACATACCGTTCCCGTGCAAGAATGTTTCTTGTCCAAGGTAGGCGGTAGACGTATCAGTTTCCTACACTTTAACAACAAAACACAGTGTTCTCCATCAGGATATTGCATGGAAAGGTCTTCGCTCGCCTCTTGTGTCGTTGAGTCGGGATCAGACAAAATACCTTACCAACGGTTCGTGGTTTTTCCGTGCTTGGACCACTTCCTGAAGCCACCAAACAGTCTGACCGTGAGCATCACACCATGTTTCCCCCCTCGGAAATGCTCTCACATAGTTGGTTGATGATCAAAATTTCGTGTTTGTTATACCCGCTCAACTACGTTGCCTCTCCCATCTGAAGAACAAGAATGTCGATGATTTACAAAGCTCCGTGTTAGGTGCCATTTTTACCTTTTCACAACCTTCACGCTCCGTGGTGTCCCTGGAGTGGCTTTCATCTGTGTTCATGGTATTCTGTCTTTCTGCGTATTTTACCAAAACTATATATTCGAATGAAGAAAGTGTTTTTCAGGTCCGTGCTAGAACTGTGACAAACATAACGCATGTGTAGCCAATTAAACGATGATAAATTTTATTTTCCAAACCAGAACACAAATTCCTGTGTTTTTCAGCGTTGATTTCGTTTCAAATGGAACCAGATCTTATCTTTTCCAGAAACAGTTGAAAAACATTCCGATCTCAACAGATAATATATAACCATCTTGCTTTTTTAGCTTACTTATCAGTTGGACGTAGTATTCTCGCAACGTCATGATATTATTTGTTGTTACAGCAAATTAATTTTTGCATTTCAGACAATTCTATTACGATAGGAAATAATTTAACAAAGTTGGTAACCATTAAAATTTTCTTTTGAAACAATTTTCATTTAGCTGTTCGTTAACAAAAATATCTGGTATCCTATTGATATTTAATCATCACTAAAGCTGTGTACATGAAAAATATCAAGCACGGTACATATGAAGTACCAGTTTTTGATGTCCTACAATAAACTCAAGTGTTTTTCCGCCACCCAGGGAATGGTAGGAAGCTTTTCAAATCTTATTTTCTGAAATGTGAACTCCAATTACTAAGATATTTTTAATAGAATAATTTTACATGAAGAAAATACTTTATTCTAAAATAAATAGCTTTAAAACGATATTACATGCATTCTAACTCTCCAAATAAATTTCTTTCCTTTTCCGTAATATGACACTAAAATATAATACTTTCTTCGTGCTGCATTAAATGCTTCATTTATCTGGGATGACCTTTTTGCAAAATGCATCGTTTCCCCTCGGAGTGTAATAAGACTTTCTTTGAACAACAATAAGCCTATTCCCATTGTAGTAAGAGTTTCTTGTGAGAAGCATTTTTCCGGTCGTTCTGTTCAGCGAATCGTTAAACGGATTAAAATGTTTTTCTTGTTAGTTGAAAAAACAATTTATAAAACATTAACACTGCTATAATGTAATTTACATCATCTATGAGAATTAAAAAACATATGTTTTTATAAACAGGAAAAGAAAATACGTTTTATTTACGTTTCCAAGAAAAATGATCAAACCAATTTGATAAAAAGAAAAACAAAATTCGCTTGCGAGTGCTATTAGAAAATCCTTTAAAGTTTTCTGCTCATTGTTACGGTAGATTGTTTCCTATATTCTAAACTAAAGAATATCAAATTTTCATTATACTGTTTAAACCTAAATTAACTAAAATTTTGACTTCACAGAAAAGTTAACTGAAACATGTACACAGTTTTAAACGAGGTACAAATTTGCAGAAAAACTAACTGTAACGTGTACACATTTTTAATAGTGGAGTTAAATTTACGTTGCAGAACAACTGAAACGTGATTTAGTAGACGTTCAGTCTATACATACATATATTTGAACAATAAAAAACTTGGGAGATAGGCAATGTATATTAGGACAAAGTCCCCTATTTACACACGTTGTAGTATAAGAGCTCATAAAAGACATGTTGACTTCAATGGTAATGGAATATTTATATCTGAACCTAAGAATATTTCAACATGTACAGTATATTTACATTTAAATGTTGAAAGCTCATATAAGTTATATCCAGTGAGACATAAAAATCAGCAATGAGGTATACGGAGCAACACATATTGCGCTCATCTTACTCCGGCTTCAGTCCCTCTGGTTTGCAATCAATCATGTTTCTTTTCCCGGTGTGCGCTGTTGTACCACATCATTAAAGGTATACTACGTCCAAAGTTCAACATGAACACGAACATCAGCACAATTTTTATTCCGGCTTCAGCCCCTTTGGTTTGCAATCAATCATGCTTCTTTTCAGGTGTCCACTGTTGTACCACATCATTAAAGGTATTCCACGTTCAAAGGTCAGCACAAACACGAACATCAGCACAATTCAAAAAGAAAGGGGTAATATGTTAAAACAATTTCGAGACTATTGTTAAAACTAGATTACGTCGACGCAGCCAGAATTTCAGCAGTTGAAATATTTCGCTTTTATATGCCAATTTATTACGAAGTATCAAGATTAAAATATTTAAAAAAAATCAACAATTACTTCCTCGTTCGCGCGGACATGTTTCACGCTACACTGTGCCCATTTTCAGCGGTCGGTTGTGAGAGACATTCATATGCTTTTATTGTTCTGATTACTTCCATGTCACCAGTTGACTAATCGCTCATTGGTCCTGTATCCGTGCGTATCTTAATCACGTTGTTTACGACATTTGCTATTGTTGCACCATCTGGTGTTCATTTTATGTTATCTCATTATTCATCGTTGTTGGATGAGACATTTTCAATAAATTTAGTTTTTATGTACTTTTCCTCAGTTTCTTTTCTGTTTGTTATTATGTATCGCCAGGCAAACGGCCATTCAAGTGGTGCTTGTTCATTGCAATTAAATCCTCTGGATTTTTCTATCACAACAGACTCAGAATACAAAATCTTTTAAACATTTTTAAACATGTACACATTCTTAAACGCGGTGTGGAGTGTTAGTGCATCGAAAAGTTTAATGTATTATCTCGGGCAGCGCTGACCGCGTTGATAAAAGAAAGTCTACTTTAAATAAAAAAATTATCGAACTGAGCGTGTCTTTGTTATGAAGCAAATTTATAACTTGTGGTAGGAAGATATTCTCAGAGAAGCAGCCATCGAGTTGCAATCACAACATACGGATTACGTGAAGCCAGGTGTTAATAAATGCGTTTAACTTTAACCTAAAACAATGCCTGCAGTCACTATTTCGTAGCTGGAGACATATATGGTCAAGTTACAAAGACGCATCAGTCGCATGCTGCAGGTACTTGATGTTTCCGTCAGCAACCGTTTAACGGACTTTCTTCGACGTCTTTATCTGTAATGCTAGCAGACTGGGAAAGGCTCTCTGAGACTTTCTTGGTAACTGAAGAAACCTTCTGAGGCCTAACTGAAAAAGTGATTAAAGACAGCATGGGGCATATTTGTTATCATTATTATTAAGAATCAATTTTATGGAGTATTGTAGCATCCTTGAGAAACTTCGCTAGGTCTTGGATTTCTACAACAGTTTATCTCCATTTCATTCTTTTCTATTCCATTTAAGATTCAACAGCACGTGCGTCCGAGAAAATGGCTTTATGAGACAATTAGATGGAATTGCACGTGACCTGATACATGCAGATAACGACTACCAACTATCAGAATAATTAGGTGAGGAGAGTGAGGCAAATAGATATTAAAAAACCTACTCTTGGTTTCTAATATCAACAGAAATGTTATTCGAGGTTTACATTACATTCTAACTTATAAATATACTTCTTCTAAAAAATAGTTAAAAATACCATTTGTTTTTTAATTTGAGGTTTTTTAGGAAAGAAGTTGATGTGAACATATAAGTGTAATGCTTGCATTTTTTTACAAAAGCTATAAACTTTTAAAACGATTATTTTATAGCCAGGTAGATACATTATATTTGTGCTTTCTTCACTACATGAATAATGTGCCGGCAAGTTTGTGTAATTGATCGGTTGCGTTAAGATGTTGGTGTCTCTGGAGTTCCGAGACATGAACTGTTAGTAAATGGTGATTTCGTTGCTTTGTATGGTCGTGTCAAGGGACAAAAATATCGCAATTCCTTCGTGAGCGGAACTTTTCAGAGGTCGTATGTAGACAGGTTGAGAAAATTAAAGATTTTTAATCCAAACACCGAAATGGATATTTTGCAATATTCCCGCATGCAGAATTACAGAAAACACAGGGTTTAAAATAGCAGCGTCAATCAACAAGAAAAATTATTAAAATATCATAGTCCATGTAATGAAAATGGGTTATACAGAGATCGTACTGTGACATAAATAATTTTACTTGTGAATTACACTCATCAACAAAATTCAACATTGCAATTTTCCTTAGACTTAAAGCTAATATTTTGATTACATATAGTGCAGAGTTAAAAAAAATGGTGGAAAAAATATCTACTTGGTTCTTGTATTATTAATGTAGGATTTGTTTTCATACGTTACTACAAAATATTTCATTCTCACAAAGAATTATTATTACACACTGAGTGGCCACTTTATTATGACCACCTGACAGTTTTAAGCAAATGAGTTATGAATGCATGTTGTTGCCGCCAGAGGGCGAGGCTAGTATAAAAAAGGAAAGCTTAGTGATTGCGACAGTAGTAAATGTGATTTTAGGTGACGATATGGGTAAAAAATGCGATTTGACATGATTTCAACTTGGGATGATTGTATGAGCTCTGAGCCATGGAACGAGTATCAACTAAACGGCCGCATTCGTGAAATGTTTCAGAGTAGCTGTTGTTTAAGGTTTTTAGAGACTGGGATGTCAGCCAAAAAATTGGGTCTCTACGTGCAACGTGTGGTCGCATCGACAAGTGACTGCTCCAGCGACACGGAGAGTGTCCAGATTGGTAACAGACAACAGAAGGGCAACAGTGTAGCAAATTACAGACCATCTTAATGAAGGATCACCTCAAATGATCTCTGCACGTACTGTTCGCCGTACACTTAATCGGATGGGATATGGCAGCCTAAGGCCTGTTCGAACACTTTTGCTGTCTGCAGTTAACAAGAGAAAACATCTCCAGTTCTCACAGGAGCACAAGGATTAGAGAGTCGGTAATTCGAAACAAATTATGTGGTCAGATGAATCACGTTTTCAGTTGCACCATGCCGTTGGCCGAGTGAGAATTTGGCGGAAACAGCACGAAATCATGGACCTCAAATGCATTGCTAAAAACCTTCAAGCTGGTGGAGGCAACGTTATGTTTTGGGGAATGCTTTCCTGGCATGCTTTGGACCCTTTAATTCGTGTTGATCAACGTCTGACTGGCACATGATATATCAACATCGTTGCAGACCAAGTGCATCCTGTCATGTGGATGGTTTATTCCAATGGCGTTGGCTACTTTAGACGTCCTGCCATAGCGCTCGTATTGTACAGGATTGGTTTCAGGAACATGCCGGTGAGTTTCCTTTGCTTAGGTGGCCCCCACATTCTCCGGATCTCAACCCCATTGAGAATTTATGGGATAAAGTTGAACGAGCCATCAGAAAGCTGGATCCACAACCCTGCAATCTCACACTCCGGGAAAATGCTATTCATCAGTATGGTTTCAGATTCCACGCACCACCTATCAACATCTCGTGGAGTCCATGCCACGAAGAATCGACGCAGTATTAAAGGCAAAAGGTAGACCAATGAAGTACTGAGTAGGTGGTTATAATAAAGTGGCCCCTCAGTGTATATTAATAAGTAGATTCGTCAATAAGATATATAAAATATACAACAGAAGGTTTGTTTTTGTACGTTGCTATAATGTAATTGTATTTTATACGTTATTACAGTATGTTTTCATATGTAACATTACAATTAGTTTACCTTTCGCAGTGGGAACACATTTTAAGGGTATTTATGTGCTATATTAGCAAAAATTTTACATTATACGCTTTTCCGTTTAGACTGATTTTTAGAAGCATCTCTCGTGATGGACCTGCAGCAGTCAGCAAGCATGGCTCCATTCCACTGTGCACGCTAATGGTTCTCAATAACAGATATTTGCCGATGAAATCGTTCACCATGTTCGTCCCTAACTGCTCCCATACTATCGCGAAAAATGTCTAGGCGAGAATGAAGGAAATGTAATTTTAAAGACGTGTGACAATCCAACTTTTTGACAATTCAACTTTTTAAGAGAAACTATTCTCTTATAGTTTTCGCAAACTATAAGAGAATAGTTTTATAAAACTATTCTCTTATAGTTTGCGGCTTTAGTGTTTACAGGAAAATTTGCACAGCATCCTTGAATGTGCAGCCATGTTTCCTTTTCTGATTTCTAAAGAACCGTTGCGAAACTGTCATTTTGCATGTTCTTCCGATTGTCAGGAGCAATAAATACTTCGTCTTTTATTTTAACATCCGATATGGAAGGGAAGTAATCACGGATAAAACTCAATGCCCCACTGTCCCGGTACAAACCTTTAGCAAAAAAATTCATCAGTCATAGTTAGATGTGCAGTGGTGGAATAAATATGCACGTTGCTGGTACAAGAGGTTCTTTGACTTTATTCCTCGCACGGAGCATCATAGACTGCCGTGAAGACCACTTTCTTACATGATAGTGTTTCTCTTTAGCACGCCTTACTATTCGCAAAGGAAACACGACTATTTAATATATGCCAGTTAAATTCTTAGTAAAAGGGAAATTACTTTCAAGTTACCACAACTTTTCAAATGAAAATCATTGTACTTCAGTACATGTAAAAGCTTTTTCGAGGTATCGTAGATTTCTTTCCCCCTCGAAGCATATCCAACAGGAACGCAGTTACATTTATTGCCAATGTGTAACAGTACTGCTTTTAAACCCACTTTCGAAGCAACCGTAAGCTGTCACCATTCCTCTGGCTTGTGATACAGATCTGAAGAAAACATCAGGCTTGGAATGTCGTTACAAAAGCATATCTTCCCATCTTTTTTCATAAAAATGTGTAGAAGCTTTGTGTCGGTCACGTTACACGGATGGACATACGTACATCATTATCCGATATATTCCCCTCTTTAAGCCTTGATCCAACCAATTCAGCTTTAGTTTTTGCTTAAACACAGATCACGAAAGAGGTCATTAAGCTCTGCTTGGATGATCATATGAGGCGTTGAAAATTTCTCGGATATAATATAAGCCTTTTTCTTTTCCATTTTCGTGACCAGTTGATGGAAAGCATTCCTCTTCATGAAAGGACAGTGTACAGGTGACTGTTTTACACTATGGCAATTCATGTGAGGTACTGGCTTTATTGCGGAATCTTTACTGGGATATTGCACATGATTGTGCTTACTAGAATTAATTTCTTTTACTACGCAGTTATACAAAAGTAAAAATCTGTTACATGAACACCAGGTTCCCTACAGATCATCGGTATGGAGAAATGCATCGATGTTCGCTTTTCTCTAGTCCACTCTCGACGAACAGCGCTCACAGCAGAAGTGCGGCGACAATGGCTTATCCTGCTCGCCAATCTGTACTCCAAAACAATGCTTATAAGCTGTTCTAATTAAAAAGGGTTATAAGTCTTCAACGTTCAACACTCACACTTTCCCTACATATATAACAAAAGCTATTATTAAAATTCACGTAGGTACGAGCTAATTACGTGCTGCACTGACCGCTGTTATATCTAAATGAACGAATCCTTTCAGCACTGCGACAGACTGTTTGGGGGCCGTCCATTAAGTACGTCCGTGATATTTTGCTTTCTCGAACCTCCTCCTGACCCCCATCTCACATTTTGTCCGATTGTTGATAATCCGTCCCCCTAAAAAGTATGTCACACCTCCATAAATCTTGTAGCATCCACTCCTGGCCAGGTAAGAGTTTTTTTTGGCGGTTCATGGAGGTCTAAAATTATGTTCTGCAGGTGGTCATAATTTCTGAACTTTTAGGTATATGTATATATATTACAAATATCTTGAGAAATAAGAACGTGTGATTCCCAGTATGAAAATATATTTGGAAATATATAGATTCCAATTTAACTTCTTATTTCAATGTTTTACTTATGCTAGATAATTTGGATGAAATACGGTTGAGCTTTTCTGAAGAACATGAATGGTAACCTAATAATTTTTAAAATATTCAGTACATGAAGTCCTTAGGGACTTTTAATGTACTACTATATAAAGTTATGATGACCTGAATTCTTATTCTGTGAAGTAAAGTACTTTTTCTTCCCTCTCAGACCACTGAGTCTCTTAGACGCTGTTTTTCTCAGTAGAGGAGAAAAAAATTTGGTTTAAGAGATTAAAATTTCTGGACTACTGGTACTCACTTAATTCTATGAAGTTATGATAATCTTCATTCTTCAGCTCAGAAGTAAAGTTCTTTTCTTTGCCTTTCATCCCGTTGTATCCGTTATGCGCCCTTTCTTCAGCAGAGGGGCAATAGATTTAGGTTTAGCATGTAAGACTGCCGGAAAAGCGGTACTCACTGACTCTATAAAGTAATGATAATCTTCATTTCTTAGCGTAGAAATACAATTTCTTTCATTCTCTGTTGGAAATGCTATTATGAAAAATATAGCATTTCCAACAGAAACCTTAAGTCACTTTTCATTACCGAACTTTTTGGCTACTCCGAAAGAAATACATGTAGATGAGACAAGAACAACATACTTTTTTCTCTTGTTTTTCCATTATGTTCCATAATATCAAAACTGAAGTTATGATTATTTGCTTACTCAATGATTTGTCCGGTTGTTAAATTTTCAGAGGGTAACACTTTTCAGATGATATAATATTTATTTTTAATATGCCTATGATAAATTTCCCTTCGTGGAGATTAATATAGAAGTAAATATGCTGATATACCTGTTTCTTTTGATCTTTTCAATTCGCTTACATTTCCGGAAAAAGGTAAAAAATATGAAATTCGGTTGCCAGAATTTCTCAACGTTAAGTAAAAAAAAACTGGATCTAAAGGCGGGATATAAGACCGAAGACATAGACAGAATACATAGAACTGTAAGAAATGGTATAATGTTAGCAATACAAAATCACCTAGTAAGATGATGAGATACGCAGGATCCATCACATTTTTCCAAGGTTTACATGTTGGTTAAAAAATTCCTTATGTAAATAAAACATATTAATATCAATGAAGTCCCAGACTCCGTTATCACATAAAACATCAAGTTGCAAGGAGAGACAATGTGAGAAAGAAAAGGCGGATGTGTACGCTATACCGTTGGTATGTTCTGACAACACGCAAAAGATATAGAGTATATCGGAATGACAAAGCGATCCTTGGACATTAGATGTAAAGAACATGTACGAAGTGTCAACTAGGACATGAAGAATACAGCCCTCTCCAGAGAAGTAATGCATTAAACGGCCGCTCCTCTGTGGAATAGTATTAGAAGGATTGTCCCTTACACTAACTTTAAAGAGACTGCCAGCAGGGAAAGAGTAGGATTCCTATGCAACAAACCAGTGTGGAATGATATGTTTTCTAATGAAGTACCAATAGTTTGGAATGCGTTCTTAAAAGATGGAAACACATCGCGACGCACCGTATAATTTCGTGAAAAAAGTCGTGTAATATGCTCGTGATGTCACCCATGTTATATTTCAAATTCGTCTTTGTTCCTTACGTGCTCCGATTATCGGCATTTTATGCCTACCATTGTCTTGAAAAAACCTCCTGTGGAGTGCGAAAGCTTGGCGAATATTTGTGATCCCTACGCAACAAAAATAAACGGATTTAATACACTGTATGCGCTTCTTGTGTAAAAACATTCTTGAAATTCTTTCTTGAAATCGCAGGCAGCCCTCGGCGTTATTAAATTAGAATAGAAACCAATTTGTTTGCATTAAAACGGGAAATATTTTAAAGTGAAAATTCCCTGTTACCTTCAATGATGTTACGTTTAAACTGGTAACATCCAGGATAATTAAACAGTTGGACGGAATACATATAATTTAACTTACAGTAGTTTGTTTGTATAATAAAATATATAAATTATCTGCAAAAAAATTAAAAAGGTGGAAATACAAGCAAAATTAATATGTGAAACGTTCTCTGTCGATAATTGCAAGAGAATGGAACTGGAACAGGTCGTGGAGCAATCATTTCCCATGGAAGGATTTTGCTATGCGCTTCCACATCTAACATTTTTGATTTCACTATCTTTCGTCAGTTGTAGTTTAGGTATTTCAGGAATCGAATTTGTGAGTATATTTAGTACTGCTTCCATGCAACGCCTAAGAAGTGAAACATTTTTCATAGAACATTCAGGGAGGAACCAAAATATCATGTCCATCACATCTTCATACATATCGAAGCAAATATAGGTAAAAGATGGCGTGCGTGAATGTCATGAAGCTGTATATATGACACCTGACACTGATTTCTGTTAATCAGTGTTATCCTTGTTTTTCAGATGGGAAAGACAGCGGACTTACGCAAGTCTGACAAAGGTGAAATTGCAGTGACCACATTGCTGGTAAAAGAATTTCAGTAACGGCAAGGCTTGTGAGTGCTGACGGTAAGCTGTGGTTAATACTTTCAAATGTGGTCCAAGAAGGAAAAATCCACGGACTGCGTACAAATGTAGGCAGACCACTGCTCATCAATTAAAAGTTCATGTAGCGCAGCGGAGGGTCCGCATATTTGTGTGCAAACGTCTCGGACATGCCCTATTGTACTGTTTTGTTAAGAAAGTTTGAATCATAATTCCTTTTTGTATTTTTAAAATTGCAAGCCATTTGGATGTGGAAATGTAACACGGTGTTTAAAAAAAGGTTGCATCCTGGAAATGTAGTGACTGATTCTCCTATTTTCTTTAGAAAATTTCAAACATGGTTTCTATCTTAACTCTTTTAATTTGTCTCCATTTTGAGGAGGTTAAAAAGGAAAACGGTGATTAAAAATTTTTGCAGCATGGAACTTTAGCGAATTAAACAGCTAACAATGCTGTGTGCAAAAAGAAAGTCTACTACAATGCGGTAACTAAAAGTAACATTGATTTCTAGAAATCTTGATTTTTTATCTAAGTTTTGTGTATGAATAAGATATTTTATGTATAAGACGATGCTCTTCAGCACTTTATCTTCAGAAGCACGCCTTATTTCAGAGAACCACGCAAATTGAAACACAAATTAATTTAGATGATGAAGAACAGTGTTTAGCAACAGTAATTAGAATAAAATAGGCGAGATTATTAAGATAAATGATAAATCAATACAGCACTCAGACAACTACAGGGTGTCCGATAATAATTATTGGACGCATTACAAAATTATGTAAAACAAAACATTAAACAGATAGAAAGAAACTGTCTGTACTAACGCACAATGGAACTACACAAGTTAATAAATTTCGATGTGAGATCCCTTGGTTGCTCGTAGTATGTCCAAGCGACTCTCGATTTCATTCCATGTATTGGCAAGCATCTGAGGAGTTATGGGATTAATAGCAGCTGTGATACGCTGCTTCCAGTTCGAGCAAATCAGTAACAAGGTGTCTGATAGACGAGATCATTCAAATAACCCGACATGAAATAATAGAATGGTGTTAGATTCCGAGAGCGAGGAGGCCACGGAATGGGGCCACCACGCCCAATCCATCTGTTGGGGAAATGCTCATGTAGGCACTTACGTACACACGAAGATCAATGCGGCGGCGCGTCGTCTTGTGGAAAACGACGTTGCTATATCTTTTCATCTACAGTACAGTAAACTTTTCCTGCATATTCAAGTAAATGTCACCATTTATGATTTTTTTCGCAGAAGAAGAATTGGCCAATCTCTTCTCTTTTTGTTAGGGCGCACCACACATTCACTTTTGGAGAATCCCGTTCCAGTTCAATAGCAGCATGAGGCGTTTCACTGTCCCATATCCTACAGTTGAGACGATTCACAATACCTGATATATGAACTGTGGATTCATCACTGAAAATTACAGTACTGAGAAAGTATTCGTCCTTTTCCACTCGATTCAGCATATCCACAGCGAAATCTTATCACAGAGTGTGATCATTTGCATGCATCTTTTGCCCTATTTGAATTTTATAAGCATGCAACTTTAATCTCTTGTGCAAGATATCGTGAACTGTCGATTTCGGAATGCAAAGTTCTCTGCTTGCTTTGCGAACAGATTTCCTGGTGCTTCGTCGGAAACTTTCATTAACTTAGTCAACCATCTCACCGCTGACGCTAGGCATACCGGCTCCTCCACAATGTTTCACATTGCCAGTTTCATTAAACTGCTTCATCCACAGCTTAATTGAATTCATTGACGGAGGATAAAAACCATACTCCAAACGGTACCGTCTTTTAACTTTAATGACAGACTTTAATTCCGGAAGCCATAAAACACACATCGCCTTCTGCTGTACGGATGACATGACTACTGAATGCGCATTTCTCATAGATTCCTCATCAGGCCACACCTAGCGCCATCTATCGAATTCTGGGAATAACAATTCAGCAAAACAAAAATATAGAAGCCGTGTTAGTAATATGTGACATAGAAAAACAGACAATGCTCATAGTTTTTTTGTACATAATTTTGCAATATGTCCAATAATTCTCGGACACCCTGTATTAAGGAGCATATGAATAGAAAAATGAATTCATTTGAAACTATGCATTTTAAAACATTTTAATTTAAAAATTCACAATCATGAATATATTTATATTTCTGATAATTTCGGGTACGGAAACAGGAGAAAGGAATCAAAGGTTTTCGTGAGAAACAATGTTCAAATCTTAGCTGGTGAAATTATATTTCCACCCAAACATTGTATTTCTGGAATTGAGATTAAAGACATTCCTGAAATACTTCACGTTACATGTTCTACAACAATGCTACTAGTAAACCTGTTACATAAGAGCAATAATGCTCGTTAGAATTGTAAGTTAATAGAGAAGTTTAAGGAAAACTTATTAGATATTCTTCTTTAATGAATTGCTTTTCCTATTTAATACTGAACGTATTATCTAAGAAAATCTTACAACTAAATTATGCAGCATTTTTTAATATACTGTAATAGTAGTCCATAATATCAAATTTTCCTGTCACGATTAACACAAATAAAATAAGCCACATGGTCTGCACTTCTCTGCTGATTTAGATTAACCCACCCCTGCATATTACATTCAATAGCATTTGAGATTCCTCAATACAAAAAGATAAACTGGAGTACAGCTCTTCAGATGAAATCCTCAGGAACATTGTGAAACTCTTTTTCCGGTTAATATTATTTTTACCAATTTTTAGAAGTCAACAATGCATATTCACAATTTTATGTAACTACCAAGAACGCATAAATCAATCATATCGGAATGTTATGTTATTATTATACGTAGGCACGGTTCTCTCTCACATTTTTTCTAGGTAAATACAACTGTGTTCACATGATGAACGGACTACACGCAAATTTCGGAGGAGGTTGCATCGTTGTTTCAGAAAAAAGCGTAGCTTTTCTTTCTATATAATGGAAAATTGTTAGAAATTAAACTCGATCATACGTTTCCTGCAAAAGCAATACACTATTCCTTCACAAACTTGCTTACAACAATAGAGAACCATATTTTGGCTCTAAAAAGTAGGAAATGTTTGTTTGTTCAGAAATATACCCTTATCCTACAAATAATTTCCTTCTGAAATTAATAAATATCATAAAAGACAGAACTGTTTCCTACCGATACGCTTAACTCCAGTTTCAAGAACAAATCACGAGAAATAAGAGGGACAATAGTTTTAGTTCACCATAATCCCCAGGTAGCATGTTTGGGATAAACTATTAAATTATGTGGATGGACGGTCTGTATTAAGGAAACAATTGGCAAAATGTTTTAGTTTAATTCTGGGAATCCATACCGGAACTAAGGCCTCTATAAGAGCAAATAGTGCTTTACATTGTTTTACTGAGTATATTACATGAATCCCATCTGAAAACACTGATTTTTTTTTTTATTTTCTGCGTATTCTGTGAACTATTATTTCAGTGATCACTACTGTTTTTAATATCCTACTTATAAATTTATTTCCATACCATTGTGAATTATAGCGAACAATGAGACATGTGAAAAGTGAGCTGGGCCTCACTTCACTGTGTTGAAAAGCTGAAAGTTGGAAAGCGTAGGATTAACATTGATTGCAAAAATCACTATTAATTCCCGTTATTTTTTTATATAAGTGCAGGAAAGTGCTTGAATGCTAGTATATTTTATTTTTAAAGATTTTTACGTGATTTTTCGAAAATAATACTTATCTTCCTTACGAGTGGTAGTTCAAATTGCAAACCAACACACCAGTTATTTTGGTATCAGTGCTACACTTATTATTTTTATTTACATCCATTTCATTTTTGAACAAATTATACGCAAATAAAAAATTTATTCACAACAAAAAATTAATTCTCTTAACATGAAGGGCTTCTTGCTCACGGATCCCAGCGCTCTAATAAAAGGCAGGTGTATATTTACGAAATTGTCATTTTGTATCTGTTCCAGAAAATGCATATACAGTATTTGAATTTTAGCCAAACCTTTGGCATCTCATGTAGCAGTATAAGCATTTTTGACCTTATGCAGTGAGTCAAATAGTTTTCCGAATATGTCCGGTTCAATGGTTAAATCGATGTGATCCGCTAGGACCAAAGTTCCAAAAGTTGTGCGCTAGCCAAGTCTGTTCTCAGACACAATTCAGCATGTCGTGCTGGTCGTGAGCAATTAGTAAGAGGTTCCACTAAAGACCTGGTTATGACAGCACGAAATACGTTTTTGGGTATTGCGCATAAACGCATAAGGTATAAAATTTCCGAAAGAGACACAGACACCTGAGCAGTGAACGTGGTATAGCACTCAGTCATACATGATATGAAATCCATATTCCAAGAGTACTGCTTAATGCGAGATCGACCAGCTTTGTGCTGGTCGATCTCAACTGGATGCTGCTAGAATTGGTCAAATCGACTTTCCAATTTTTTTGAAACTTCCAAAGGAGATTGCAAATATCTTATAAAATGTCTGCAAACATATCCACAAGCCATTGATATCTAAGCATGTATAATTGAATACTTAAAATATCGTAAGCAAAGTATTTAATTTCAAGCAGCAATTCTAGAATAGATCTTACTAACCAAAAGCAATGATAAGAAAAGTGTTTTTCACAAAGTTTGGCCGGACATTGGAGTGAAGCGCAAAAATTGTCTTTCCTAAGGTTGAGCAATAGTTTAGTTTATTCTTTGAGAAATGTCTTGTTTACCAGAAAACCCTCATACCCGGCGTTGCATCAGGAGCTCTCAGCAAGTTGCGAATTGCTAACATTCCGAATCTCATAACTCGTCATTATGACGTAATGATTTTTTCCTTTACTGAAATATCGGTTGTAATCTAGATTTTATGATCGACAGTTTTTATTTGTACATATCAGCCACGCAGTTCAAACACAACAGTGCTTCAGACTAACATGTTTCGTCATTATCACTGCCAGGTACGTACATTTGATGCTGCGGTCTTTTATGTTCTTTACGGAAAGTTCATTTTTCAAATTATGAAGAGTTGCAACTTCGCGGGAACTTTTGTCTCCATATTATACAAATATGTTCATATAAAACATAAGACCTGAAAGGAATCGAGCTACAAATCTCCTTTTCTACAGGACATGTTCATCAGGCAATACAGAAAAAAATATTTGCATCTCGATGTCATACATAACAGGTTTGTCCATACAGCTAATAATCGGTGTGGCCCCATCTGGTTTGTATCACCTCCAGTACGTGCTAAAACATCGAATTAAATAATGTGTGGATGATGTTCTGTGTAATCTCCACCAATTCGTTATTAACTTGAGTAGAAAGTTAATTAAGAGATGTTGTCGGACGGTCATGCCGCTGCACCTGTTGTTCGAGCATGTCCAAGATATTTCCTGTGTGCAATAAATCCGTCTTTCTATGTGGCCACGGCAAAAGTGAAACGTTGTGATCGCTAAAGGAGGTTCGTATTGTCGCTGCAATATGCAGTGCGGCATTGTCCTGCTAAAAAATGACCCCGGGAACATCCTAAAATTACGGAAGAGCGACCGGCTGTAGAATGCTGTTGACGTAACGGGCAGACGTTATGGTAGTACGTACTCTCACGAGAGGTGCACTGATTTTGTATCCGACAGCAACTCACGCCGTAATGCACTGGGTTTGTACGGTTTGCAAGTTGCGAATACATGTTTCCCGACGCTGATCCCCCTGTTGTTGATGCGGCGATCATTTTCACACAAATAGAATGTGTTTCGCCTGTAACCATGGTATTTTGCCATTCGTCACGCCACACCTTTCGTTCGATGCACCATTGTAGCTTGGACGTACGTTGTTCTTTTGTCAACAGTAACCTTATCACAAGCCGCCGAGCCAACAATCCGAATTGTAATAAAAGGTGATGAATTGTTAAGGTTGACCTAGGAGAATACGTCATAGTTCGCCACTGCTGCTCCAACGCCGATTATGATTCTGAACAGTCATTCGAATACATCTTATTGCCACGACTTTGCCTGTGTACGATGTCAAGAAACTTCTACCAGTGTCTTGCGCCCTTCTTTGCACCATTCCCTGCACACGCTTTTCACGAATGACACCATGCGTCCCACGTGACGGGCAATCTTCTGGAAGAAAGCATAGCAGTCTCTCATGTCGATAATGTGACCGCTGTCGAACTCGCCATGAAGGTGCAATTGTCTTATTCGACGATGATTTATCCAGATCAACCGCTTCCCAGGCAATAACATGCGGACCGAGTCAAGCAAGATATGCTTACATCTTAAAAATGCCGGTTTCTGGTTTTGACTTTGCGCGATCTGACTTGATTTTGCTTGGATTAGGTACTCATGCAACTATGACGCTTAAATGGTAATTATTTCTGTGTTATTGCTTGATCAGTATATCCTGTAGAAAACGAAGTTTTCTCTCGACTTCTTTAAGGTATTCGGTTTTTATGGACGTGAGTTTTGTTACCAGTATTTAATGTACAAAAGATATATGTAATACTACATAATTTGAAACCACTATTTTCATTCATCCATATTTTGTAATTATTGGCACTAAATCATATCCTAACTGAACGAATTAATGAACATTTTAATATAACGTATCAATCCTTTCACATACTTGAATTCTAACATTACATGGCCGTCTTATGTATTCAGCCCATTTACTGGAAGCACACACATGTTTCTCAAAAAAAAAAAAAAAAAATTGCAGTAGTTAATCTAATTTCTGTGTATAAGGAATTATATACAGTATAACTAAATTTTAAATGAAATTTCATGACTCGCTCTTAACTAAATTATAAAACGTTGCAAGTACCTTTAGCTACCGATTCTCAGACTGTCGTTGTTAAGTAGTTTGATTTTCTAAGAGGTTTGAACGAAGCCGAGGTTGAAACTTTTTTAAAAACGCAGGTGACTCGTGTTACCCTGCATCACAAAACAATAGATTACGACAGGCTTCATTATTCTAGAAAGTGGTTTGCATGAGGTAATTCTGCCTAGATAATTAACGGCTTCAATCCACTTATGATTTGATTTTCTTTCATGATTTTTTTATTACACATATTTTATCATTTAAGTACTCACCTTTTCCCTTTATTTAGTATAGAGTTGATATTTCATAAAACTGAGAATATAAAAATGTATTGTGAATATGTATATAATTTTGGAAATGAAGAAATAAATGAGCGAAATCATAAGTTATAAAATTTTCTTAGTAAATTTGTACAATATTGTTATAGAAGCCATAAACGATTTTCTGAAATTTCAGTTATTTTAAAATAATTCAATCAGGTTGGAATTTTTTTCTCCAAATAACAGAAAATGATAGTTCTACTGAATAACAGTGGGCACATTTAGAAAAGAAATATTCAGAAATTAACGACAGAATTAGATTCTGAAAAAAAGAAAAAAAAAACTGGTTTCTACTCTAGACTTCACCGAATAGTTTCCTATAAATTTTCAGAAGAGCAGGCTCCAATCTCTGCCACAGAGTGCTGTCAAATTCACGGTAGGAATGTAAGACTTGCATCGTCAGAGAAATGAAATGTGGATATTTTTATATTATGTTATTATTTGGAACCATCGGCTGAGAAATCGTCAGGAATTACAGCTAGCTGTGCAAAGAGCGTTCTGCAGCTGCTTTGGTGGTGCCGTGGTCTAAGAGCAACAGCTTTTGACAATTCTTTTAAGTGATAACGGATACTAATTCCTGGTGAGGCATGCAGGGTGCGTTTGTTTTATTGCACTAGCTTTCTCTCTTCCGAGGAACCCGTGACCCTGAACAATTGGACGAGCAACGTTTTGGAGAGCATGGAGTTTTTCAAATTTGTTGTTACGTCCAGAACGTAAATAAAAACTGGTAGGCTGTGGAACAAAATCCATTTGCGCATTTTGTGAAATTGCGACCGATCTGCAAAATGATCAGACTATGGACAGAAAACTCTCAGCAAAATTATTGCAGCGGGTTCATGAGAAAATGGGCCAACAATGCCAAGTGCTCATCTAAAGGAGGCAGGCTTTATTGCAATTGGAAACTGCCCCAAGTGATACCTTCAGAGTGACCAGCTGAAAGGACAGGAATGGAAGTACTGGAGATGCTTCCCATCCTCCATACAGTCAGAAATTTTCCATAGCCAACTACTGCTTGTTTTGCTGTGTGGCCCATTTCCTAGAATGAAAGCATCTTTTTTCAAATGTGGATTTGGAAACGCGGTCGTCCATCCCGATGACGCAGTGGTCTTAGAGCTGGCTTCTAATCATTTGTCCGAGAGGGATCCCGGTTTGAATCTTCGTGAGGAATGGACGCTGGGGTTTTTATACCCCACTGTCCTCCGCCTTTCGCTGTAGTCAGTATCATGAAAATAAGTACGGGTCTCTGCTTATTGCCCATCGAGTTGCTCACAGTGGTGGTCAACAACACATCCCACGCACACATACAAAAATGATCTCAGTATCAGTGCCTCTCTATCAGCGAATAATTTAGAGTTTTACAGTCGGCTGTATTGTCGCTGGTGGAACATTGGCAAACGACTGTACAAAGCAAAAGCATGTATTTTTTACCGAATGAGGTGAACATTTATGCCTTTTTCGTGTCAACAGTTTTTAGCTGCATATGGCACGAAACTTTGACCCTCAATACAGAGCTGCCGTCATTATACATTGATTGCCCTCAATATTTAGGTAAAAATACAGCACGGCCGTATACAATTACAATTTAAATGCACTTCTGTTTTATTTAATTCGATTTGTTGGTTAAAAGTTATCCTGAATTACGCTTTTCTTATCTTAAAGAATGTGTTCACTCCTAAGAGTCAACATTGTGTAAGCGTAGTTTCCACCACAGTATGCTGGAGCGCGTTTGATTTCCGTAGTTGCATAATCCACAAAGGAATATGAAAACGAATAATACATATACCATTTTCAGAATAAAATACTGCACACTATGTTTTCGACTTTGATGTAAAGATGTATGAAAATGATTCATACATTTCACCGAATTTGCACAATTTTTTATATACTGGCATTTCTCTACTAAAAAATGGAAAACATAATTAACAAATGTTTTTCGACATGTAAAGCAAATTTACCTAACAATTCTGCAATAACTTTTAAGGAAGTTGAATTTGAATTAAATAAATGAGCACACATTCCTTACTATTATCTTAATTGGACAACAAAAGTTGAAATGCAAAATAATTCATAATACTTACTTGCCCTTATTTCTAATATATTAGATATATGCAGTATCGCAATACTTAAATTCTTGCTTTAACGGATTTTAGTACGTCACTAAGGAGAAATTGGAGATCTGCATTGCTAACGCAGATATTACTGTTGTGCTTATATCGTGTTCATTAAAATATTTCATTCCACTAATCAATGTGCAAAGATAATTTCTCCAGAAAATGTTGAATACCAAATTCCTTGCTGCAGCGTCAGAAAATATCGAAAATCAAAAATGTTTATCAATGATCTATTGAGTTTCGTTGCATCCACCAATATTTCTCTTAAACTCAAAGACTGTAGGCTATTCGGTATAACTACAAACGATGCTTACCCATTATTGTAATAACATATTTTTAGTAATAATTTAATCTTTCAGCCCCCAAATCCCTCTTCTTTATTGGGGTATGTTTTACCTATCTCCATGTTAACGCAAGGAATATATTGAACTTTTTGAAGAGTACATATTTTTAAATGCAACTTTCTCTAAAGTTATAAACACAGGTAACATAGGATATTATTTGCACAACGACTTCATTGTTTGTTCGTTAGCTTATAAAAAAGCTTTGTCTTAATCACTGTTTCATAAAAAATCATATTTTTAGCAGTGCATTTTGATAAAGCGATCTGGTGTCAAACCTTCAAGAAGTGGGACTGTGTGAAATCACTGTTTTTAAATACCTTGGCCAACTCGACGAAAGATTTATGTGTTAAACACGTGAGTATTGAGATAAGGTTTTTTAGTCATACCATTTTGGAAATTCTAATTATTTACCTTTACTGTTTTTCATCGAAATTTTACATTAGTAAATTCTCACAATATCCACAGACTCAGACCTCTGTGCAATAGTTTGGCTGTGACAGAAATATGAACTCAACGTTGGATATCTTTCCGAAAGTGCAGGACTTTCCTGACGCTAAGTTTTAGAATCTGCAGGACATAAACCTCCTTTATTCAGAAAACACGATATGTTAAGTTCTCCCCTTAATAGTGCACAGCTGCGTTCGCATCATCAGCTACAAACCGTTTATAATTTCATTTTTACGGTCGATATAATGATTTTATGAATAAGCAGTCTTTGGCGTTTTGTGTTACTTTGACATTTGGCACTTATAAAATGAACTTACGAAACAAGTCAAACACCGCATCAAAATCATATGAAGCAGTGACCTTTGTGAAGACCATTGCATCAAAACTGTAATTCGAAGTTTCCGCCAAATTAATGAAGTTATTATTCGTTATGAAAGAACTCAGAAACACAGGCTATCAGTAGAACAAAATGTCATATATGAAACAGTTCCTGATGTTGTGGAAGTGTTGATAGAATGGTTGCTAGGAGGAAGAATGATGCGTGAATGTTATTAATTTGAACTGTGAGCTCTGAATCTTTGTAATCCAGCAGGTTTACCAACACATTCTTCATGAATGGTGAATGATGAAGCGCTCGCGCACATTTTAGCAGTTTGACCAAAAGAGCTGTTGTACTGAAATCGCTTTGGTCCCAATGAGCTGTTGTACTGAAATCGCTTTGGAGCCAATGTTTTATACATTAAACACATGGACAACCTGAAAATCGGATCATTCGTTTGAATGACTATTACTGAATGAATCTTTTGTGAATGATGAATAATAAATGAACTCCAAAAAAAAAAATTATGACCTATGCTATAAATTGACTGCACTACATTTGATTCTACAAAAGCCGAATTCCATTTAAAAAAAATTCAGGTGTGCGCTCTTTGGTCTTCCAAAAAATGTCTCAGGATTACAAAACATACGAATTTTGAAAAATGTAGGGTTAAATCAGAGTGCATGATGCTAAACCGTTATTGCCAAACATCACGCGATGAAATTATCAAAGAGACGAGTGTATTAACACACTTAATACTAATAATTCGAACCCTAAAATTATTAAATGTAATTATCATCTTAAATAATATGCTGAATGAAAATATGTATTCTATCGGTAATGCAAATCATCATTATCTAAAATATGAGACACATTGCATGATTGAGATTTAATATTAAAATGAAGTTCAGATTTTGGGAGAAATACACGTCTTGCTGATGTTTTCGTCATTCAATAATATTACTATGATCGAAATTTATAAAACCAGTGTGGGATATCGGTTTATGAATCTGGATGATTTACGCACAGAGAAGAAATTGTTGTTAATAGTTATTTCAGTTATATGGCTGTCTAAAGTTGTCCTTTGGTATTCAATTCCTGGTCGATTTTGAAGACAGACTTTACAGGATACCATTGCAATCGTATTCTTGTATTTTACAAAGCATGTGAGGAAAGGTGTTATCACAAATCATGACTAAAGTAAAATGACAAAAATGAAAGTTTTCACTTGTAGCCAATCAAAAGCATTTATTAAGCAAAATTAATATTTCCATGGAAAGGAAAGTGCATGCATGAGTATTAGAATGTCTCTAGGAACCTTTAAATACATATGCAAATCCTTGTCGTAAGAGAAATATGATTCGGCATTCATATTTTTATAAGGCTGGCGACGAATTCTTTTGTATTTACACGAAAAGTATTGTTACAAAATCTTTTCTAAACATATGTGATAGTGAAAATGAGAAATGTGGAATTATTTTCTGTTGCTCAAGAACATAGCAGCTGTGTTTAACTGGTGATCGCGGAATATGACGGTACAATCTCATTTTTATCCTATGTGTTCAAAAACAGTGAGCTGTACTGTAAGAATATTTTCCTCTCCGCTTCAGATATCATAGTGCAAACCACTGTTCGCGCAACCTTTTTCGCTAGAACTAGAGCGCAAGCCATCCCCCGGCAGATTACCGTTATTGCATCATAGGCTTGTATTGTTGCATCACGATTTTGATATCTACCAATTTTTATACGTATGTTCCCTTGTACAATTAAGTTCCTAAAGTAGGTCTGATCTCTTTTTTATCTTTGTCTCATAACAGATGAACACAAAATATTTGCTTCTTCGATATAAGGGGTTTGAAGATAAATCATGTGAATTTGGTTTGAAAACAATTAATAGCAATTCGGTAGTTGTGATTAAAAGTAACGGTGTTTAACCAGTCAGGTTTGGTTATTTCAGTTAAGTTCTTTTTTGGATATATATGACAACTTGTCTTTAGTTGAGATTGGTTACTTATGCTTGAATTTGAAGAAATATGTGCAGTGTTTTTTTCGTGCATGCTTGTTGAAACACAGACAAAGCTCAATTGAAGTGATCGTATGAGGTTTAGAAAACCCTGAAGTTTATTCAAATGTCACTAACCCTTTAACGACCATAGCCGCCCGAAACACCTGTCAAGAGTGAGTTAGATTTCCTACCCGTACCTGCTCCTCAAATTTGCATGACCTATTAGGGATCAGCAGCTGTCATTCTGAGTCACTATTGTTGTAACTAAACAAAGAAATGAACCAACACAGATAGTTTCGGGCGTTATGGTATTTAGAGTGATACAAGATTTTGGGATTATGGTCGCTCAAGGGTTAATACAAAATACTTTGTTCATGATTTTAAATAGTTATACTGATCTTGACACACTAGAAACATATGAAACAGCTACTCTGTCCTTCGTATTCGGAATGTGTCACAAAACTGTCGTTAAAATGTATATTTTACAGAACTAAATTATCCTGTTAAGGACCTAATATATTTACAGCTACCAGACTTTAAAACCATCGGATAACAAAAGGATCATTTCAAAAATGTGCGCAATGATTTCGGAGAGCCTGAATGTGTATCTTTCTTTCTCTTAGCTGCCGAAAATAATTCAAAGTAATAAGATGCATTTGCAACAATATCAGTCCTGGTAAAATTATTCTAAAGCAGAGCACAGAAAAAAATTGTGTATTGATGAATATATCCACGAGGAACCATATCTGCATTGCTCCAATTTTGACTTTTATGAAAAGGGATTTCGTAGAATCTCACACACGAGGTACTGTGCTTTTATGCCTATTAATTTGACCAAACAAAATATTACAGTTTGGTCATGCGTTTATTTCAATGTATTACTTGTGAATTCATTACGTGCATAATTTCTTCTGAATTAACAGTTTATACATTACGATACATTTTTGGGTCTTTGTGTGAGGTCGTTCATGCTCTGGTGGTCATAAGATTAAAATAAGAACATAATTTCGTATCAGACAAAATAAATTAACAAATCCCATTCGAGAGATATACTTTTGACCTACGCTCTGCATAAGTGTTCTTTTGTTTCTTTATTTCTTAAATGTTGTCTTAGGTCTAGTCAACCAATCTACTGTTGTCAAAACTGTAATATTAGTACATCTAGGGCACTTGAGCATACCTGTAGATGAAAATACTGATGATGAGAAACAATTGTCCTACACATATTTGTAATGTCTGAATTTTCATGAAAGTGTAAAATACAGGTTTTTAGTTACTATTTTGTTTTCGTTGTTTTCCAAACTTTATCATCTGGAAAACCTACTATATGTTATTAATTTCAGGTTTTAGTGCTAGAACATTCGGTGCTATTTCCAGGATTTTATTTAGTTTGTACTACAGTATGCTAGTAATTTCTATACATTTACATTATCACAATGAAAGACAACTCGAGTTTTTAGATATTCTGAAAACCATAATGCTTGAAAAACTTAGCTGCATATCGAGACTATGTAGCTTATTCAAAGTTCCCTGTTTTTCTTGATTAAATCATTTTCAGGACAGTATTTGCACCACCTTGGACACCAAGCTAAATGCATGTTGGAGGTCCTGTGAATATCTTTATTTGGAGGAAAGCAGAAACATTCGAAACTAGTTCTTCATCTTACTAGTTGCATCGCGTAATATTGCATTTTTCCTGAAATGCTGCGCCAAGTATTTTGTTTGTTTCAAACAACTGGCATGTCAAACAACAAGATGCTTACGTCTTAAACCTCTCCTATTCATTAAGTTTTATGATGCTATGAAAGACAAAAAATATAGGAACCGTTTTTGAATTTAGGTTTATAATGCATATCTGAATTTCATGGCAGCAGAAGACGATTTCAAAGTATCGATAGTTTTACGACACGTTTTATGACAAACTATAGATTTTAAATACAGTTGAAATACTTAAATTTAAAGAGTTATTATTGTTCACATTAGCTTTTATTTAAATAAAAGCTGATGTGAACAATACATTCGGAGACATTCACAAACAATGAGTCAAATTAAAAGACCGATAGCGTTGAGAATATGTTTGTTCGGATATTCCACAACAAATTGAGGTAGAGATGAAAAATTATAGGGAATGAAGAAGTAATTATCAAATTATCAAAATATCTGCAAGAACATTTTAATCGAAAAGAAAAGGATTAAATGTACTGCGAAGCACATGGTTATCTTACAGGCATTATAAAATGACTTACTGCTTCAATGAAATACCTCTACCCTAAAATAAGAAAAAACAAATTTCACAGAAACGAAGAGTTAGTTGACATTGAAAATACTTTGTGTTTATAACATTTATATTTGTTGACGTACATAAATCCTGCCGAGAAGGATTTAAATGATGTACGTTGAGTAATTAGGGTAACATAATCAACAAACGTTTAGCTTTACCCATTTATTAGGGATACCTAATTTCACAGAAACAAAGAATTACTGAAAATTCAAAATACTTTGTGCTTGTATACTGTACATAAATATTTGTTGAGGTACATAAATCCTGCCGAGTAGGATTTAAATGATATACCTTGGGTAATTAGTGCAACATAATGAATTAAATTTGAGCTCTAAACATTTATTTTCAGAAGCATAATGGAAGAACTACTAAAAATGAAACCGTGCTTCGACTAACGTTTTTTTCGCATCCTGTACAGAAGAGATTCTTCTGAAGAAATTTTCACATCGCCAAAAATAGCTTGAAGTGACAGCTATATATCACTGTTTTTTTAAACGGAAACATAGTTTATAGCTATAATATTGGAAATTTTATCCCAGTGTAATCTGCCATTTTTAAAGGTACTGAATTAAACATACTTTCTGCGAAAATATTTTTAGCACAAAGAGGTTTTCAAATGTCGGATTTATACCCCTCATTTAGATGTGTCTCATGGACGTGGTTTAATAGCGCATTACTTTGCTGTTCAATCAGCTGGAAGAACTAGAAACCAGTAGGTAAAGATTTTTTATTTCTTGTCGCACCGCCGTAACTTGGTTCTTAAGAGAAAACTGTGATAAAGAGCTTTTTGTTTTAGTCATATGAGGAAAAAGTTGACAATTTCAAATGATGATGATGACATGCAATTTTATCTACTGAGCTATACTGAAAGAGCAAACAATATGACCTACTGAGGATATTCATGTGATCAAAAAAGAAAAACATGAGGATTTTGCTAAAATACAATTTTAGCAAACTGATTTGCATGAATGCTATAATATTTCAATTAAAGGGTAAAACAACTACACCAGAAATTTTTGCAGCCACGAAATATGATATACCTGAATACGAGTAAATGCTGCGCATGGTACAATCCTCCCTGATTTGAAAGTTGTTGTGTTCTTTTCTCCAAACACAACAGCTAAGTTCCGGCAACGTGATCAAAGATTAATTAGATGCACGACAGCACAGCAACGGAAAATATATTTTTTTCGTGAAATTCATTGTTTTAAACAGAATATTCCGTACATTTTTACTCACACAGATGAAATGCCTTTGCAAAGATTTGCTATGTGATGTATTTCTTAAAAGCAGTTAAAAGGGGTTCCTGAAAAAAGAATATTCTGTTAGTAAAGAGCCAACTTGAGGTGAAACTGTCATGAAGAAATTTCTGGCGATATGGTGGAACTGACACGTTATATGAAACGTTGCGACACACTTGAATAGTACATATGAACCGTTTGAATAGTATGTTTCGGCATATGTCTAAATTGCGGACGATATGATTTTCAGAACGCAGGTGTTGCCACAGACTTTATATGATATCGATAAAGACAAAGTTGAGGAGGTACCTAGAAAAATTGCGACTTTTCCAGAGACTGTCTTTGATTTTAAAGCAATGCCTCGTTTTGTAATGAAAGTGCCAGATACTTTGCCATGTTTAAAGGAAGAGGACAGGCGGACAGACTTGAAATACGTTAGATGCCTTATTCTGATTAGGAAAAAAAAACAGTTTCCGATGACAGAATTTCATAATATCGCATATTACTAATTATATCGTAACTTTTTTTTCAAATATAAGTGCAGTAACACACATACGCTACTACAATACACAGAAGAAGGTGCTATATATATATATATTAAAGTAATTTCAGTAAACTAAATATACAAGAATACTTTTGCTTTAATTGTGCTGTATACTTTTAAATGTTTTAGTATGCATTTATTTGTACATTTCTTTGCATATGCATACCAGAAAACACTCTTTTGATCTCTGATATATTCGTGTTAACTTTGCATGACTCTATTTCATTTATGAGCAAAGCTTCATTAGATTTAAACTTTCCTTAAAGCCAAAAGTATTCTTGTATAGGAAGCAGAAGTTAGAAAAAATTGTACGAAATGTTATGACAATGCAAAGGAACATATATTTGACGAAGGATGGTTCAAACTTCAAAGGAAATTGTTAAATATTTCCTTTGAAAAAAAAAGAGAATATTTAAAAGATTTTTTTAATTACAATCAACTGAAGTCTTCCTTGTTTTTCAGGAGGGCGCTTTTGCCATGAAATATGAATTTATCTTTGCTGAATGGCATTTCTTTGCATATTTGTAAGATTAGATCAGATCATATATGACGAAGTAAATTTCTCCATCATTTTTATGCCAAGGGCGGGATTCGAACCTACAATTCTCAGGTCCGAGTGCTATCCACTATACTACACTGGCATGTGATCTCGCTGTTATCTGCCTTTATTTTACGTGCATCCTGCGGGCAGGCACGTCACAGACATGCATAAGATTTTAGGAAGGATTGTATTTATTTAATCTTTAAGGCTGTGTTTTTCTTTCTATTTCTAGGGGTTGTTTAATACACCATGTCTTAAACAACCCTTAGAAATAGGAAGCTAGGAGATCTGGGATTGAGTAGGAAAGTGACACGGAAGCGAGTTAAAAGTGGGAGGAAGACGTATTTATTTATAACCTAAGGAGGGGGCAGTACCGGGATCAACGGTTTAACGTACCCTTTCAACGCACGACGGATATTTAGCGGGTCGAGCGTTCGCACCTGCCTGGGATCGAACCAGAGGTTTCTCAGTGGCAGTCACCAACGTTGACCACTGGGCCATCCGTGGCCCATCAAATTTGTAAAAAGGTGAACACTATTTTTGAATCCATCTAATATACACGTTTGGTCTGGTTTTATTTATTTATTTGTTTTGAATATTTCCACCTTATTAAGTACAAATTCAATACCAATTCGTTTTATATTATTCTGATTTTTCACCTAGCACATTTAATGCAGTTGACTTTGAAATTTGCAAAAATCCACTTTTATAATATTGTACTTTGAAATTGTTTGAAATTTGCATAATCACCAGAGCATGTGTTTTCAGAATAACACCAGTTTTGTTCATGAACACAAATATAATTGAGGTCAACGATAAGTAAGTGGGTATTAATTGATGATTTCTGAATTTATTTTTTGTATATACTATCCAGGTACACGATTTTGATTAGATTACCGAATGTCTTGGTTGTCGAAGCATTACGTTCTTTTTTTCCCAGTACAGCTATTCATTTCTAGCCGATACGAATTAGAACAGAATAACATATGTCGTGTGAAAGACAGTAAGTAAGTCGATTTATCTAGAATTCCGTGATTTCGAAGACCTCTGTTAGATTGCGGAATGAATGTCAGATATTTATCAGTGCAATTTGTATTACTTAACGTTTCTGACATTCTCTGTGTAGTGATCCAGAATTAAGAGATAAACTTACGACATACTTTTGAAAGACAGGATCTGTATTTTCGTAAAAGACGAAATGTTCTCCTTGTTTTTTCGTGATAACAAGTTCAGTTTACAAAACAAAGTATGATAAGTGTAATATACACTGTTGCCCAAAATTAAAGTCCAGAAGACAGTACCGGGCAAACAATCCAAAGGGCTCAATTAAAATTTACAATGTTCAGAGCACATACGTAAATGGGTAAAGAGTAAAATACCTGGAGTGGAATTTGAAAAATCTGTCGACTGGTCTGTGGATTCTAATTGCGTAAGAATGGGTGAAAGATAGGTGTTTAAGTAAATTATCAAGTTCTGAATAAATCCAAAATGGAATCCAACATTCAAGTTTGTGTGTGGTCTCGATTCTTTGATAGGCAAACTGTAGTATGTAGACGTGCTGTTGGCCTGTGTGATGTGTTTAAATGGATGTTTGCTCAGTAAGGTTTCGATACCGTCTTATTCTGGGAGTGAAATTATATTGCAATGTCTGATGAGCTGGATGCTTCAGTCATGGAGGCCTCAATATGAGTGAACACAAGTGGGGTCTTACTTAGGGAGATACGGATTAACTCAAACAAACTCTGAGAAAACGAGGATCTCTTATTAAGTAAAACAGAGTATACGCTCTAAACATAGATCATCTTTATAGTGACTTCTTCAATATATTGACTTTACACACTCAAAACCATTGTAGTAATGCTGTTTTCCTCTTCGTATAACGACCAACACAAGTCTAAATCTTTTGTCACAGCGACCCAAATAAAGAAGTTACCGTAACAAAAGGAACTAATCGAAATTCAGTTTATGATGCGGATTAAAGCAAGTTTTAGAAGATTGGGTTGTTCGTACTTGATCTTCAAAGAGGGGGAGGGACATGGGGATCCCTCCGTGCAGTATGCAACGGTTGAGAATATCGATTGTGCTATGCTCCAAAACCACATGGTGTAGGGAAACAGACACTACGCGCTCCCGATTAATATTAGAGTTCACAGGGACTGATTGTGGTTACTTAGGAAATTTTCTGGCTTGATCGTTCTTGAGGAACAATAAACTTTTACCTACTGATCGTGATTTGCATTTATGCCGTGCTTCATACTTTGCAATGCCTCTCCTGTCAAATGTAGCTCTTCATAAATTGGACAAAGAAAGTTCTGCTTTTTGGAAGGACGTTGACGAGAACTGTTGTAAAAAATACAGAGATTACTAAATTGTTTGACGCACAAAAAGATGTCTTCTCCTCAGGGTTATCGAAAAAACCGGAAGATGATTAAGATAGTGAGAAGATTCCCTTGTTTTTCCCAATCGTATTTTGTACAGCGGGTTGAAAAATATCAAGTGCTCGGATTAATAGTAATGATATGGATAAAGAATTAGCGACCTTCTAATATTCCGATTAATAGAATGATGACCAAAAAGGAACAAAAGCATGGAGGGGAAATTGAATATTGATGAACGTTCTAAATATTCAAGTGGAGAAGGTTGCAGTATATTTATCACGACACTGACGAACCTGATAAGAACTGCTTTGCGAAATTTCCTCTGTTATTGCGGAAAATGTCAGTGGTTAGAACGAAAGAAACATAAAGATACCCTTAGTTGAATACGATGCAAATTTTATATTCAATGCTGACAGAACTGCACTGCCCTGTAACATGCTGGGTGGGGACAAAACACTTAAAGCGTTAACAATTCTACGTCTGGAAACTGGTCGAATAAGTAGCACTGTCCTTTTAAGTTACAAGTGTGTGAAGTAATGAAACCTTTAACTTTGATAATCGGTAATGAACAGAATTTTCTTCTTTTCCTCTTTCTTTGCAAATGTGTGAAATCTTTCCCCTGCAAACATGAAAATCTGCTAATAAGGCGTTGATGACGCTCTACGGGAGTCCTAACAAAAAAGTGCCGCATACCGTGTCCATTTTGGAGAAAAGTGTGAGGTAACGGGAGAAAAACTTGACTTATTGCCAGTTGTTAAATGTTAACTTAACTTAATGCCGCTCCTGATGACAGCTTACCGGCGTTGAAGTTAGATCCTAAATGCCCAGCAGTACGCGATCTTTGTCCAACTATCGTGTTACCAGGACACGTTCAATGACAGTTCGTACCGATATTGCACCACGACACGATGCGTTGTCATGAAGCAAGATGACTCCCACTTCCAACAATTTCCGGCGATTTTGACGAATTTTCGGTCTCAGCTTTGTCCTTAAAAAGTCAGAATAATATTTTCTTGTGCTGACATCTTGCCCTGCAATGGCATTAGATCAAAGATCACCACTCTGGGCATCCTGCCAAAGAATCGTCATTAATGTTCCTTTGGAATGTTGCCAACGACATTTTGAGGGACATGGGGAACTCTGTATGGCCTCCATTCGGATGATGGTAACTTCAATTTTGACCTAAAATTACTTGTACAACTGTCATCAATTGCGACAATTCATGTTCAGGAAGGCATTGCCCTCCCTTTGGAACCTGGTGAAAGTGGATCCTGTGCAATGCTCACCCTGGCTGACTTATGCTATATGTTTTTAGTGGATGGGATACCCAGGGCGATGGTAATTCTTCTCTTTCCCAGTGAGTCTCTCAAAATCCAGGTGAAAAGACGTTTCGGTGGAAACATTTTCGTGATGAGCAATCTCCTCGACTGTAAAACGGCGATTCACTGTGAGTAGAGAAGAGTTGCAACAATGGTGACAGATCATTTGTCTGTCTCAGTTTAAGGTCCGGACTGGAGCGGTGATTGCCTTCGTCGCTGTTTCAGCCCTCCGAAAGAGCGATGCCTAACGAGAAAATGTGCTTCGATCAAAAGTTACTTCAGCACAAACTTCTTGCAAAGCAGTATTGATCTGTGTTAGAGTTTTGCCACGCAGAACTGCCTATTTCTTCACGTAGCGAGCTCTGGTCTAACTCTGGGACTCCGACCCAAGGAGCTGAAATTTCCAAACTCTCCCACGTCCCCACCACAAATGGTAGCGCGTCGTCCTGGCATCACTGCATTGCTGAGTCTGACCTTTGACAAGACGCAGTCATATTCCCGATTGCATCATTCGGCTTCCTTTTACATTAACGCGTGCGGCCGAACTTTCGTTATGACACTCGTATCTGATTCGTCTGCAGCACTCGAGCGCGCACCAGGGAGATACCGATTTATAGGAATCCCAAACTTTACCTTTGAGACGCCACTCCCAAATACTGTGAAACCCTTATTAAAAAAGATTCGGTACCTCGGGCGAGAAACTTCAGAGATTAAGGCGCCCTCGTGAAACACAATACATAGCGTGCCCCTATGGGGACCTCTGAAGTCACTGTATCCTGTTTCCCCCCGGAGGCGAGAGAGTAACAGAAAACACAATGGAACTCTCTAGCTACATTCAATAAACTTCGAATGGTCTTGACAGTCTTACTCTGAACATGCACATTCTCACACACTTTCACACACACTCACATCTACATTGTACAAGACAACGCCACAAATAACGCACACATACAACAGAAGTTCAAAAGCAGACAGGAACTATCCGACGTGACTCTTTAAAAATGCATGCAGCTCCAAAGTGGGTAAAAAAAACCGGGAAGGAAGAAGGGGAAAAATCCACTTCCCCAATTAGGAAAAATATACTCGCTCTGATCTCCAGTGCCTGCAGGGGCACCATTTTAAAAATTATTTTGAGAAAGATATTAAACAGTAATCCAATTCTCTAAGTTAAAATAAAATATAAGTGATATACCACTGAATAAAAATCCAGATAAGCGATTGTTTAGTATATGGAATTCAAACAGTTCAGATCTCATTGTTATTCAGGTGCAAAAATACTCAATCTTGATGACTACTTTATGTTAGAAACGATAACAACAAATGTCAACCAAGATAGATTTTCTGGAAAAGCTCAACGCTAATTTAAAACTACTAACAGTTGGTCACTAGTGTTCTGAAACGTAAATCAAGCTTCCAATACGAAGTTAATAGTCGTTGTTTCAAACTGTCGACATTTTATAATTAATGTCCCGAAGTGTAATGCAAAAATTGAAATACTTTAATGATCGTACTTAAGAGTAATGCTTAAGGCAGTTCTGGAACATTAGGGAACAATAATATGCTTTCGAGTTATGCCAGTTATTAAAACATTATAATTCAGCACAAATATCCAAAAGGGGCAAAACTCTATGTCAAGCATTAATTGTAAGTCTGAAACGAAATAACTTTCCCTCTACACACTTAAGTTCTGCCTCCTGGACTGCTTAGCTTGACCTTCCACCTGAGATTGGTGAAAGATGTTCGAATCACCTTGTTTTTATAAAAATAAGATTTAAATATCTAAAATTTATTTATATGTATTTCATTTTTAGAATAAAAATACTGAAAGCAACATCCCTAATTATTTTTAAAGCCCGTGGAAGTTGAGGCAGTAAAAAATGCTAAAACTAGGCAGGCAAATAAGCGAAATAAAGCGGCAAAATAGGGCATCAAAAACAGGCATTTATAGGAATTGGTCGAAAACTTCTGAATCATACACAGGTGTTAGAGCTGAATTGGCAAAATCATTGTATCAGATTATCATATATTTATTTTTGCGGGTACACATAAGTACTAGGTGTTTTATTTTCAATGTTCGAACATGGAATTCTTGCCTTCAGTCACTTAGGATATAAGTTTATAGAACCGAAAATGATTTTTTCAACTTCTACAGAGTGTAATGGAAGCGTATTTGAAAACATGAGGCACTTTGTAGGATCTATTTCAATAGAAGTTGAACTTTCACCTTGGAGGTATTTCAAAGGATGAGCTTTGATTTTCTCCAAGTCATTATTTGCTGAAAGAACTCGTTGGACATTTTTCTACTCACTATTTGACCCTTTCTACCGGCAACACATTTAATTGTACTAACTACATCATTTACAATATTTTCAAGGCATTCACTAACGTTTCGTTCCTTTTTCCAGCAAAGTAATCATATCTGGCAACTGTGAAAACTGTGCTTGAATGGAAGTTAAATCGTTACGAATGGAATTTTTAGCTAGTATCTGTTGAACATTGCGTATTGTTGCAGGATTCATCCTCTTGAAAACTGTTAACAATTTCAGCAATCTTGTTTAAATTATTTGCGTAATATACAGCGTGGCTGATATCCATGTTCCCCATCTTGTCAAAATCGGTTTAGGAGGTAAAAGCAAGATTTGATTCCATCTCTTTGAATAAGTGAACTCGATGAGGAGCTTTAAGAATAATTTGCTTCACATTACTCACTAACGCAGCAATATCCGGAAATAGCCCACGTACTTCCTCCGCTACTGTGTGGAGAGCATGAACCGAACAAGTTAAATGAAGCATTTTTGAAAAGAGAACTTTCAGGCTGTGGGTAGCCTTTTTCATATAAGGAGCTGCGTCTGTTAAAAAAAAATAGTGCATTTCATACTTTATTCCGCCAGGCCAAAGAAAGAGCTAATGAAAGGAGGCAAAAAGCTGAGGAAATAGTGCTACTATTTGTTTTTGGAAGTTGTTCTCATGTAAGTAAGTAGATAGTTGAGGGCTGAGCAGGTTACCTATAACAACATTTGCTGTATACCTTCCCGTGGCGTCTATTGTTTCATCGATACTGATCCAGATATTTCTATCCCCGACATACTTCTCGCATTTCTTTCATTATACCGACATAGCAGGAATCTAAGTATGTTTGCCGCAAAGTTGCTTTGTACGGAATATTTTCCTTTGTATATTTCTCCAAAAAATTATTCAGTGAATTGATTTTCCAGCTTCCACAAAGGTATTCTAGCATCTATAAAAGCATGGCACAAATCACTTGCAAACTGTGACTGCTTGCTCGAGGTAGAAGCGAATGACGAAATCAAACATGTCTTTTTTCCCCCAATCTTCCGAATAACTTAGCAGCTTTATGTTTAGCTGTTGCCAAATGTTGTGAAATGAAGAATTTCTTTTCGTAATTCCAGTTTCATATCACGCATATTTTACAAAACAACACCATTTCATCATGGTACAAGATATCACTTCCATACCCTTGAACATATCGACTTAATTTAGCACTGGTTGAAGAAGCAGTTTTCGGCATTATTGTTTCACTTGGACGCAAGGCGAGATCTATTAGGGTGTAGCGAACTAACAGAATTTTCCTCCCTTGTTTTGCGCTTACGTTCAAGGTCTTATGTGTGTACGTGCATTCTTGGCTTTCACTCTATCTTGATTGGTTACGATGTTATCTGACTGGATTCAGCTACTTCCGCCATGAGCAGAAAACTATCATCTAGGATTCTAGGGAGAGCAAGACAAAAAATGCGATACCCACCATCGCAGACTCTGCGCATGCGTCTGCCACCGCTGTTTAAATTGGAGCATCTGGTTTTGGAAGGTACCGATTGTACTCGTGTTTACTTTCAGATGTCTGCCGACTGTGATTTCGTTTTAGAGAAAATGCCGCCTACCTTATGGTTTGTACACCTATACCCTAAAAAAGAGTTTTTAAAAGACATGAATTACTGAAAAAAAATTACGTGTTTACCCGGAAACACTACGTGACACGGCATGCTAGATTGTTATCAAAACTTTGATTTTATCGCATTTTTAAGAAGAAATCATTTTTAATAGTGCATTTGTTGAGTATAGGCAGTAAAAGGCATTAAAAACATAAAAAGGCATTTTCTTCAAATATGAGAACCGAAAAGGCAAAAAAAAAAAAAAAAAAAAAAAGCATTTTAAGGCATTTTGCCTCAACTTCCGGGATTTACTAAATATGCATAGAATAAAATAAACACATTTTTTTCACAATTAAATATTTATTTTGGCGTCTACTGAAATTTTGCAGAGCTTTTCTCTCGGCTTCATTAAGAAAAATTTAAAGCAATTATTCAAATAACGCAGCTTAAGCCAACACGAAACGTTTCTCATGCAAAAGGGGAAAAGGTTCCGTAACCACAGTACCACAACAAAACGGCTACAGACAGTTCGCTCAGGTGATAAAGAAACCTACATGATCAGCAAAGTTCAGGTAGGCCGCAAACCGTGGATTCGGTGGCCGTTCGCCAAGCAGTAGATGCAATCGGACAACCAGCACTCGGAGATTATCAGGCGATCAGGGGAATATCACAGACTACCGTGGTTCGTCCCCATCAGGACGTCGGCAAGGTCTACAAGAGCTACCACATTGTCCTCACGAACTGACGCCAAGCTGAAGCAAAACCGCATAGTGGAAGTGTGCCCGAAACCTAGAAAACTCGCGCAATGTAGGATTTTTACGTGCGATGAAAATTGGGTCTACGTCTCTAATTCTAACAAACAATGGCGATGGTTGAGCCAGGGCAAACTTCCTGAACCTGTTGCAGAGCGCTGGACGTTTCAAACACAGTGGTGACGTTCCTCGTCTGGGTGGAATTTTAAGAAGATATTCTATTGCATATTTGTTGTAGACCGTCAAACCATCAACACCAACCTCTACTTTGAACGAGCTGGAGCGGATCTATGACGTTTTGGAGGAGAGGTATCTGGCACTGGTGAATGAAAAGCGCGCT